>RQTK01000119.1:679343-710404 GCA_003991915.1 Elysia chlorotica | reverse complement strand
GGGAGAGAGAGAGAGAGAGAGAGAGAGAGAGAGAGAGAGAGATAAAGAGAGAGAGAGAGGGAGATATATCCGGGCTCAACGTCTCCAATAATATTTTACAAAATCATCTATATTAGCGTGCGTTGGTGCATTTTACGCCTTTCGGTGGATAAAAATATAATTATAAATAAATTTTTAAACAAGTAGTCTACATATGTGAAGTTGATAGACCTAGCTAAGGGATGTACTTATTAAAAATTTAAACAAAAATATAATATTCTGTTCTGTTGTTGGAATCAGCAACGAAATCCCGAAAGGCAGAGTACCCTGGCCTCAGACATCAGCGTTATCTTGATTTGTTTTACGTCGCCATGTTTCTCGAAAAACTCTAAATTATGGGCCCTACGTGGACGAGATTGTAACTTGCTGGTCTGAAAAGATTCTTAAATAAAAGGGGGAAATTAATAGATTTTAATCTGTTTCGTACCCGGTATTTAATTCATTTTACTGTGATCATTAATGTGGCAACGATAAAGGCTTGCATTGCGAAGACGTAGCCTATGCTGCTTCCAAGAAATCTAATGGCGCTAAGTTGAACAAAAATACAGACCCATATTCAGTAAAGCGTATTTTCCAAAACTTCTTTGATAAAAAAAACAAAAACAAAAACAACAACAAAACAAAAACACCACCACAAAAACGCAAAAAGAAAACAATGCGAGGGATTCATCAACATATAATTATTAAAGTAGACCTACCCAGAACAAATTATTATAGGCCTGTTCATAAAAAGTTTTCTCTTTGGGGATGGTGGTGGCGCTGAGATTATGGCGGCAGCTTTCTTTGCAGGAGGCTCGGGGTTCGAATCCTGAATGAGGCACACTGGTCCTTTCTTGTTGAGTCGGTAACAGTAGAGATAGAAAGAGAGAGAGAGAGAGAGAGAGAGAGAGAGAGAGAGAGAGAGAGAGAGAGAGAGAGAGAGAGAGAGAGAGAGAAGGGGGGAGGGGAGAACTTTCATGCACTGCTTCCTCCTCCTCCTCCTCCTCCTCCTTTCATCATCATCATCATCATCATCATCTCATACATCATCATCATCATCATCATCATCATCATCATCATCATCATCATCATCATCTTCCTCTTTCTTTTCCACTTCGTCCTCCCCTCCTCCTTCTCCTGCCCCTGCTCCTCCTTCCTCTTCTTCTTTTTCCGAGAAATCCTCCTATAACGTGGCTAATACTAATAGCGAAAACGAAGACAATTATTATACTCGGTACGTCACTCAAGGATTTTCGTTGATTTTCCTTAAATGTCAATGTTGTCATAATTTTATAAGCACTCCGAATATTATTAGCTTTATTCAAAACTAGTAGAGCCATTAAAGTGAACAGCTTTTTTCAAAGTATATAAAAATTGACCCGATTTTATATCGGGAAATGACCCATACGAGAGAGACAAAGAGTAGAAGAGAGAGAGAGAGAAAGAGAGAGAGAGATAGAGAGAGAGAGAGTGAGAGAGAAGAGAGAGAGACTTGGCATGTGCTTAAGGAGGCACCAGAGCCGCGTCAACTTACTTAGTGCGATGCCTTAAACTAGGCTGTCCATGAGCCCCTTAATGACTTTGATGCTACTACTACCGCATTGTAACCCCGTACTGATGGAAAACTACTGTAAAACGTGATTAGATGTAGATCTGGGTCTACCCGTATCCACCAATAATGTGAGTTAAGACGACGACAGGCTTATTAATAATAACATATCTATTTTTGTAACAAATCTATCCATGAGCCTCATTGCGATCTATACACTTGGGAAAGCTGTAGTTACACTGCTTACATGCGGAACGTGAAGGTGCTGGGCAGGAATGTATCCTCGGACTGAATTGCTCAATCCCTGCTGCACTGTTAATGCGGTGCATTTTGCTCTATCAACCAGAAAGAAGACCCCATCTTCTCTGCCTTCTGCCCCGTTAGATTAGCCTAACCTTTTCATGTTTTGAATAAAATTTAATAATTTAAGTTCAAATGGCAAAAATAAAAGCTCCTTCGAAGAAAATGATACAGTTAATACGAAATGAACACAAAGGGTAAAACGTCCAGCCGTGGGCCTCTTACTCCAAAATGGTGTGCCTTTTCCATAGGGCCTACACCACGGGGCAAAAAGCCCACTCTAAATCACGCTCAAAAAATTAATTTAAAACAAACCAGCAAACATGTTTGAATATATTTTTAAATAAGATGTTATTGAAAAGAAGTTGTATAACAGTCAAGATAACGCATATGATGAACCAGGAATTCATTTGAATAATGTTAAAATTGTTTAACTACCTATCCAGTGCTAGTCCATTTAATAAAACAACATAAACGCGCACCTTTTAATGCAAATCCAAATCAAATTTAATGCCTTTATGGCTAAATAAAGTTTATACATTTATTATATCTGTAGGGACATAAAAACAACAAACATAAAAAAGTGCATAAGAGAGTAGGTAAGAGCTTGAAAAAAAAGAATGACATTTTTAGATCCTTGTTTATTACAATAAATATAGAGGGTATTATGTTTCCATCAAAGGCACAAGAACTCATCTCTGTTACATATTTAGACATAAACAAACCTTTCCTTATTGGAACATATTTATCATATGAGTCTTCATCAGTCAGGGTCAAAGTATATTGAGTCAAAAGAATGAGATTTTTTAAAACCAAGAAAATTGTCACTGAGTAAGTGGAATGGGTTTTTTTACGTTTTGTATTATTGAGATAACTAAAAGAAAAAAATATACTCATGTTTCAGTTACCTACATTCTTTTTCATGTACTGTTTTTATTGAGTTCATTAAAACAAAAAGGCACAACTAATTTCAGCCTTACCAGAAGATAGATACTGATCTGTCAAACGCATAGATATTGCTAATGTCAAAATGGCATAGCTCTGATATGGTCCATTCTGCTAATGATTATTTCTTCAAAAGCTTAACAACTTCTGGTAAAATTCGTATCAGTGATAATAACAATAAGCATAGTGATTTAACCTTAAAAATCAACTACATAAACTGAGTAAATTTAATAGAAAACAATTATTTTCACAAAATAATATACAGGTACATTGATTTAAGTTTTTCCCAAAAATATTGATTAGAAGAAAGTTTGGAACACTGAACCAGTCATTTCTTTCTATGTTAAGTGCATATCTTTCTGACTCCGAATTGTGATTATTTAACCTTGAGTGTTTAAGTATGTGTGTGTGTTTTTCTACACCAACCCATAGACAATATCATGTAGCCAGCAAAGATAAAAATGAGGGTCATCGGGAAAAGTTGTTTGTCAATCCAAACTGGACGGTGAAATTATGAGCTAATTACATTTACACATTTTACAAGATACCATAAACTTCCATTAACTCAAAGTTTGCTTAAAGTGTCACAGATTTCAAGAGATTTACAGCAATAACAACAGCACATGTAAAACAGGATAAAGATGAGCAAAGACTGTTCAGATCTGGGCCCCTTGTTTCTCACACAGCTTCATGAACTCCACGAGAGACTTGGAGAAGTCATCATCCTTCACCTCATCACTGGCTACAATGGCTTTCCGTCCATACTCCTTGGCCTAAAAAACAACAACAAAACAATGAGAATGAAAGATCATTTTATATTGACCTTGTTAAATTTCAAAATAAACACTGGAATGGACAATATGGAAAGTTGTGTGAAAAAAAATTTAAATTATTTATTCTTTTCAATTTTAAAAGTGTAATGACATTTAGTATTATTTTATAACTTTGAAAATTAAGTGCGAGTAAAAGGTCAGATAGGCCTAAATATGAAAATAAATATTTTTGGTTAAACTATAAAAACAGATAAAATATATGACTGGTATTGCAGTGGATCAAAGTTGATGTGAAAAGTGTTGACACTTACATTGCAATACAGAGAATACTAGATTGCACTATAACCACCAAACAAAAGTACTTTTTTGATCTTCAGATTCAATCATTAGGAGAAGATATTCCTATACAACAGAAATTGGACACTTTCCCTGATACATGTAACTCTCATAATAAGATATTTTTATAAAAATGTATTAAAAAATTTTGAACTGAACCAGTTAATAGGAATAAAATGTTAACAGCAATAAGAACCCCAATGAAACAATCACTGTATTAATCACTGTATTAAAAATATGTCAGTGTATTAGTCTTTACCCTCTTGATATCATTAAAGACAAAGTAGAGCATCGCCAGGGCATGGCAGGTTTGTGCCAGGTCCTCGGGGCGCCTGTTTGTCTGGTGTTCCCTAATGTCGTGGATCGAGTTGAGGATTTGGATGGCTTCTGCCTCCTGGGCTTCATCTGGTAGACCAGAGAATCAGTTCGATATGACTCTGTGATCCTCAAATCTTTTTTTAGATATGATACATGATAATACAATCCCCAACATGAGCTTAAGTAACAAAATCTGAACATGGTATATTTGACATAGAAAATATTTTGGCTTTATTGAGCCTTCTTAGGTGCAAAAATGAAACACACATTGTGAGGAACAGTTTACACAAAAATGTATGTCATTTGAGCTGTAAATAACGTTATGGCAGTCATTTCAAAGTCCAAACGGTACCAAGGATAAAATAACCTTAAGAATGGAAAGTTAAAATAAAATATGTGAAGTAACCAGGATGAATCCCGCAGAAGTCTGGTTCTGACCTTTTGAATTATTTATAATCATTATAGGGAGGTAAAAAGCACCACATACACTGCAAGAGCTTTTATTTTTATTTCAAGACGAAAAAAAAATTCAATATAGAGGACATTTTCAAAATTTGTATCAGCAACATTTGCCTGATTCACCCTGGTTGCTTCACAAATACTAGAATTTTACAAGATAAGTCATGACCTCATAAATTTCTATTCCTTTGATTCAATACACAATAATTGCATGTTCTAGATAATTATAAATATACAACGCCAATAGAGCTATGTCCTAAGAAAGTGAACCTTACCCATCCCACTAGAAACGTCCTCAAACATTCCCTTCACAGGACCTAGGACTCTTGTCCTACTCATTGCCTCTTCTTCCTCTGAAGGTGTGCGGGCTTTGATGACATCAGCCAAGTGCTCATGCCAGATATCAATAACCTTGAGAAAAGTTTAAAAAAAGAATTGATTTAAAGATAAAGAGATCAGTTGGACTATAGTAGAAGGCAGATTGGGAACCAGTAGGCCTACAAATTTTATGACCTGTAGCTGCGTCAAAAACATTGTAATCAACTGCTACTTGTTCAATCTACAGTGATAATTTTTTTTTTATTTCGAAGAGAGCTTAAAATGTAAGTGATTTGTTTAAGATAAATAATTTCAAACAGTAAAACTAATTTTCAGAGATTATACAATGAGATTCATTTGCTTGAATGTCATCAACCAAAGAGTTTTAGGAAATGATGTTTGTGATAAAAAAAATGTGTAGTCCTTTTTTTTTAACTTCATTTTATTGAATTTATGATCAGATAATTGTTTACCTGTCTATATAGGGAATCTGCTACATCCATCTTGCCTTGTCTGAAGAAGACATTGGCCATATGGAAGTATCCACCAGCAGTGCGGATATCATCTGTGCCAAACTCTTCTGAAGCATGGTAGATCTATGCCAGATCAAATGTAGTATTAAATTAGTTTTATGTCGCCTGGATTTTCCAAACAATGTTAACATGCAAAGTATTATATGCTTTGCACATTTGAATTATTATGAGTTTGATCATTTAAATTTCAATAACTAACCAATGACAATTGAGAGAAATGGGAAGGTTTAACACGTAAACTGGCTATTTCAATGATACAGTGTTTGAATTTCATAATGGCAAACATAGGCCTATTTTGACTGACATTAACATTTAGAAACAGGAATTTTATAGATTTTAGTAGAAAAAAAGTCTCCGATTTCATAGGCATATGCATAATATTTCATTGTTGAAGTAAACTGTTCAAGATAATTAGGCCCATTGACATGTTTTTATAAAACTTAAATGTATTGTTTTAAATAATATGAGTAATAATGTAACAGCAAAAGAATGTGACATTTTTTTTAATAATCAAGTGACCCAAAGTAAAATATCCTCAGTGCACCTACATCGTCTGCAAAGCAAGTTAAAGCATCTTGGAATTCCCCTTTAGCGGCATTGAGGAGGCCCAGGTTTCTGTAAAGCTTGGACTTGATTGCTCTGGAACAGTCTGGAGTCTTCAGGACAGTCCAGTCTGCCTTTGCTAGGTACTCCTCCGCCTGTGAGAGTTTGCCCAGACCTTAAGAGATGACGATATTTGTGTTTTTACACGTGCAATCGAACCCAGTGGTTGATGGATGTGCTTGAGTTACCAATGCGTTCAATGAAATTATGGAACAAAAGTTCTTTTTACTACCCTCAATTCAATAAAAATAAAATACCTTTATTGGGGAGACAGTAGCCATGTACATTCTTGTGAGTAAAATTTTCTTAGAAGTAAATAAAGATAAAGTCAGTTTCCCAATTCTCAGCCAGGTCTATCGGCAATTGGTGTTGAATGCAGCGCTTTACAAAGCAACTAGAAGCTCAGAGAAAACAGAGTGCTTTTCCTTCACCCTTGATAATGTTTTACTTCACTTCCAGCTTTCTGCATCACAAATGATTGTAATTTTGTGCCAGTAAACTCTCCACTGAGGCAATCTATTTTGACAGGCATAAACACGGCCAATTGTGATGCACTGAGACTTTGATTGATAGGATTGCGGCCAAACTTGTGTTCATATAACTGCTCAAAATAAAGTTTTAAGGAAAATCATGTCCATAGCAATATGTGTTTGCCTCACTGCCACAGTCAGGCAACTGAGTCTAGCTCAATAAATAAACAAAGTAACATTGACAAAAAACAACATAAGAGGCACAAAGTCATATGAAAACTAACTGGTTTGTAGAGTCTTTTCACCGAAAAATAAATTCTCGAAGATGCCAGAATTTCTTTCAAAGTATTAAGTTGTATACCTTGATGCAGATAAAAAATAGAAATTTTAAGGGAGATAATATTAAAAAAAAAAAAAACCCTCAGTGATGACTCACCAATGCTTGCTTCTCCAAGGATAAGGTAGGACGGCACAAGCTCTATTGTGGCCACACCGTAGACATCAATCGCATACCTGAGAGATTGCATGGCTGCTGGTACAGATTCTTCATGTTTCCCCTCAAACAACATCTTCTGAGCCAAAGTTCTTGTCATCTCAATCAGTTCAATCTAACAAATAAACAACAGCTGGATTAAATTTTGTCATGAAAATTTGAGTGTTTTAACAACCGCAAAGTAGAAGCGTGTTAAAAAAAATAACAACATCTTTCAGAGACGATGCCACAAAATAAATATTTTGAGGCAAAACATACTAACCCTTTGTTCTAACTCCGCTTTCAGATAATAAGTTACAACTTTTAATCATTGCTCTTCGATGATTATGTTAACGTAAAACAGGTTAAGATCAAGATAAACAGTGAATAAACAAATAGAATACCTTTTTAATAGCGATTTGTCTCATTCTTTTTTCACGCTCCTCCCTTGATGGTAGGAATGGTGTTGGTTGTCTAAGGAATGCCAATTTGTCACATATTTTCTCATGGATTCCAACCCAATCAGCCTTTTGATGCTCTATAGAGCTAAAAGATAAAAAAAAAGTTGATAAGTATCTTAGGACAAATAGGAAAAATGAATAACTTTTGAGGAAAGTGATTATCAGGTGCAAAGCTTTATTATGAAATGAATTTCACTTTTAAAAGCGACATTTGAATTTAGACTCAATATATAAAATCTTTGCACTTGAATAATTCTTTCCAACGTTCAATAAATTTTTAAAAAAAGATATCAACTTTTGTACATATATAGACATATCCCTATATATTTTTTTTCTTTATTTAAACTAGACGAATCTCTGCTTCTAAATGATCTATGAAAGATATTAAGCTGCCAATTACTCTTATGGTTTTTGTAAATACTGAAAAAATCTCAAACAAAAATGCTCATTTTGATACAGTCTGTAGGCAAAACTTCAATGTACTGTATGAAAGTAGCAAAACTTTTTTTCCAACACCTTTTACTATGTAACTGGTGTTTGTTTTATTTAGATAATATATCAATATAATGTATTGATATTCTGCACTAAAAGATCAATTTACTGATTGGCGCCTTTTTTTTTAATGAGAGAAAAGGAAAACAAAAACTGTTTATTAGTCTATTATCTTGTCGTAACTTCTATACAAAATAGTTATTGCACTTTTTTTAAAATGCAGGAATCAAGATATTTTAACTAAACAACAAAAATGCTATGAAGTTGCAGTTAGCAAGAGGGAAGATTCTAGATTAAATTTTCTTCTCAACTGCTTTGTAATTGAAATTTAGTAACATTCACAAATCTTAACTTGAATCTTGATTGGACAATTATCTTGTACAGTTGTAGTACATCACATAAACAAATTTTCACATATTCCTAAATAAAAAAAATTATGCTTTTTACTAAAACCCCACTAACATTAACATTATATCATCATCTATGTTCATAATTATGTATAACATAGTGCATCTTCTAACACTTTTAAAAGGATTCAAAGCCTTTTAAAACAAATAGAAAAGAATCCTTTAGAGACTAGTGGACTTGGCAAATAAAGTGTTATAAGATTTGTTCATTTTATGTTTTTTTTTGTTTTATTCAGCAATTTGGTCTGAATGTAAATCTATGTATTGTAAATATCACGACTCTCAGATAACTAATTCTTAATTGGTTTAACTAGCATACGTTTTTGTCAATATTAGGAAATAAATCTTAAACTTCTAAACATCACTCCTAGAGGCCCTAAAACTGAGCCTACAAAGAACAGAAGGAAGCACCCTGAGGTGGCATGGTGTGGCATAACTGATAAGACAGAGGACCACTACAGGAGATAAAAATGTTGCTAAGATTACAGTTCATTGGTTTATATTGTTTTGCTGCCGTGGTTATAATGACATGTGAGAGACTTGTTAAATTGAAGTGATATAGCATTGTAAAGGTGAGATCTATAAAACTCAACTTCCGAATTAAAAATGTGCGAATAGGTTTTTGCCTTATCTGACTCAATATGGAGCAGAATTATGGAAATAAAACAGCCTTTATTAATTATCTTAAAAGTAACAAAAATGACTTATGTAAAAACCATGGCACAGTGATATCATAACGTTTCATTTTGAAGAATTATGTCTACAAATCACCAAGTCTAATGTATCGATTCTCACCAATAATATGTGACGTTACAGAATTTACACTGGATAAAGGCCGGAATTTGACACAGTTCGCACAGCAATTTCACCCCTTTAGGGTTAGCCAAGGGATTTATATCCATGTCTGATGTCAATTTCAAAACAGAACTAAGAGGAAGTTAATACAGGACGCCCAGTAGTTTACCAAACCATTTAGATATAAATATAGGCCTTGATCTAGTTGTTATACTTGATACAGGAGGGCAAAGCTAGCAGTCGGCCATGTTTGTTTATATTGGTTGCTAATGTAGGGAAAGATGCAGATTTTTATCTGAATGATAATTAAAAAAAAAGGTTTTCATTCGGTATAGCTAAAATAAAAGTTATTAGTCTATAGTCTAATAGTTTAAAAGTGTTTAATATATTTTTGATTACTTAAAAAATTTAACTTATTTAATGTTAAACATGTATGGAAAGGAGAATAATTTATGTAATATTATCCTTTTTGTTTTCTTTAACCGTATTTGGCCAGATTTGTATCCGGATGATTTTATATCGTTTCGAAACCACACTCTTCCGGTTTGCTGACCTTTGTGACTGATTACAATTTCAATGCTTTTTCACTAGATCTACACGCCGGATGCTGCAATCGGCACGAATAAACAACCTAGACCTCTAATCTTTCTTTTATTCTAGAAGTCAATTCCTACTCACTATGGACCCTAAAAAGGCTGCTGATTTGGCTGGTCGCCTAAAAAAAGCAGGCCCTAAGGGCGTTGGTGCTGGCCTCGGTATCTTTGCACTTGCCGGTGGCATCTATGGCTTGACACAATCCGTTTATACAGGTAAAAAGACAGCAGAAATGACACTATAATTAAAACTTTTTGTTCAGTGAAGCCTAGATTAAATCTAGACTAGATCTAGATCTTTACCTAGGGTCGTAAGCTCAATGTTCGGGTGAGCTTAATACTAGATTCTAAGAGTAAGACAATCAGAGTAAGAAGGCATGAAATGTAAGCTACCGCGACACTGTCACATCATAAGTTGTTACAAAACTAGATCTATAAAGTTGTACTTTCGACCCCTATTAAATAGGCCCTTGTTTTGTAATCTTAAATCTCTAGAATGCAACTTGAGAGATTAGTAATTCGTGCAATTATTTTTTCCAACTTGTAAACATTTTTTTACTCACTGGGCATTGAGCTTTGGAAACTATATAAATCTAGAAGCTTACTTACAAGTAGGCTTATCTGCTGTGTTATCAGAATCGCTACTCTTTTTAAGTTGGTCCAGGCTCTCCGCTCTGTATTTGTTATAAGAGGTCTTGTAATTTATAAATACATTAATAAAGGCACTCAATATTTATAAATATTTGTCTGATTATTAGATCTCTCAATCTTCATGTCCAGTCCTCAGCCACATTATGAATACCCAATGCGAAGGGAGAAAAGCGCGGCAGATAGACAGAGTTCAATCCCTTGACCCTCTAAACATTTAACCGCATGCTCTGCATTTGGAACCCCTTGTTAGCCTGATTACAATTTATTTCTTTATCCATAACAAACTATAACACATAAGATTAAAATTGATTTGCTCATTGGCTTTGTTACACATTGGTAGGATAAGGAGGAGTAGACTATGAAATGGACACAAATAAAAATGATAGAATAAGAGTAAAATCTATATCATTGTGCTTAAATACACACTAAGACATATGGTAAAAGTAGTCTTAAAAAATAAAATTTTCTGAGATTTTAATCAGAGATGTATATAAAATGTAAGTGATGCAAAATTAAGTCTCATAATTGTTTTTTTTTTTTCATTCCCCCTTTTAGTCTTATAATATTAGATTATGAACATTTCTTATAAAAATGGTAGTTGTATGTCTTTACCCAAATTTTGCAAAATCATGTATTTAATATATTCAGATGGGAAAAGGGTCTACGATTGGAAGGAAAAGCAATCTACTGTCTTACATTAGAGCAAATTCAGATTTTAGCATTTTTACGCTTACAGCCTGGAGTACATGTTTTCATGTGCAATTACACTTGTTGAAACTGGTTATTTACGCTTAAATCACAATCATGTAGTTTGGCAGCTCTGAATATTTCTCAAATACTTTTTGTTCGTAGCGTTTCAGAGCTTGCAAATTTAAAACTTATTTTGCACTGCTCTGAAAAGAAATTAAAGAACGGTGTGTGTTATTATGGATTGATTGGCTTATGGGCTTTTTCAGGGGGGCAAAAAATGCCTTTTCTTGAGTCTTGGTTAAATTTCCAACAGTTAATCATTGTTTTCTTTTTTTCTCCACAGTTGAGGGTGGTCACAGGGCCATAATTTTCAGCCGTATTTCGGGCGTCAAACCAGATATTTATGTGGAAGGATTACATTTTAGGTTTGGATCTTAGACTCTTTCTTAATGTTTTAAGAATATAGTATTAAAAAGTAAACTTAAAATTAGATGTCTCAAGTGTTCAATTTTCAATTGCTGATTTGAAATGTCAGTTGTAATTTCGGTAATCTCTTTCCTGTATTTCAATTATACTCTGAACAATGATAATGATTTTAATAGTATTCTAACTGTTGAACAAGTCAACTTTTTTTTACTAAGGCTGAACAAAATGTTGTATCCAGAGATGAAGTTGTAATGTTTTTCTATATTTGACATTGATTTACACTTTCGTTTTTGCAAACTGAATTTATTATCTTGTATAACTTGTTGACCGACAACTCTTTTCACTCTGCAGGGTGCCATGGTTTCAGTATCCCATAATATACGACATTCGATCCCGACCTCGCAAGCTCTCTTCACCTACTGGCAGCAAAGGTGATCTACAAAATAGTTTTTTTTTTATTTTTTTTTCTTTATATATACATTTTTTATGGCATGGTTCTGTTTTGGAACATTTTAAAGTTCCTATTAATTTGCATTGACAGATTCATTGGTGTTAAAGCCACGTCATTCCAACTCGATATCAGTTTAAGTTTAGTAAAATTGTATGCTCCGTGGATGCTCTTGTTTACACTATATCAAGAACATTTGGGTGTTTGAAGCTATTTAATATAGCTCTGAAAGTTTGTTGTGAGTTTAATTAGTTTTCCATAAAAGTGTGTAAAACTTAAAAAAATTCACTATTACGGTTTATCAAAATTTAAATGAATGTGGGTTTGGTTAAAAATTGAGCTTATCAGTTTTTTGGTTCTTTTTATATATGCAGATCTTCAGATGGTCAACATCTCTTTGAGAGTTCTGTCTAGACCAAATGCCCAGGCCTTGCCTCAGATGTACAGACAACTTGGAACTGACTTTGATGACAGAGTACTGCCTTCCATCACTAATGAGGTTTGTAAGGGGAAAACACAATTTCGTTTTAACTTTTGCTCATAGGTTGAGATTTTTTAGACTTGCAATTGAAATAATAATTTAAATTATGTTGAAAGCTTTTCATGCCTTCTAAAAAAGCACATATTGTTTTTATGGTGACCCAAGTATCTTTTTTTTCTTTTTCAATTGAGTTCAAACACATATTATTTTGAAACAATTTACAAGATTGAATCATTGATGCACATTTGTTTGCCTGTAGATCATGAATTATTTTGAATTGTGGACTTTTGGCATATTTAATGCTTGTAACAAAAAGACTTGGTTTGTTTTAATCAAATTTTCGACAAGACTATTTTTTCAGAAGAAAGTAATTGGTATATTAACAATCAAAATATAGGTAACTATAAGATCAAACTGATGATAGTAAAAATACTACCGATTGACTATTGTAATTTAATAGTGACTCAAACTATAACATGGGCTGTTTAATTGAAACCGAATTTTCCATATGAATTTAATAAATTCAAATGCAGCTCAAAGGTGTTAAATGACATGCACACAAATAAATGTATATATGCAATAGACTTTTTTGACTGTTCCTACATTATAAGAATTCAGTGGTTTGCATTCTAACTAGTGCCAAATAAACAAAGAATGTAGAAATCTGGACTGTAAGGTCTTATCTTTCACATATCCCATAATGACTATTGCATGAAGGATCAAGTTGTGTGTTATTGATGTGTTGTTGTTGCTACAAATTTATCTGGCAAAACAGGCTCATTTTTTACTCACAGCTATTTTTAGTATGAAATGCATCTTACCAAACAGACTTAGGGCCAAAGATACATTATGTTTGTGACTTGTCTAGTTTCAAAGAGTTTGTGAAAGAAGCGATTTTAAGGAGAAATAAAAACTTGTATCAACTCAAGCTGTTTTGTAATTTTACTTTAAACTAATTTATAGAACAGTTTATATTGTATTTTTTTCTCTCTCTTCATCAGGTGCTAAAGAGCGTGGTCGCCAAGTTCAATGCGTCACAGCTAATCACCCAAAGACAGCAGGTATCTCTGCTCATCAGGAGAGAGCTTACACAAAGAGCTCGCGACTTCAACATCATTCTGGATGATGTGTCAATCACAGACCTCAGTTTTGGCAAGGAGTACACTTCGGCCGTTGAATCTAAACAGGTTCGTAGACAGAGTAGTCAATTTCTTTTGTGTAAATGTCTGTGTGGTTTGGAATGTTTTTGCTACATGATGTGGCAATGCTGTGTTTCAAACTTGTCTAGTCGGGGCTTGTTGTATCCATGGGTGTGCCCTGTAGAAAAAAATTGATGTACATGTGATCCTTAGTTATTTCCAAAAAAATTAAAAGACCATTTTGTTTCAACATCGATAAAATCAACTGCATCAGGGACTAATTCTTATGGATTTTATCTAATGTTATATTTTTTTTTCCCTTTAAGGCAAACTAGTGTGTGTGTTAATTGCAACTGCTTATAATTATATCAGCCTCAAAAGCAAAGAAGAAAAGCTTTATCTTTCTAAGCTCTTATAACTGCCATTTAGAGTATCAGGTTTCTAAGCTGTAAATTTGCGATGCTGGTTATAATGGTAACCTATCTACCTTTGTCTATTACAAGGAAGTATGATAACTGTATATTCAGTCAAGTTTTCCATTGCCTAATTAAGTTTGATTGTTTAATCATTTTTTTGCATCCTTGTCATTGAATCTGCTTCAGCAATCTTCCCAATTGTTGAGTGAGCAATCTCATTTGATTAAGGTCTTAAGCTAGTATGCGAAATGGTGTCAGTGTTCTTGTTATTTTAAGTTTCGATTGACTTGGCTCAGTAACAGGTCTTTCCATATTATCATTGGTAGGGTCAAGGAGGGTCTTCGCACTAGTCTTTTTGAGGATTGATGGAAATAAAATTGCATGGCCTTGTTGGCTGGTATCTTCTAATTTCTCTGCAAAGTGTGGATGAAATGTGCCCTGTCTACAATATTTGTAGATAAAGATGCCTCTTTGCATTTTTGTATAGTGTTTCATTTAACATTTTAGTAGGAAGTTGTAAGTTTAGGATTTTTGTGGTTATTTTCAATGGAATGTATCTGGTTTGTCAAGTTCATTTTAGGTAAGTGCCCATATTCGGCTATCATGTGTTAGGATAGAATTGAGAAGTGCTTTGTAATTTTTTTTATTGGTTTTATTCTTTGTTTTGTCCTTTCCTATCCAACTACAAAAGTTAAAAATTAAATCAATTGTTTTGAGCAAAATTGCGATAGCTAGGATACTAAGATTCAGATCTGGTTATTCTGTCCATGTTTAGGTTGCCCAACAAGACGCCCAGCGAGCCCAGTTCCTGGTTGAGAAGGCCATCCAAGAGAAGCAGCAGAAGGTTGTCCAGGCAGAGGGAGAGGCCGAGGCTGCCAGGCTGATCGGAGAGGCCATGAGTCTCAACCCAGGCTACCTGAAGCTAAGGAAGATCCGAGCTGCACAGAACATTGCTCGCACGGTAAATCTTTTGTTGAAGCTTTATAGCGAATGTGCGGCTGGCTTCTGGCGTTTAAGAAAAAATTTGGGTGGTTTCTGTTTTATTTAAGTCACAGATACTTGTATTTACCTAGCTACTTTTTATTTTAACGTTTGGACACAAATTAAAAAAAGAAGAGAATGATTTTTATATATTATGTTTTGGTTAGCAAAGAATATTAGTTTTTCTTGAGACAGCTGACATAGAGCACGGAGAACCGCCCAAATTAGCTGATAATTTTCATTTTTCGAACAAGAAATACCATGCAAAAGCATTTGGCATGTACACTGCTTTTTAAAAAAACCCAGCTGGGTACTAAAAAATAATAGCCTACTCATTCAGCACCACCTGTATAGCTTCTGTAGATCTATGTTTTCTCTTGTCTTTTCTTGCAACCTGTGTTTGTTTGAGCAGCATTATGCTTGTGGAAAATAACTGAAAATTCTGATGAAATCATTTCTTTTGATAACATGAAAAGGGAAACAAGCATTAATTTTGGTAACCTGATTTAGTAAAGAAAGGTTGACCAATAATAAATGGAAGATACCAGCATTTAAAAAAGTGGTATTTAGATGTTTTAGTGTGAGATGTATTTTCAATAATTGATTATTGAGTTGTAAAAATTGTTCTCTCTTTATTTCAGATTGCCCAGTCTCAGAATCGTGTGTACTTGAACGCATCGTCTCTTATGATGAACATTGGGGATGAGTCATTCGATATTGCAGCAGACACTCTTGTGGGCAAGAGGAAGAAATAAAACACTGACATTTCTTGTTTTCTATATATTGCAGTTTTTCATTGCATTTTTTTTTACTTCAGATGCTCTGTTAGAAAGATGTTTTTGATGCATTGATGTAGGTTATACTGTTGGTGTCAGACTTGGTGGTAACATTGTTTGAGATTTTAAGTTTACCTTTTGTTTGCAAAGATATGTTTTGTTTTTATGTGACCAAATTTAAACTAAACAGTTTTATTTATGGAGCATAAAATCTTGGATTTAGATATATTGTTGTATTGTTAATGTTATTGTTATTTTTCAACTCTTGACATTAGCAGAGCTGTAAAGCTGTGATGTTTGTTTTCTTTGTCTGCTGTAGAGTGCATGAACAGACATTTCTATAGTCTATGTCTTCAAAGAATGGCTGTAAATCCTTAGTCTATATATTGTTGGATATAGACTTATACTTATCGGTTATATGATCAAATAAAGCATCATTTACCAATTGCATTGTTTGTTTTTGCCCACAGTATATTCTGCATGGATTAATTAAACTGTCCTTGCCTTTGTCGCAGAGTGATTTATAATGTATGTTTGCACATAGTGAAAGAGCAAGTATTTTATGTTGTTTAATATTCTTCGGATGTTTCTACTATTCTAGATGTTTACATAGAAAGCAAAGTCTTTTAGATTTTATTAAGTGCTACTTTCCAGTGTGATTTTCCGAAAACTTTGTTGTTAGTTATTGGGAATGAGTTTGATACAGTACAGAGAAAGTAAAGGTATTTTGAGAAGCCAAAATCTACTCTATGTACTTGCAGAGATAAAGTGCCTCCACATGTCAAGTTTCAAATCATTTTGTATATGCACAACACAAATAGACAAAAGTAACTGAAATTAGGTGCAAAAAAAAAATTCAATTAAGCTACATTGCCACCCTAGCTTAAGATGTAGAATTTTTCAATAACACAAATTCCAATGCAATTTTGTGGGATTGCAGTTAACACCAGCATAAGTACATTGTAATTTTCATAGAAATCACTCGGGACCTGCTCCATCCTGAAGCCATTTTTCCAGGCTAACTGATAAATTTGAAAACAGATTGAGGATTGTGTGGTTTCAGCGATTAATATGTTGTAATATCTGATATCATATCACATATCTAAACAAGGAGGGAATCGTGAAATAAAAGCTTCCCATAAAAATAAAATACACGGCACTTCTGGTTAAATTGAGATACATTTTCATTGCTAAGTTTTCCAATAACATCAGCACACACTTCAGAAACAAGATGAAATCCATTCCACAACTCAATGTAATATTTAATGATACTTTATTGATACGCTTCAACAAATCAACATTTTTACCAGCAATAACATTATTCATGCATTATGTAGCTGAAATTTGTGTTAACCTTTTCCCATCAACCCGCACACATGTGGGGGTCGATATGCTCTTGTGCTAGCACCTTTTTTAAAATTAATCTGAACACCTTCCATTTCAAAATAATAGACTATCAGATTTTTAAAAAAATTCCTCAAAATGGTGGAAGATACGGAAAAGATAAAAAAATCATGCGGTGTGAAAAGGTTAAATGAAAATACATGTACCTTCAATAAGTACAAAATGATTCATAATTCAGTTGGAGAAGACTATCCAACAGATACATGTATTTATGTATTATTATCCTATTGCACTTTAATCTGAAGCTTTAACTTCTTGTGGTATATATCCTAACCTTAAACCTGGCGTTTTTCGATTTTAAAGATCAATGTCAGAAATTTGAAGCGAGTAAAACCTAATACAGCGGAAGCTTCTTTAGATAATAAACCTCTTTTGGACAGATTTACAGGTAATATTAAACAAAGACTGCATTTTTATAAAGGGAATTGGCGACTCATAGAGTTCATAGAATTGTCCCCCCAGAAAGTTGTGATTGAAAGTGGCAAAAGTTGCAGCCAGCCAAAAATGGAAGAAGTTGCATATTTTAGCCTTTAAAAATCAATTAAAACAAAAAAAAAGCCAATGCAAAGTAAACAATTTTTATACAAGTGTACTTTTGCTGATGATAAATTTTTGTTGTGATAAACATGAATAATACAATTATAACTCATCAATAAACATTAGCAAAAAGTACACAGTTAAGATACATGTCATAAATCTTAGTTATAGGGATCATTTTTATTTTATTTCCATGCTTTACATAAACATTAAAGTGACACTGCTTTTGAGACTAAAAACAAAAACAAAAATTGCACAGCCCAGACTTTTCACTTCATGATCTCAAGATAAGAACAAATTTGTTAAGAAGAGATTGCAATGATAAAGCTTCAAAAGTCAACACTTTTAACAAACATGTTTCACATCTTAGTTTTGATGGCTTGATTTTCATCTAGAAGTAACTTTGTCACCTAAAACATGTAATAGAACCATAGAGGCTACCTTTACAAGGTAAAATTTTATCCACAGATAAATGACATCACAGCTAGTGAAATAATAAAATTAAAATGTTAGCTATAAAAAAAATATTATAACAACAAAGTCCTCATAGTATAGTTATACTAGGACAGAAAAATATGGCAACAGTAACTGAATATAATTATAGACATTTCATGTAGCATTTATAATATTGTGCCCTGTTCAGAATATAATAACCCAAGGCTTGATAAAATGGAAATTTCTGACTCTATTTTTCCCCCTAGGATTCTTCTTTTCTTTTTTTTTTTTTTTTATAACCCATTACAAGCTGCATCATTATTTGTTTTAGTCTTGATCCATTCTGCTATCTCCTATAGTATATGCTTTGTTTTAGTTTTTATCCATTCTGCTAGCTCCTCTAGTATATGCTTGAGAGCAGTGCGTGCCTTATTCAACTTATCAGAAATCAGAAGAGTAAGAGAAAAACTGAGGACCACATTATATTTAAGTCGGTCATGTATTAAAATTACTAAGAGTAGAAAATAAAACAATGCAATCCACTATGTTAAACTTCCTCAGAAATCTCCTGGCTCTAGTTTTTCTTCGAGTGTTCTTTCAAAGCCTCCTGTAGAGCATTCAGAGTTCTCTGAACGTTTTCTGGTGTGCAGTTGTAGCCCATGATTCCAATTCTCCAGACTTTCCCAGCCAGGTCGCCCAAGCCGCCGGAAATCTCAATTTTATGGCTAGAAAGAGATCAAAGGTCTTGTTATCAAAAAGAAAACGCCACAGACTCTATAACACAGGTAGAGGGATCTTTTTTTTTTTTTTCGTTTGTGGGCGGGGGAGGGGGGTACAAAAAGTCTTTAAATCACTTAATGGTGTTGTGTATTTTATTCTAATTTATAACATTACAAAATTAATGCAAGATTTCTATGCGATAATGATTCCATTTCAATTGAAATAAATTAAATCTTCAATATAACAGATTTTCTCAATGCATTATTGACTGATGATCCAACAGCAGTCTATTACTTTGGTTTTTTTTTTTATTTTTAGAGAAACTAGTAGAAAGAAGCAAACTATAGCTGTTTACATAAAAGATGATTTCGGAAAATTAACACCTTATTGTTGTATCCCAAAAACTTACTTTTTCATGCAATAGTCAGTGACTTTCTTCCACTCGACACCCTCAGGGACTTTGATTGTTGTGACGCAAGGATTCCTCACAGACTAGCAGAGGATCCCCACAAAGCCATGAAAGAGTAAAAAGAGGAAACATGAAATAAATAAAAATGCACCTGAAAAAATCATAAAATAGATCATTTATTTTTTGGTAGTTTGTCACGTATGTGGCTCTTTGTCCATGACCTTTAAATACATTCTTGTGTGCAATTTAAGGTTTCCCCCTCATAGTCACAAAGCTTAGATTTAGCAAAGTCTTTGAAAAATGGATTTAATTGCCACATTGCACTAATGATAATTTGCAAGCATATAAAGTCAATGAACCATAAACAATTAATTTTGTCCTTGTAAAACATACTAGCAATAACAACCTTTTTTTGCTTTGGCAAGAGAGTGACTTTATCGTTGACATTTCTTCTCCATAAATCTTCTCTTATCTAGCATTGGACAAATAACTGCAAGTATCGAGCCAAGATACAGACAGCTTTTAGAAACACATAAAAAAAACCATTACTGTTACTTATGTCTCAGTATATAATTAAGCATTTCAACTTCATAGATTATAATAAAGTATGATACCCTTGCTTTTTTAATTAGCAAATGTAACTCCACTTCAAAAGTTCAGAATCAAATCTTGCCCATTTTGCACATAATTATACCAGAACATTTTCTCAGACCATTGGAACAAAATAATTATTTAACTGTAAATATCACAAAATCAAAATAATTGTTCTTACCTTATCCTTGACCAGCAGTTCTAGACCCATCTTCTCCAAGCCACTGTACAGCAGTTGGGCACAAGCAGCGTGTTCTCTCCAAGATTTCTCCAGGCCCTGGTTAAAATATACAAATATAAGGTGTTTACGATAACTCCTATATAAATCATAGACAAAAAACAAGTGCCATATCTTGAAAAACGGTAAATGGTATTGGCACTAGGCTTAATATAAAAAGAATGAAGCTATTCTCATATTTTGGTTTCTACAATTTCTATGAGACTGTGAGGAGGTTTCAACAGTTTAAAGTGATCTGGCGGTCCACTCAGCCTGCAACCTTAGTGCATTGTACCACAGGAGCAGTTTTTTCTGAACACACAAAATTGGACTTTATGACTATTTTAAAGTTTTGGGTAATCATATGTCAATCAAACAATCAACTTTCTTGGTGTTGAGTAAAAAACAGTTGTTTAAATTTTAAAGCTGGTCATAGCTACATATAGATAGTAAATTATGAAGCTGATCATAGCTACATATAGATAGTGCTAACCTGTCCAGCAAAATGAGCAAGCCCCTCCCTCAAGGCATACACACTTGAAATCATTCCTGTGTGGTGATACCTGTATGTGGCATAAGAATGGATTTTTAAAACATATTTAAAAATGGTATATAATCACAAGCAGAGCTACTGCAGTGAAAGATTAGCAATAACTTTTTTTTTCCCATGTATTGCTTAATCTAAGAGGTAATATGACATCCTTGCCCATGTTAAAATTTTATTACCACTTTTTAAAAATCCATTAAGAACAAAGAGTGAATACAATATGTGTTCCAAAAACAATTCAAGTAATCATTTCTAATTCTATATCCTATTGATTTGAACATTTTTAGCTTAAGCTCTTTCTTAATTGAAAACACAGTGCAATCACCTTAAATCAAATTCACTTTTAATAGAGCACTCATTGCGGAACTGAGAAAATGACTTAATATTATTAATATCTGGGTCAGCTCGTTACTCCCCCATACACAGGAAATGACTGGATAATACTGTGATAGTAAGTTTGCGTGAAATATTGTTGTTTCTTAATGTTAGTTTTGGCTTATGTTTTCGTTTGTTTGATAAAACCATTTCACAACTATTTAATAGAATTATTGAACACTTTGTTCTCTTGTGACTAAGAACTGTTAAGTGCATGATTTAATAATAATTATTTACTAATGAATTTTTAAAAAAATATCTCAAGGTAGTAATGAAATGCTCCCATCAATATCAACCCCTTTGGGCAGTCCTATTTTAGATTTTTGCAATGGGTAAAGTCACACTCGCTAAAGGTGAAAAATTGTCCCACCTTAACCAAACTCCATGGTATTTACGGATTCATTCCGGTTTGGGAGTCAAAATATTCCTACCAATTGCTCTAAGTCCAGTGCTCACCTCCTTGGACCCTCGTCACAGCCCCAGTAGTTCGCCAGCTCAGCTGCGTCAAAATAGAAAGAGCGCACCCTGGTTTTCCTGCTGGCAATAACGTCTCTGGAGAAAACAATGCTTAAAACCATTAACCTTTTTCGTATGTCAAATGGAGGGTAAAAAAATACCTCAAGGGTTTATTAAGAGCGTAAAGTACATAAAATGGAGTTTTTTTTATTTAAACTTAAAGAAAGAGTATCTTGATATTTTTCCCACCACAACAACTATTTCATTAGTTTCAACACTTTCAGACCGCTCACCTGGCTCTCTGATTGAAAGAGATGGGGCTGGTCGCAGGAGGGACACTCAGAACTTTCTGGGCTCCGGCATACAGAACATCAATATCTGAAAATCATGCCAACAACAGGTACAGTGATACGACGGATTGCAAAGAGTGCAGAGACATGCCATATTGTAGTACTAGTATGGCTAAACCTCCTCATTTAGCTTGTCAATCTAAGATGTTGGCCTGTCAACGCTATTCTGAACTGCATCACATCTTCATGCCATTTCATGGTGGAGGTATCATATGGCTACACCTCAACATGTAGCCTGTCAATCCAAAATGTTAGCCTGTTATCCGCATATTGAACTTTATTATAACTTCCGACAAATTTATGCCATTTCCTGATTTTGCATTAGCATATCAATGGGTTCGTTAAATCAGTAGCTATCTCATGATCAGGATAAAACTGAAATTGGTCGATTTTATTTGAATCAATTACAGAAAATCAATGGTAGATTTGCAACCCAAACAAAACATTGGAATAAATTGTTTTTTTTTTCTTAACTGAAAATTGCTAAAAACAGGAAATGCCATTCTGCTAGCTCAGTGAAAATTAGCTCTGTATGGAATAACAAAGAACTAGGCTTTTAAAGATATTTTATATCAGACATCTCTTTAACTGGATAAGCGACAAAACTGTTATCTTAACTTTTAAATAACGATTTGGGATGGAAATTATTCTATATCTATACTATATATATTTGTGGACTTTCCGATTTCTGAGGCAAATTTTAAAGGCTTCTGAACCAAATGACTTCAAAATTATTGTAGGATACCCTAATCTACAATGGTAAGATGCACATCTATAAAAGGAAATGTGAAGTCTCGGCAGTTTTTATGTTTGAAATTTTATTGTTTTCTGATTTGAATACCCTTTATCAACCCACAAACGCCATAGTCAAACTTTTTAAAGCCAAACGGAAGTCTACTATGCACGGCATACTGAAGGGCGATTCACACACTTTTCGATGTCTCAATCCATACGATTTACGGCAAAAACAGCTGATGGACAGACATCTTCCTAACGATTGAGGCTGTTGAAAATTAGCAAATAATCTAGATCTAGGTAGATCTAAATCAAGAATGCCACGTAAAAGACAGGGGGTTCTTCAATAGGATGGTTAACTCATAGCCAAATAGATTGACAGCAAATATGAGGGTTTAGTAAATATCCTACTTATATGACACTATTTTGTGCAAAATGAACACAATTCATATAATTATATTACAATCATTAAAAATAATAATTTTGACTAGAAGTAAATAATAAATATGGTTTCCTCATCAGAAGTTTTACGCTATGCCCCTTTTGTCTAATGGATTCCCCATCTACTCACTTGTGGCACAAATCCCCCAAACCTTCCAGAGGTTGGGCAGTTCCAGCAGAGGATTCTCCGTATGTTACAAACACAATCTTAGGCTTGTGTTCTTTCAGGCCCTAGAAAAGGAAAAATAAGTCATTAGGAATTCGAATATAGGCATTTAGTAAACTGTAAAGGAAACAAAAGCATCTGCAAGGGTGTATTGAAGAAAATCAATATGAGCCATAGGCCAAAATGAGATATGTTTATTCATACTTGAAGAACACAATACTTGAACACTCTGTGATTTAAAAAATAAAATAAAGTGAGAACATTTTTAATGACAATTTTTGTGAGGTATTATAACACAATCATAATAGATCTATGAGCAGATTGTTTAGACATTAACTTTACAAAATTGACAAGTAATGCCAATAATAAAAGTGCAGATTCTTGAATAGGAGTACTAAAACCTGTCGCCGTATAGGATCTCCCAAGGGAACCTAGGAGACATTAAACCCGGAGAGAGGGAGAGAACTAAACTCTGCCTCTCATGTACGACAGCATTGATGTCAGGAAAAATATTAGCCTGCATTAGGATTAATGCTGAATTTGATTGTCAAGTAATTTGCTCATTAGTTTTGGGGTTTTTTTTTTATTTAATAAAAAAGACATATACAGATTGTTCAATATGATTTTCTTAATCACAACAAGCTGGTCATACCTTCTCTATTTCCTCCAAGGAAAATACTTCACCCATTGGTCTTGTAATCTTTTTAGCGATAGAGCCTGAAAAAAAATGCAGGTTCAAGTAACTTTAAGTCATTATACTGTCAAAGTTGGAACAAAAAATTGTGATTAGAAAAATTTTCTAAGCCCACACCTCTAACATTAAAAAATAGATTTAGACATGTTAGACTATGTTGCTTCTGTTTGGAAAATGAAAACTGTGTTTTCTTTGTTATATATAAGTGATTGATTGAACTTCAAATAAATAGAGCGGTCATTGTTTGGACAAAAAATTGTGATTAAAAAAATTGATAAATAGAGCAATGATAAGTACATTTGCACATTATATTATCCAACAAGATTTTTCTTATTTATTCATAGTGTAATATCAACTGATTTGAGGGACAAAAGAAACTAAAAAAACAACAACACAATTTTACAAGGCAATGCAAAGAATTTTCATTGGCTACCTAATGTAATTTAAACAGGTAAATGGAGGAAACTAGGATGCATAACATTTTTTTCATAACATGATGCAAAATATCGATTAGCAGGTCTGCACACTTGTTAGCAGTATTTTTGATTGTCACTCAAAATTAGTAAAATATAAAGTCTTAAACCTTTTGAGTATTATTTAATAATTAACCCATTAACCTAACTCCTAGGTTCAGTGCCCTGATATGATGATAAATAAAACATCATGATAAAACTTTAAATATATAATTCTTATTCTTATGTGTACTAGCAGTTTTTTCCCCTCACTTTCTTCACAAATTTAAGAAATTACTCAAACTTTCTCCTTTAACATGGAAGTAAAGAGCAAAAATATTTTATAAAATCAAATTTTCTTGATTTAAATAGAGTAAAGAAGACTTATAAAATATTTTGTTTTCCCTGACACTCTCCGAGCCTATAAAACTTACCATTTCTCTCCACCATATCTGCCAGTCTAACCCCCCAGACACCGTTCTGACAAACCAGGGCCACGTCTCCAGCTTCGAGGAGGTTCACCACAGCGGCCTCCATTGCAGCGTGGCCTGACAAGAAAACAGAGAGGCATGATTAGATGTGTAAAGGAAATAGCAAAGAAAAGAAGGAAATTATACTTTGCCTTGTGTTGATTGGGTATTACACTTTTGTTTCGTTTACAAATGCTGTTTTATGGATTTTTTGAATTTTAAAAACATCTCTGTCACAGTAGGCCTACATGTATAAGTTGTTTTTATTTTTTATTACAAATATTTAAAGATAACACCCACAAAGACCACATAAATAGAAATTTAAAAAAAAAACATATATTTTGCTTCGCAACTGTGTCTAAAGGTTTAAAGGAAATTTTAAACGTTGAACAAAAGCCTTCAGAATCTTATTTTTCCATTCCAAATTTTAAACAGCTGAACTTGTTTTGCTAAGATATATATTTAAATGACAATAATAAATATTTATTTAACAGTTTCAATGAAAATATAAATATTAGTGCATGTTACATATGCACACCCCACTTCCCTAAAAAATCCATCTTCCACTGATTTATAAGTCAAAACTCATGTGGAATATCAAATACAAACCAGTTCCAGAAATTGCAAAGGTCCATTCGTTTTTTGTTTGGAAGACATACTGAATTCCTGCTTTGGTGTCATCCATTATCTGCAAAATTTAATGAAGGTAAAGTTAGAAACAACCCCAAACAAACAAAATTTGAAACAAATAAAGTCACATAAAGTGCAGTTTAAATGGTTTGAAAACCTCATAACTATGGCCCTTTTAAAATAAACATGTTTTTCCTTATAAATTGTTTTTCAAACCATGCATACACATCTTTGAATTTAAGTAAATAATTATTAATGTACTGAGGAAAAAAATGTTTATTTTTAGCAAATTATATGACTGAAGTATGGATTATTTGTTGCTGTATATCTGTAAAAGGCTCTTGCTGTATTATACTATTAGGGACCTTATATTAAAGTATAACCTATTTAAAATCATTATGGGAACAGAATAATGTACATGTGGGTTCTTTTCAGAATATTTTACTATAAATGTAAATATATTTTTTTAAACGTTTACAAAGAATTCATTTTTTCAAAACTACCTTAGTAAACTCTGGATGCAGATGTCCAAGCAAGGGTAGGGCCCCTGCTGCCAGCACTCTGGGATGAGCATTAGAAGGTCCTGGGCCCATGAGCAACTTACTGGGCACATTTATGGGCTCAGAAAGACAGGCTGGGGGTTGTGAGACTGATGTACTCATCCTAGCAGACGATGAAAATGATGCTGTCTGTGTTTGAATAATACCCCCTGGGAACAACCTAGTGCAGATGCTATGAGATGATCTGGGGACTGCTGTAACGTTGACGTGTTGACCCTGGTGTGTGACTGTGATAGCTGTGTTGGTTGACCCTGTCACTTGTCCACCGGCGATCGCTCTAAAGTGGCTATGGAGGCACCTGCCCAGTTTAGCACACAACGGACTAGTCATTTTTGGTAGATCCTTCAACGGCACAAGACTAGACAAGACTCTCTTCACTATGATTATTCCAAGGTCTAATGTAGGGTCTAGATCTAGTTCTTATCGCTGGCGTGTAGGCCTAGATCCAGGCCGCACACGAACGTGTGATATATGCGACCCTGGGCCAAAAGGTGAAGGCTCTTTGCAACACAGCAACTTCAGCAACTTCAACTAGATTCCTCTAGATTCTATAGGCCTAAGTTGAGCTCAAGATAACGTGGATTTTGCAATTCTAAAAGTCAAATTAACCTTTGTAAATATTTAAAAAAAAAAAACTTAATCGAAGAGGGTTATAAAAATAAACTGGGATGTTGATTAGAATGGTGACTCAGGCCTGCACTTCCAAAGTTCCAAGTTAAGTTCTACTGTACCAAAGACTAATAATACTGAAAAATATCATAATCATCATATCATATCATAATTATAGTATATTTGACTGTCAATAGTCAACTTCAGTCAAGACGAATTTCAGAATCAGAAATTCTGACCTTTCCAAGCGAGGTAACTGTAAAATAATTAAATATCTCTCTCTCTCTCTCTCTCTCTCTCTCTCTCTCTCTCTCTCTCTCTCTCTCTATGAATAATGTTCAGAAATCTAATACAAAAAGACCTCTCATAAAAACAATTCCTAGACGTCAAGCAATTTTTTGCGTACATATCGCTAGGTCCACATTATCATTCAACTCCATTGTTGTGGCTATGTCTAACGCTCTCTTTAAAGTAGTTTCATGCAAATTGCTGTAACCGTGACGCCAATGAAAATAGATTTGACTTAGCATAATAGCGTAACAAAGTTTTAAGGTAGAGTTACATAGGCTAGTGATATCAATCTTGTGGCCAGGTTTGGTTCAAGACGTTGATGGTGTGCTACCAGTACACGTGAACATGCTGCAGATTTAATGTTAAGAAATCTGTCTCTAATCCTCTCTCAAAATATCTGCATTCATCTATCTATCTATCTATCTATCTATCTATCTATCTATCTATCCATCCATCATCCACACATGTATTCTATCATCTAACTGTCGATTAAAACAACTACTATTTAAGTTTATTTATATGTCCCCTGCGTCCATCTGGTATATCGATGTGGTATTCATTTCTTGTATGACTTTACTTTTTTTACAGACTAAGGTGATATATTTCCTCAATTATAGTGTCCCTAACTGTATCAAATGCTCGTGAAAACATTCCATTAGATTTTAACATGCTACACCACATAGTGGTGATAATTGCTTGTCTTCAGTCTGTACTATTATTAGTTTATTGCAGGGAACGAAACAGGGGATGCTTGCTGATGTAGTAGTGTCTGTAACTCAATCACTTTAGCTAAAACAATGTTATATAAGCCAAGTAGTTGACCAAGCTTACCTGTCACACTGGCAGCAGGTGGCTATTAGGCGCAGGCCCTTTATTTTAAGTTAATGTTGTCCAGTTGTTGGTAGCTCGTGAGCATACATGTTATCTTAAACCACCGCAGTAATTTAACCAATTCTACGTTGTTTATGGTTAGTTTATTTGTCCATCCAGTTCGTAGATTACTTTAAAGCGTGTTTTTTAGTCACTGACTTTTGCGGAGAGCGCTCCTTTGATGCAGCTCACTAATGTAGAGGTCCAATGAAACTGGAAATGACTAAAAGACTAAAAAAAACGCTTAACGGTTTAAAAATATTCTTGCAATAAAGCAGGAGGAGTCCAACGGTTTCGGATCGATATTTTTTTATGGAGTTTTCATTTTATGAAAGAAACACTCTTTATTAGTAGTATTTTTCAACTGCGAGCAGGCTCATATCTTTCACTATTTGTCTTTACTTTGTATCTATCTATCTATCTATCTATCTATCTATCTATCTATCTATCTATCTATCTATCTATCTATCTATCTATCTATCTTTCTTTCTTTCTTTCTTTCTTTCTTTCTTTCTTTCTATCTATCTATCTATCTATCTATCTATCTATCTATCTATCTATCTATCTATCTATCTATCTATCTCTCTCTCTCTCTCTCTCTCTCTCTCTCTCTCTCTCTCTCTCTCTCTCTCTCTCTCTCTCTCTCTCTCTCTCTAAATTTACAGAAAATCACAATGTCTGGCTCATTCCTGTCTCATTTTCATTCGCCAACTTTTGTTTTGAGAACGAAAGATAAAAATTACTAATAATTACTTTGCCTCATTCACTATGTAACAAAAACTATTGTCACTGTCGATTAATTTTCCAGAAAATGATTTGAATTCAAGGAAAGCTCATTACAAGTAAAATTGTTAAAGATTTTTTTTATTGTAATGTTGATAGAATAGTAAGAAAACATGAACAGGGTAAAAGCATTGCATCAATCACGGAATTTTATTGTGGTTCGCCTCGAGAGTATGAAAAAAAGAATACATGATTTACATGAACATTTTCTTTTATTATAATCATCCGTTTCGAAAACGTGTACAACTTTGAACATTGGGGTTCGCATTAATAAAAAAAAATAAAGTGGTATTACAGTAACTTCAAACACATTGTGATAAAATTATTTACAGAAAAGAGTATAAACTCAATACGAAAGTTTTATACAAAAAGAGTATGATTAAAGCACACTCGGACACTCTTTATCTCAAACAGTGTACATAATTATATGATTATAGCAGGTTAAAATACGTGAATATCCTTGAAATTATGGACAACATAACTCAATGGACATGCATTTCCCTGTGGATATATTATTAGAATATTTCTTTTAGAAATACATTTAAATATATAAAAAACAACAACAACACCCCTTTACCTTGATAAGACGAATCGTGATAGCGTGAAATGTACAGAAAGACAATAAGGGCGTTGAAATAATTTAACCCTTTGAGCCCGGGACACCGGTTAGGCAGTGGAACTTTTTGTACGTAACACAGCTTAATAACCATCTAGATGTAGATTTTGGGTAGAATTCACAAACATGACGTAGCTTACATCTCGTCATAAGTCTTCTTATTCTTATATTGTTAACGAGACGTAAGCTACGTCTTGTTTGTGCATTCTACTCCTAGAATGGACAACGAACTACACAGTAACGCACCTACGAACACCTATTTTGATGGTTTACATTGTGGGCCATTTTCAGCTCCGGAGGCTAAGTATTAGAGTTAAATACGACCAGGGCGCCAGGGTTCAAAGGGTTAAAGAAAAATCACAGACATTACAACACACAAAAATAGTTACCATGACATTGTTGGAAATAATAATGGTAATTGAATATCATTACCGTATGATGTTAGTTCCACTTCCCGAATGGCCTGATAATCCGTTATCAATACTTCGAATGGAAATTGTTATTGGTTGCTGAGTCTACGTGTAAATAGTGCGTAACAGATTTGCTGGTGAGGTGGTAATCTGTTAGGCTCTGTTTGTCTAGGGGTATTAAAAATATTCGCAGCCAATCACACGACTCGTCCACAGAAAATAAATCCGAAGTCCGCAAGTAACAATTGCACACAGTTTAATCCAACAAAAGGGTTATACTTTACAATGTTTGTAGGACGGCTCAATAGTACAATTACTGGAGTTTCAATGTAGACTCTGGAAAACAATGTTGACTCTTGAAATGTTGACTCCTCCTAAATCTAATTAAGATTCTTATTTATACAAAATTTCGCCGAATCATCCAGAACAAGAATTACGTAAATCATAAGAGAATATTCTCGGTACATCTCTTTAGCAATTAACAACCAATCAGAACAAAGGTAAACAAGAGGTGACGAGGTGATTACTATTCTAGAACTAGCCGGAGGTTTCGAGAAGTCAACACACACAAATAGTCACCATGAAATTGTTGAGAATAAGCATGCTAATTGAATATCATTACCGTATGAGTATTCAACTCATTGGACACACCTTATCAAACACTCTAAAAGCTATAATAGCGCTATTGCGAGTGAAAAAAGGTAAAATTATAATTTATAACTGATTACCCAATTCAGCACGCATGCCAATATAATAATGAATCACAACCCGCATACGACTAAACTCAATACATTGACAGAATCTTCATTAAATCTAAAAGCCGAAAACCAAGCAAGAGAAAAGTATACTAGCAAACAAGTATACATAATTGATTATACCACTTTCAATCATTCTACACGCCTTGTCACATAGCTAGTCAAACACTCAAAAAGGTACATTTTATATCAACTGATTAATCGATTCCATACATTTCTATTAATAGCACTACTAATAGCAGCCTACTGTTAATAGAAATCTGTGATCGATTCAGCACTCGTACCATTAGAATGAAACGCAAGCTGCAAGTAAATAAACTTAATACTAATATTATACTTTGATATTATCTCAAATTCAAAAACAAAAACAACAACAACAACAACAACAACAACAACAACAACAACAACAACAACAACAACAAGAACCAAACAGACATACAAGAAACAGTAAAACTATGTGGTCTAGTTTTTCTTCCAGTGAAGATCTAACGCCTCCTTCAGGACATCCAGAGTTTTCTGCACCTTCTCGGGCGTGCAGTTGTAGCCCATGACGCCCACTCTCCAAACCTTCCCGGCAAGCTCTCCGAACCCGCCAGCAATCTCCAGCAGGTGGCTGATGGGACAGAAATGGTTTGAGTTGAGTTGTGTTGAAATAACGCCCAACATCAGCACTATATAGGCTATATTG
>RQTK01000119.1:631696-679157 GCA_003991915.1 Elysia chlorotica | reverse complement strand
GACAGAGTGGGACTCCAGAGGTCAAACGGTTGAAGTTAAAAGTTAGATTTAGACCTCTTTTGTTAAGACTAGAGCTAATTTATTTTTAATTCTGGTATCAAAATGAGAGAAAATGAAGATATTCAAATATTGGTGATGAATGGATTCTTCTTGAAATGTTCTTAACAAAAATAGCTGTATGACTACAGGTACAACCACAAGCTAGAAGAAGCGAACGGTTCCAATTACCTTATCAAAATATGTTCCTAACAGATAAAAACGTAGACCCTATTAAACAGCGTACCGGGTAATGAAAAAGATAGAGTGAGATTTTTGGAAATGGTTTAAGTTTGGCTCTACAATATTGACTTATTGCCAGACTAAAATAGGTAGCACTTCCGGTAAACATTTACACCTATTCAAAGACACATGGCAAGTTATCCCAAGTCGCAATAAAGATCATACATACCAAAAATGTAATCTTTTATTATTTGTGTGCCCAAACACATTTACACATACACACATGGGGTAGAATGCTCAAACAAGACGTAGCTTACATCTCTGCACAAACAAGACGTAGCTTACGTCTCGTCGTAACAATATAAGAATAAGAATGCTTACGACAAGACGTAAGTTAAGTCATGTTTGTGCATCATACCCATAGTCTAGTTTATCGAATAATCATATACTGAAACAAAAAGCACCATCTAAGGTAAGATTTTAACCCATGATCTCTTGCTCGCCCATTAAGAGCGCTTCCGACTGAGCTCCCTCCTGCCCCGAGTTATTACTAAAATCTTTAGTATACGTTACTCACTTCTCCATTGCGTGGTCCGCGACCTTCTTCCAGTCGACTCCCTCTGGCACCTTGATGACTGTAACGCACGGGTTTCTTATCGCCTAAGAGTAAGAGCAAAAAGAATAGACAATGGTTATTTAAAAAGAGTACTATTTTCTGTCCAGGAAAGAGACATTTTGATAAGCTTTCCCTTACTTTTTGAATTAGAAGTATTACAATTTAGATAGCCCCAAACCTTGTTGCACCCGCAAGAATTGTTCATATATAAACAGCAATTATCATTAAACTTTATCAACATTTTTTCTCTCTAAATCCGAAGCTTTATTTTTAAAGTTTACTTACAACGTTATTGTAATGGTTAACGTCATCCTTTGATTGCTTTGACCAGTCTTGTTAAATTTTTGTATGTTTATTTTTATTATCAGTGCCTCCTTCCTTGTCCGCGCTCATGCTTGTAACGATCATACATAATTATAATAAGACAAAGTTTCATGTAAGACGTTACTCCTTTCACTTTTATCTGCCTATGCCCTTGACTTTATCTCATCAGCACATATTAATATCACAGTTATGATAATACTATTAATAGTGTAACATGTATTAGTAGAACCATGTGATTAATCCTAACCGAGGCTACCAAATAAAAGGCAAAGTCACAGAATCGACTGAAGAGAACACATTTTTTTGTTTTAAGTCTTTGCATAAGACATCTCCCCAGTATTTACAAGACTACAAGCACCTTTACTGTCCTAGGCGTGCTCTGAGATCTTCCAGTGACACATTAACTTTATGTCTCCCATCCAGAAAGTATAAATTCTATGGTGAACGATCTTTCGACTATGCTGGCCCCCTTATATGGAATGAACTGCCCAAGTCATTGAGAGAGTCTGCCTCTATCACAATATTTAAGAAACATCTTAAAACTTACCTTTTTAAAAAAGCATTTGGCATGGAACTACCATAATTCTCACGATTATTGATCTGCATTATTATTCTTTGATCTTGGTGTGCATGTGTGTGTCTGTCTGGGTGTGTGTAGGTGTATGCTACTTGTGTATGTATGCGTATGGGTGTGTGTGTGTATGTGTGTGTGTATCTGTGAGTGTATGTTTATGTGCATGTGTGTGTATGTGTGATTGAATATATCATTTGCATGTTTGTTTGTGCCATTACCTCTGTGATGTTTACACATTTATTTATGTATGTTTATTTCATGTACATGATTTCTTTTAATGTACTGCGCATTGAGCAAAACTTAAATTTTGGAAATGCGCAATATAAATGCAATAAATTATTATTATTATTATTATTTATTTTTTGTACAATAAGGGTAAAACTAACAGTGATCTAAAATAGTATCATAGTTACGAAAGCATGATACTCAGTGCGCGTCTTTTGTTCAACCCACAAGCTTACTATTCTAAGAACGTGAACTGTCATAACTGCGCCTAATGATATATATATCACTTTCGTTCTAAATGCATGTTATGTTTGTTTATTTCAAGGACCCTGCCTTTTAGGCCAGAGCCAGACAGATGCTGATTTATGAGACCGGGCTGTGGCTTCAATATCAAACCCTCTTTTATTTTCTTTAGCCTCGGTCTAACTGCGCAAATAAATACAACAGGGTTTCATAAAGAACCTCCAGTCCAGCCTCAGTTCCACCCCAGCCACTAGCGACAGTCTGGTTCTGGCCTTATTCTTAGAAGCGTAGATCTTATCTTATTCCTGAAACTCTAGATCTTACCTTATTCTTGGAAGTCTAGATCTTACCTTATTCTTGGAAGCCTAGATCTTACCTTATTCTTGGAAACGTAGATCTTACCTTATTCTTGGAAGTCTAGATCTTACCTTATTCCTAGAAGTCTAGATCTTACCTTATTCTTGGAAGTCTAGATCTTACCTTATTCTTGGAAGCCTAGATCTTACCTTATTCTTGGAAGCCTAGATCTTACCTTATCCTGCACCAACAGCTCCAGTCCCAGTTTATCCAGACCATCGTAAAGTAGGTCAGCGCAGGCAGCGTGCTCTGCCCAGGACTTCTCCAGCCCCTGAAAAAAAACAACAACAATAGTCTCAGCTAATTGTACAAGAGAATGTGTGGTCGAATCTTGAGCCACAAGACCCCCACTTTTCTGCTGGCTGACTTCCAGTAGAGTGATTAACCTGTCCCCAGAGATTATATCATTTTTGGGACAAAAATTGTGTCAACGCGAACGCAGAGCTGGGCGTGAACATCTTCACTGGCGGGAGCTTCCTGTTTTTCTTGTGGACGACGCGTTGCTTACCCTATCTAGTATATAATTTATAAATAGAATAACACTGGTGTGATGTGACTGATCGACAAAGTCCTGGGTATCCTACTCTCGGGTCCCGTTGCCGTATATAACTTATCTTAAGATCCAGGACAAGCTCAAATAGGAGAGGGCTTCGCTTCTCTGAACAGATTTATACATCCCTAATTTTTTTGACAGAGCTTTCTGTATCCAAGAGTAAGGATCTTGGAAGTGAGTGAAATCGTTTCTTCATGTCATCAACAGCAGCTAGACTATATTGTGGACGGATCCAAAAACTAACGTCTGACAATTTTACGTGCTCCCCGTGAGAGACAGTGCGGGTAGACCTGGACGTATGTCTCAGCCAGTCACATTATACCGACACCGACCGTATCCAAACAGTAGGAGATGAAATTGCCCAAATACATTTTGCTCGATTGTGGGTGACGAATCGGGGCTTCCAGGCTAAGAGACCAACGCTTTACCACTTGCATCAGTTCGCCCAGTGTCCTTGTTTTTCAAATCGAACAGCACTATAAGATAGGTTGACATTCCTTGCCGCACTGTCTCAAGTGGTAGGGCGTTGGTAGGTCTCCAGGAGGTCCGCGGATCTAATACCACGACCGGCAGATTTATTTGTTTGTCCCCTGTAACTGGTTGGGTCGGTGTCAATATAATGTAACCGGTTGAGACGAGAGTCATGGTATCCCCGCCCTGTCTCGTGTGTGGCAGCATATAAACTTGTCAAAAACTAGTCTGGTACATGTAGTTTATATAATGCCTCTAAAAATGTTACGGTGTTACTTAATAAATCTGTAACTATTTGTACGTCCACTGTCAAAGTGATTTTCGAATAATTATGTGTGAAAATGCAGCGGCGGGTGAGATAAAGGCGGATCTCTTGCTCAAGAACACTAACTCTAATAAACGGGGCTATCCACGATCCCGCACAGTGTTATTGTTCCCACTTTTACTATCTCTATCACTCCATATGTACTAGGACTACGTCTACTATTACAACAAAAACAACTTTAAATACGGTAACTACTAGTCTTCTACATGTAATACTAACACTGCTGTTACTGCTACTTCTTGTAATTCACCTTCTTCATCTTTTTCTTTTTTTTCCCTCTTCTTCTACTTCTTGATGATGATGATGATGATGATGATGATGATGATGATGATGATGATGATGATCTACTTCTACCCTCTTCATCTTAATTTTTGAATGAACCAATTGAAAAAACGTTCAGCATTTTTGTAGTTACCTTCTCAGCCATCACGGCAAGACCCTCCCTCAAGCCGTACACACATGAAACCATTACCGTGTGGTGATACCTGAAAAATAATTTTGACCTTTGAGTCTTTCCAATAATTTAAGTCAATCAATTTTTCTTAAATTAAAAACATAAATATAGTAATTTTAGTACATGTCCAACTCTTTTCTTCAACTGATGAAAATGCTACATTTTCCAATTCGGTTGACAAATTGACAAAGAAAATAAATAGGAAAGTAAAATAAAGTAAAATAATAGCAAATACCATACAGAAATGGAGAGAACTCGCACCAAGGGAAATAATCATTATATAAGGCATTTAGGCCTAAAAAAAAGAGGTAAAAACAAAGTTGCAGCTGTAGTAACTAAAAAACAACAACAACAACAACAACAAACACACACAAAACAAACCAAAACAGCAACAACCACAAGAACAGAAACAACAACAAGAGAAATCACAACATCAACATTAAAAACCACCAATACCACTTAGTAGCAACAACAACAACAACAGCAACAAAAACAACAACATCAACAGCGAAAACCACCAACACCACTAAGTAACAGCAACAGCAACATCAACAACAACAACAACAAAAACAACAACAACAACAACAAACCGGAAAACCCGTTCAAACGTCGTGTGTTGAGCAACTTCTCATGATAGTTAAAATGAAGTGACTGAAGAACCACAACCACAAAGAACAACCACCACAAAAAGAGAAACAACCACAAGAAAAATCCCAATATCAACAACAGCAACAACAACAACAACAACAACAACGGCAAGAACAACAACAACAATAACAACAACAAACCGGAAAACCCGTTGAAACGTATGTTAAGCAACATCTCTTCAGAACTAGTTAAAATGAAGTGACTGAATACTTTGTTAATTGCTCACCTCCTTGGGCCTTCATCACAGCCCCAGTAGTTTGCCAGCTCAGTAGCGTCCAAGTAGAAAGAGCGCACCCTGGTTTTCCTGCTGGCAATAGCGTCTCTGGCGAACACAACACAAACATTGTGAAGGATATTTTAGTTCTTGTACAGAGGAATAGAATTCTTCTGTTGCGGCGGCGATTCGGTCGTATTTTTTTTGTTTTTTTTGTTTATTTGTTTGTTTGGTCTTCTTTTATATGTACGACCTAAGAAAATTTTCCTATAGGATAATACGAGCGTACATGCTTTTCTTATCGTATTGAATCGTAGATTTTTTTTATCTTGATCTCGTGTTGAACAACTTCGATTTTCCCTCGTTTTTGCTGAATTGTATCGCCTTCTATTCTACTTTTTAAAGGTGCGGTTTAGATCTAGGGTTCCAAAATTCGATGGTTGAGTTACTGAATTGAACTATGTGAAAACATTTGTGTATACCAAGAATAACAGTGATTTAGTTTCAATAAATTTTAAGATGGTTGGGAAGGAACCGTAGGGTTCTTAGAGAGTATTTTTCAGCCTATACAGCAGCAACGTAACTGTCCTACCCACAGGTTATAGAGTTAACTTAATACCTGTGGTCCTACCCACAGAATATGGAGTTCGCAAAGCACAAACAGCCCTTCGGAGGTGTACAAAGAGCACCCATTTGCATTCCAGACAAAAATGTACACATGTTGCGCAATATGGCGGCGAGTTTCCGGAAACGTTAAGTATTGTAATTTGATGGAACAAGAATAGGGTAGGGATAGTAAGCTCAAATATGACGTAAATTACTTCTCGTCGTAAGCCTTCTAATTCTTATATCTTAAGACCGGTTGTAAACTTACCACACCGTTGTACTTAATGCCCTAAGGGCTGTAATTACAATGTCACGATAGCATACAACTCGTTGTAAGAAAATCCGATGTGTCATGTGTCGTTAGCTCATCACAACGTTGTACCTAATACCATAAAAGCTGTAAGTACAACGTCGCGGTACCTTTCAAATCGTGGTTAGAGTAATTATGCGGAGCAGAAGGCCTACGACGACTCGTGAGCTCACCACAACGTTGTATTTGCAACATAAGGTCTATATAATTATATTTACCTTGCCCTCTGGCTGAAGGAGATCGGACTGCCGGACGGTGGTATGCTGAGGACTTTCTGGGGTCCAGTGTACAGCACATCGATCTCTACATGGAGGTACATAGATCACAGCGTTAGAGAATGAAACAAAATCCATAGATATAATAATAGAGGGAAGATGTGTGTTTTTAGGAGGTAGAGAGATGGATAAAAAAAGAGGGGTGGGAAGGTGGGGGTGGGGGTGGATGGGGTTATTGGTTTTGTATTTGTCAAGGTTAGCAATGGATAAACCGATACATTGGAGTTACTTTGAACGGTGGGATAACTTTGAACACACAACCCAAAAAAGCAAACAAAAAGCAAACAAAAACAAACAAAAAACACACGCAAAAACAAAACAAAAAAAACAACAATAAAAAACAAAACACATTTTAGATGCTGCACTACCCTCCTGCTAATGAAATTCTTGCACACAATATGCAAATAATGTGAAAAATAGCACTATGTTCTCTCACAAATAGAAGCGTTCAAGGAGTTCCTCTCCATAACCACTCTGTACTTTTTTCTAATAATCCAAATATCCCTATAAATGGTATTTTAATTATCGGGCTAAGTAACTGCTACCAATTAACCCTATTCACCTATGTTAAAAGCAACTGCTCTTCAACACAAGTCCCCAGTCTTAATATGTTTAATATGGCTGCAGATCGCAAAACAACAGTGAGGCGAATCAATGTACGATGCTCAATTCTAGACCTAAAGCAACCAACTAGTAGCGAATGGCGTTTTGAGGGAATTAAAGTTTAAAGTTTGAAAGTCTATATTTCTGTCACAGGAAGTTGTTTTAAAAGACCTTTATGTTATAGGACTACGGTAGTTTTAACCAAAATTAGTCATACAGTAACGATCTTTAGCATGGGAGTAATCGGGCATTGGGGATAACTTGAAAAATCATTTTTTATGACTACCGTCGTTTTCCCCTGCACTCTTCATGTCTGTATGAAAAAAAAACCGCAATAATATTTATGGCGTCGAGGTGTCTTCTTTTATCTTGATTCAGACCATTTTCTGCATCTCTCATTGCGGTAAGGCAGTGAATTTCCTTAGAACCATCAATACCCGTAGGTCCAAGGTCCGATTTTTTGGATAAAAGTTACACGTGCCCAGTATTTTGAAGGTAAAAGAGTTATTCGGAACGCTATCAGTATTTTGGTAAATTAAATTTAGCAAAATTGGACCCAGATAACGAGCCTGTTCTCTTCATCTCTATACAATTATAATAAGAGATTTCCACCCAACGCCCTTCACTCCCTCTATCCCTCGTTCTCCTCTCTCTCATGCTCTCCCCTCTCACCCCCACCTGCTCTCTAACTGTCGCTCTAACTCTCTCTCTCTCCCACACTTTCTCTATTCTCTGTCGCTCAATGTCGTCACCCTTCTGTCATTATCTCTCTCTCTCTCTCTCTCTCTCTCTCTCTCTCTCTCTCTCTCTCTCTCTTCCTCCTGTGTATCCCTCTGTCTCTTAACCCCATACCACCGCACATAATTAATACATGTACAATGTATTGCGATACGAAGTTGAAGAGAGAAGGGTTTTTAATGTGTAACTTACTCCACTCATCCATGAACATCGGTGCGCCTCCCAAAATGGCCACTGAATCCACCATCAACAAGGTGCCATATCTGGTGGAAAAAACACAAATAATGAAGTTATGTATAAAATTAGTCACGGCTGGAAAGGTGAGCTCTTTTTGACCAACTTGTGACAAATCAATACTTACTTTTTAAGTACGTTACTTTTGGAGAATGAAACATGTACTGTAACTTTATTTGACCTACTTGTGTTTGACATCGAGAGCAGAAGAAAAACAAAACCGAAAAAAAGAAAGAAAAGAAGAAGAACAACAACAACAACAACAACTACAACAACAAAACAACATTCTAAAAGTCCAAGTACAACAACAACAACAACAAAAACATAACCAAACGACAACATTCTAAAAGTATGTATTGTTTGAGATTCTCTTAACAATATAAAATCAAACGCAACTCCCATTAATCGCCTTGGCACGCCAGTCAGCGAAGTCAAAAGTGTCTCCTCAATAACAACCAAAAAGTCCCAGGTTCAAATCTCATTCATTACAATACACTACACTGTACATGTATTGACCTACTTTTGGCAGAGGTCCCCAACGCCGGCCAGGGGCTGTGCGGTCCCTCCAGATGACTCCCCGTAAGTCAGGAACAGAACCTTGGGCTTGTGCTCTTTTAGTCCCTGGACACGAAAACATTGGGGAAAATGGATTCAGAGTGATTGCTAGAGCTCTACTAAATGTGTATATTATATAATTATTGGAACTGAACTAACCTGGACTAGTTATTATTCAAAAACATTTTTCTGTTCGACGCATGGTATTGTTAGGCCACAGCCAGATTGAAACTGTGGCTTCCGTATGAAACCCTCTTTTAGCTTCGATCTGACTGCGAAAATATATACAAGAGGGTTTCATAAAGGACCCCACAGTCCAGCAACAGCCCCACCCCAGCCACCAGCGTCAGTCTGTTTCTGGCCTTAGGCAGAAAATCTCCATTGCGCCAACAATTTATGTGAGTCAAGTCAGAAAACAAAAAATAAAGAATGTTTGTAATGAGATTCTCCAGATTTTGATTTTGCAACAAAGATGTGGTTGAAAAACCACCCCGTAATTGCTTTCTGGCAATAATCTTTTCTTTTTCTTTTTTTTTTATTTCAATGAATTTCCATTACACCTTAATACAGCAAGCTTACGAAAAAATCGAGTTAGGGACACATTATGACTAAAAAAAACCCACCCCCACTAAAACAGTAGTATCAACAAGTAGTTTTGATGAAACCTAACACGGTACCTTTTCTATTTCCTCCAATGTCAGCACTTGCCCCATTGGCTTTATGATTCTTTTGGCGACGGAACCTGAAAAAAAAATTAATATGCACCCATATAATAAGGACTGGGAGTTTTAATAGCTCAGTTTCAAATAATCGGTTTAACAGTTATAAGATTCGTGAATATTTAAATGACTGATTACATTTATTTTTTATGTTTCTATGACTTATATTTATTACAATATAACACGAGACAAGGAAAGAACATCAAAGATCAAAGGGGCTTTAACAAACATCTTGCAAATACATTTTTTTCTTATAGTTTTAGACACCTTTTTCCGATTCCCAAAATTTAAAAAGATGATTGCTTATTACATTTGGTGAGGGAGCCATATAGTGAAAGATAGAATATAAGATAAGTGTTCCTTGCTGATCCCCCCCTCTCTCAGTGAGAATTGTGGACTCGCGATGAATGCTAAGAAGACAAAAGTAATGGTTTGAAATCGCGAAGACATAACACCAAAGATCAATATCAACATTGGTAACACTGTGCTGGAACAGGTCAGCACATTCATTTACTTAGGTCAATTGATCAGTGATGACAATAGAGCAGACCAAGACATTAAACGCAGAATCGGAATTGCAAAAACCAGTTTCAACAGCCTACTGAATACTTTTACTTCAAATTCCATCAGCATGAAGACAAAGCTTCAACTACTCAAAACGTTTGTCTGGTCCACCCTGTTATACGGGTCAGAGACATGGTCGATTAGTAAAGCACAAATGAACAAAATAGAAGCTTTCGAAATGTATGCATTTAGGAGAATAGGGAAGATATCATGGCGACAAAAATTGACCAACTACGAAGTGTTACAAAAATTGAACATAAGAAGAGAAATAGGGCAGTGTATTAGAGATAGGAAGCTGCAATATTATGGACACCTCATGCGTCATGAAAGTGTGATAAGAGATCTCTATAACGGCGAAGTGGAGGGCAGCAGAGGCCGGGGACGCCCCAGAACGAAATGGAATGACAACATCGCAGAATGGACGTGCTACTCGCTGGTGCAGTGCCAACGACTTGCGCAGGACAGATGTCAATGGAGGGCCATTGCAGCCAACCTTCGCAAGGAGACGGCACCCGGATGATGATGATGAATAGATTTATTGAAGACAAAAGGAAGTTCTAGGCTATAAAATAAGCATATTACTCCCACGCCCACCCACCCGTCCCCGCACACCCCCCCCTCTCTCTCTCTCTCTCTCTCTCTCTCTCTCTCTCTCTCTCTCTCTCTCTCTCTCTCTCTTTCTCTCTGACTGCATGTTTCTCTCTTTCTCTCTCCCTCTCTCTCTCTGTATATATACCTCTACCTTTCTATATCTCATCCCACCCTCGTTCTCTTTCTCCAAATCTCTCTCACTCTCTCTCTCTCTCTCTCTCTCTCTCACTCTCTCTCTCTCTCTGCAAAGTTATTTTACTTTAATTGAGAAGGCGAAACCATGAGACAACCATTCCTCTACCTTTCTATCTCTCATCCCACCCTCGCTCTCTCTCTCCCTCTCTCTTTCTCTATCTCTCTCCCTCTTTCTCTATCTATGCAAATTTATTTTACTTTAATTAAGAGGACTGAACCAAGAGACAACTAGAATCTATTCCTCACCGTTTCTCTCTGCAATGTCCGCCAGCCTGGCTCCCCAAAAGCCGTTCACCCCGACCAGGGCGACATCGCCAATCTCCAGAAGGTTGACAGCTGCCGTCTCCATAGCCCCCATACCTTGAAGGAATATTGGGCAATAAGGAATATTGATTCAATAAGAGTTATAGAACTTAGTTAGAAGACTTGGACTTTACTGGTCTCCATAGCACCCATACCTGGAGGGAACATTGGGCAATAACGAAGGTGGATTTTAGAACTTAGTTAGAAGGCTTGGACTCTACTGGTTTCCATAGCTCCCATACCTGGAGGGAACATTGGGCAATAACGAAGGTGGATTTTAGAGCTTAGTTAGAAGGCTTGGACTCTACTGGTTTCCATAGCTCCCATACCTGGAGGGAACATTGGACAACAAGGAATTTGGATTGTGCAACAGTTATAGAACGTAGTCAGAAAACATGGCCTCTACTGGTCACCATAGCACCCATACATGGCGGAAACATTGGCCAACAAGGAATGTACATTAAACAAGAGTTGTAGAACTTGGTTAGAAGACATGAACTGTACTGGTCTCCATAGCACCCATACATGGAGGAATTCATGGACAATTGGGAATATGAAAACATGAAATGTTATAGATCGTACAACTTAGTTGCAAGACATGAACTCTACTGGTCTCCATAGCGCCCATACTTGGAGGAAACATTGGGGAATAAGGAATGCGGATTTAACAAGAGTTATAGAACTTAGTTACAAGACATTAATTCTGCTGTAGGTTTTAAGTTAGTTCATTACGCAATAGCTAATCATTGAAGTTTATTCTAGTTTACAACAGAGAACATAAAGGGTCGTAAGAACAAAGTTGTTTTAAGCTTGCGATTGGTCTTATTAAAGGGTTACGATGAGTTTGTAAGTTACCGCGACGCTGCACGAACGACCCAAAGTGCGAAACTTCATCATCATCAACAACAAAAACAACAACAACAACAATAACAACAACAAAACACAACAAAACAACAACAACAACAACAACAACAACAACAACAACAACAACAACAACAACAACAACAACAACAACAACAACAACAACAACAACAACAACAACAACAACAACAACAAACGAACAACAACAAAAACAGACAACAACAACAAACAACAACACGAAAAAGAAAAGATATTCAATGTACTACAGTGTGTACAAAATGGGACAATGACTTTTTTGCTCACATCTTTCATGTCTTCTAACAAGGTTGAATATCTTTTTTACGAAATCTCATTACTTGTTCTAATACATCAAAATAATTCATCATAAAAAAGCTTTTCCGAAGTGTTCCATGGGAAGATATAATATTTAAACTAGAGAGATCTTAATCAGAAAGATACGACTTTTGGTTTAGGTTGGCAGTTTGGAGAAAGCGAAAACATACAAACCTGTAGCAGATACAGCAAATGTCCACTCATTTTTAGTCTGAAAGGCATACTGGATTCCAGCTTTTACCTCATCCAGTATCTGGGAATAGAGAGACCGTTTGTAAGTTACACTAGTAGTAGGCTCTATAGAAACTGATAAATTTATTCTACTTAATATAGAATATAATGATTGGTTCTAGAAAGGTCTTAACCAAGAACTACTCAACATGTGACACGCATAGTAATGACTTAGCGCCCACGAAAGACAGTAGTCATGGGTGTGAATAAAATAAAGAGTATTAATTCATGCTTTCTAATAGTTTAAATTTTGTCCTTTTTGAAATAGCTCCACAATAGATTGAAAGTGTTTATCGCGTCTAATTTTTGCAGAGCCACCAACCCCAAATACCCATCGAAGTGGCTGAAGTTATTTAAATAGAAGAAAATCTTAATCAGAAAGATACGACTTTTGGTTTAGGTTGGCAGTTTGGAGAAAGCGAAAACATACAAACCTGTAGCGATACGCAAAGTCCACTCGTTTTTAGTCTGAAAGGCATACTGGATTCCAGCTTTTACCTCATCCAGTATCTGGGAATAGAGAGACCGTTTGTAAATTACTAGTACTAGTAGTAGGCTCTATAGAAACTGATAAATGTATTCTACTTAATATAGAAATATAACGATTGATTACAAGTAAAACTATTTGTTGCAATATAATCACTGAAAAACGATGGCGCCTTGAAGGTAATAGAACCTACTATTTACAACTCTATGCGTTCTTACTCTTGCGAATAATTGCATGAAATGAGTTATGAAGGAGAACAATACTTTAACAATAAGACCACTATATACCTAAACGTAACTTTTTTTCCTAAAATAATGTATATCTTTCGTATCTATGATCTGTCTCCTCTATGATTATTTAGTTTTCGAAGCAATGTGTCTTGATACCAATAAAAAAAATGTTGATATCTAGCCCCAAAAACTTCATGGAAATGATTTATAACAGCGGCGCGTCATGTCAGTAAAATCTACTGCAGAGAAAACCAATTTACTATAAGTATGATGTTGTATGAATCTAATGTCAACTTTTCACTGATGACAACTACGTGTATAGATTTGTTCTAGTGTCCTACGAAAACCTACCAAAAGTGCAAGTAGTGGATTGCTAAAGAGAATCGCATTATAGTTAAGCTTAGAAAACAATTACACCAAACAACACGAAATAACAGAGATCTATCACTTATTGTGAATGATGTTCTTCTATCGTTTTTATCGGGATGTGGATATGTGCATTTGAAGATTGTTTATTTCATCTTGTGATATAAAATCATTACAATACCTTTTTCCAACTTGTTTTATGGATGCCGTTAATACAAAGATGTGTTTACTTGGAATTTACTACGAACAGTCTATAACATAAAACATAATGCTTTGTGAATCTACATTGTAAATTATACTCCACAGAATTATTATGACCAAAAGGATACCTCGAAAAAATCTTTGTGGAGGTGTCCCAGTAGAGGCAGCGACTGGGCTGCCAGGACTCTAGGGTAGGCATTGGAAGGTCCTGGTCCCATCAGCAGTTTGTTGGCGACAACCAGGGGCTTGAATAGACGGGCATCGGGCTCAGTCACCGTACCCCTCCTACTGGCAGACGACGAGAAAGCGGCTAGGTGGGTCTGCAGACATCCTTGCTTGTGGGTGACGCCTTGGGCGAGTTGGCGCTGCAGGCATTTGCTGAACTGGGCACACAGTGGACGCGAAATCCCGGGAGCCATGCTTTGCTAGAGCTATGTAATGTAGATCTAGACTCGGACCAAGCCTTTGCTTTTATCGAGTAAAACGTATTGTTTAAAGCTTTAAAATGTTTCACAAGTGTCGCAGTTTAAATCTAGGCCCTGTTTTAGAACTTTGTAAATCTAGTATTTATTGTGTTAAATGTATTTTTTTAAGCGCAGAATCGCTCCACAAGTATCGCAGATTTATGCCTTTTTGGAAACGTAATTTCAAGCTAAGAATATTATTTCCAGTTCCACAGGTATTGCTGGCTTTCACACGTACTGTCTGAGGATGGGGACGGAATGTAACGAAACAGGCTGTCTCCCAACTTTAAGGTAAATCGTTTGATAAACAGTTCCTGAATTCATCAACCGAAATCTAATTTATCGCTGATAGCAATATTTGGTACTGGCTGAAAAGTGGACTAAAAACTTTAATCCCATTATCGAATGCTCATTAGAGATTAAAAAAAAAGTTTAAGTACACTGACACTAGACTTAGGGTAGCGTATGTATCAAAACAATAGATATTATTTGTTGGAAATGTAGGTCCCTGATAACATAATAATTATTAATCACTCGAGCAAAATTGTGGACTTTTGAACACTTGGAACTTTGTTACTTTACGATATCAAAACATCCCACTGTAGCCAGCAAAACAAGTGTACACTTATCATTTGTTGTTCTTTTTTTAAACACTTTTTATACCCCTGATCCCTGTCTTCTGTCGTTTTATCTGTATACCTTTTTCTCGCTTACTAATATTCATCCTGTCCATTTCCTTTATAATTATTTTTTAATGCTTGTCTCTCATCTGAGTATAAATAATTATACAACATAATTGATGTATTGCAAAAATATAACCACCAATTTCTCCTCTACAACAACATTCCTAAGGAATTCAGACAACTCTTCTAAGTTTTTACCAGTCTTCTTATTAAGTATCATTGCCGTTACAAAATTAACAATTAAAACCCGGAATCAGGAATCATATCGAATTCGATGCCAAAATTCACCAGCACCAAAGACGTCAATACAAATATTATTTTAAGGCTACTTTAAACTCTAGATAGGCGCAAGTGCAATGTTGAGGCAAGCTTACGATTCGTCTTAATATAAATATGCGAATAAGAAGATTTACGACGAGTTGCAAGAGAGGATAGCTACCGGGATGTCTAACTTATGACCTTTGCTAACGATTGTTATTGTAGACCGTAAACTTTACGAAGTCGTAAACTTTGTTTTGTTATCTCAACTATGCCATGCGGTTATTGAATCAAATGCACACAATATTTTAAAAAAATTTTTTTTAGACATAAAGCCATATCATGTTGATCGTCTAACCTGTTTTATCCGGTTTTCATGATAACAACACTACGTTATCAGTTAAACAGTTCAAATAGGAATGAGATTTTGCGAAAAGGTATTCGACTTTGTTAGAATCGCCGTATAGGATCCCTCCAGGGGAACATAAAACACGTTAAACCCGGAGAGAGTTGTAGTTGAGTTGGTTTAACGCCCCACATCAGCACTATATAGACTATATTGTGGACGGGCCCCAAGACTAACGTCTGGCAGTTTTATGTGCTGCCACACACGAGACAGGGCGGGGATACCATGACTCCTGTCTCAGCCGATCATATTAAACTGACACCGCCGACCCAACCAGTATGGGGCGAGTTTAATGTGACTGGCTGGGACATGAGTCATGGTATTCGGACACCGTGTGGGGCACGGTACACCCTGAGGTAGAACATCGGCTTCCGACGCAAAAGGTGCGTGGTTCGAGACCTGGTTATGTCGCTCCCTACTGGCTGGATCGGTGTCAGTTTCATGTGACCAGCTGAGACATGGTATCCCCGCCCTATCACTTGTGTGGCAGCACATAAAATTGTCAGACGTCAGTCTTGGAGCTCGTCCACAAGATAGTCTTAATAGTGCTGATGTCAGACTTTAAACCAACTAAAACCACAAGTGCATCCCCACAGAGTCTATATGAGGCGGCACCTAAAAAATTATCAAACATTAGTCTCCAGACCCCATCCACAATATAGCCTATAGTGCTGACGTTAAACGCTATACGACAAACTTTAATTCAAACTACATCTAACAATTTCAGTAGACAAGAGATATTCTTGAGAGTTATGAGAGATATGCAATTCATCAGGCAGAGATAAATAATTGGTGGGTGCGAAGCTGTTGTTTCCGATACATAAACCAAAAAGGTTACCGTTATTTTCACGAGACTAAGCATCATGCACTCCATACATAGAACAAAGATGTAAAAGATAACGAATTGATACGAGTCAAAGTCTTGTGTTATGTAATCTGTATAAGTTATAGTTTATTTCAAACACGTGCGCTTCGATACAAAGATCAGGTATAAAATTATGTTATGTCTAAAATAATGACAAAGAGAAGAAAAAAAGTTTTCTCGTGCGATGCCTTGCCTCAATAAATTGATTTTTGTTCTTTTTCTCCTAAAAAACACATGAAAGAAACAGACAATTTTCTGTGCTGTCACACATGAGACAGGGCGGGAATGCCAACACTCCTGTCTCAGCCGGTCACATCAAACTGACACCAACCCAACCAGTAGGGAGCAAAATCGCCAGAGCTCGAACCCGGATCTTTTGCGTCGGAAGCCGATGTTCTACCCAAGGACCACCGCGCCCCCCAATCAGGCCTTTGCATGTCTGTCTAGAGTTGTGCATACTGCGAAATGTCACGCCACAACCTGGGAGGGGTTCAGCAACCTTTCTAATTATAGAATTTGAATGGAGATAACAGTTACAGTATTTTTGAAGCCAGGTATAAGATAATATAATTTGGCGGCCAGATATGACCCGTGCAATCATCAATGTAGTGTCAACTTGTACATCTGAATAACGTTTGTAACAAAATAATAATCTGCCCTCTTTCTATGTATTTTTCTATGTTTGTGCAAGTTGTTAGACTTGACCAATTTCCTATGATATCCGCACCGATTTATATTGATTTAACGTCCAACGTCAGCACTCTTTATAAGCTATATTGTGGACGGGTCCCAAGACTGACGTCTGACAATTTTATGTGCTGCCACACACGAGACAGGGCGGGGATACCATGACTCCTGTCTCAGCCGGTCACATTAAACTGACACCGACCCAACCAGTAGGGAGCGAAATCGCCAGGGCTCGAACCACGGACTTTTTGCGTCGGAAGCCGATGTTCTACCCCCCAACAGAGAGAGATAGAGAGAGAGAGAGAGAGAGAGAGAGAGAGAGAGAGAGAGAGAGAGAGAGAAAAGATAGTAGAGAATACAGACAAAAGGATCACACACATGAAAATTGCTGCGCAAACAACTTAAGTTACCAATGTGTAATCAACATACTCAGTGACCGTGTTATTTTATGCCGCATTGTGCTCGTTTCTATCACCCTACAACTCGTGTCTATCACCCTACAACTCGTGTCTATCACCCTACAACTCGTTTCTATCACCCTACAAGTTTTTTCTATTACCATACAACTCGTTTCTATCTCCTGACATGTGACAATCCATCTCACGTTTTGTACACCCGGTTATCTTAACTAGACCTATGCCCTTCATAACGTTTTGTAATTCATAACAATACTGATAAAAATCGCGTCATCGGGTCGCCCACCCACAATTGAATAGGTGAAAAGCCACTAAGCTTTTTTTATCAGTATGGAGAAATGGCAATGTTAAATCCAAGGAGTGCATGCAAACTGACAAAACGCCATAATTTGCATTTTATTATTGGGAGAAGCCAACTACCACATGCGTGCTTTTAAGGGAGTTTGCTCAATGGTTCTATTAACTCCCTCTTAAAAATCTGCTTAGAATTGTAAGGCCAGAGCCAGAATGCCGCTGGTGGCTGGACTGGGGGTTCTTTATGAAACCCTCTTGTATTTATTTGCTCAGTCGGACCGAGGCTAGAAAAAAATTGATACAGACCCACCCAAGTCACCAGAGACAAACTGGCTTTGGCCTATTCCTAGGGTTTCTACTTTCATTGAAATGATTCATTTACTTCAAGCTAAATAACTAATAAATTGTTGTTGTTGTTTTTAACACGAATTAGGTTTCCCTTAGCGCATTAAAAGCATTTGCGATTTGGGACACTCTGGCTTTTATTATTTGACTTAAAGCATTTTGCCTAGTGTTAGTCTGTTACATATTGACTGAAACAAACTCTCGTGTCTCTGTGTGGCAGCATTTAAGATTCTGTTAGACGTCAGTCTTAAGATTCGTCCACGAGATAGTGAGTTGATTTCTTAAAGTCCAAAGTCAGCAGCAAACATATATCCTGGTAGTTGAGTTGGTTTAACGTCCAACAGCAGCACAATATAGTGGATGGGCCCCAAGACAGACGTTTGACAATTTTATGTGCTGCCACACACGAGACAGGGCGGGGATACCATGACTCTGTCTCAGCCGGTCACATTAAACTGACACCGACCTAACCAGTAGGGAGCGAAATCGCCAGGGCTCGAACCACGGACCTTTTACGTCGGAAGCGATGTTCTACCCCAGGGCCACCACGCCCCCCACATATCGTGGACAGGTCTCAAGACTAAGGTAGGCATATGTCAAAATTACGTATGCGAAAATAGTCTGATACCTGGTGAAAAACGTCTTAAAAGTCACTCAACAAATGAAAATGGCAGAGCATAAAATTCCCCCAACACTGAACTACTGAAAATAAAATCTAACATTCTGAGGTTGCATCGTTCTTTCTATTGCTTTTTTAAATATACAACTACAATACAAACACCCTCTCCCCCACCCCCGCCTTCTTCCAATCCGGATGTTATATTTACATGATGTGTGGCTCGTGTCTAAAATAAATTCACACTCCATGTAATTTTATTTTATATTCAACTATTTGTGAAAGCAAATTATTATACTAAAAATTACTACATGTATTCTTATAAGCTAAGCCTAACTTGCATTGCAATATCATTCAAATCATGGGACACACATTCATTTATCTCGAAATGGGTTTTCAAGTTTCGATGATTGTGGAAACCGCAGGATATGAAACACAAACAGCCCTTTCGAAGTGTACAAAGAGCATCCATTTTCTTTTTAAAAATGTGTTTGTCAAGTGCAATATGGCGGCGAGTTTCGGAAAACTGAAGTATTGTAATCTAATGGAATAGGAGTAGGATAGGTATTTTTCTCATGCGGGTCGAACTTCTTAGCATTGAATAGGAAGCATATCAATCGTGAACGCGTTTTAAGCTTGTTGTCATGGGCATGGAAAGATTGTTTTCTATTAAAAGTATACATTTTTTTGGATACTGACAGACAAAGCAGTGATACATACAGTAGCAAAAGATCTGGTTCCGCCAAACATGGATTTTTAATTTTTGTATACTGGCACAGACCAAAAATCATTGAAAATGATAAGTCAAAATTATTGAGATTGTTTGTGTCCAAAGTTAGAACAATTTGAATAACGGATTGGAAAGACAGAGCCGTGTGGGGAGTTATTTCTTGTGTTCCTTGAACTAAAATTAGTGCAGTCATTGATCGTCTTTCTGTACATTACCATTAAAATTAAAAACATATTTTTTCATCCAAAATTTTTTTTACATTGCCCTTGTCTCCTCTATGCTAAATAGAATTTTTTTAATATAACAATTGAAAATGTGAATACACTTTCTCACTGTACTTTTTTCAGGAGTTATTCTTTCATATTTACCTTTTCCAGAAGAAACCTTGCATTAGAATCTAGTTGTGCATTTCAAACGTTTTTGGTCAAACTTATAGAGCTTACACTGAACCATGGATGGATGGATAGCTAAATAATTATAATTTATATATTGGTCAGTTAGTAAATGTTGACTTGGATAGAGATAGAGAGGAACTAAAGATAATTTAATTATACATTGGCCAGTAAATGTTTTTTTATACAATATATAAACAAGAGCGACGGAGAAACAGACAGGCAGGTAAATGGAAAGAGACATACGGATAGTTGACTGAGGCAGAAACACAGGAGAGAGAGAGAGATGGGGGAGACAAAGGGGAGAGAGGAGAGAGACAGATTGAGAGACACACACACAGATAGAGAAGGTGAGAGAGAAGAGAGAGAGAATGAATGAGACAGAGACACACAGAAACAGAGAGTTGGAGAAACAGAAAGGTATACAAAGACAGATGAAAAAATAAAAACAGAAACCTCTGAGTAAAACTATTATGCACTTTTCCCACCTCAAATCATGCTCACTTTTTACACAACACGTGACTAACACAAACAATATTTAAAATAAATAAAAAAGACACAATAATCCAGTGTAGTGTATGGGGTAACAAAATATATTGCACACCATTATGGTCAAACTTCAACTTAGAATGATATACATACATCTTACAATACTCCTCATATACATACATAATTATGATACAAAAAAATGTCAAGAAAAATGCAGGCATAATCAAGCCACCCTGTAGCAAACTTAAATTACAAAGCAAGACATGTTTTAAAAGCTGATTTTTTTTTATCCTTACAGACATTATTTTTGTATGTCATCGTCCCAATACCATTAGCTTGAGTGGTAAAGTCATATAAGCAAGGCAATTCAAATTGCAAGCAAGCAAAATTCTAGCCACGTCTTTCTCAATGTTAATTGTGTAAAGCAAAATGAATAATCCCAAGTCTACTAAGTAATATGTACCTAAAATTCACTGAAAATTGTATTATCAAGATGATTTTTGTACACATGATCAACTTTAGATATGAGTATCAAGCCAAATTTGAAATGGAAAGTGCCTTATATAGTTGAAAAGATCCATTTTTGGTCTCTAAGATAGTGGAAAAATATATTTTCTATGAGGTATGGCAAAAAAGTTACATGTTTGTTATGTAACAATTTGTGTTACTGAGAACTTGTGTAACTAAGAACTATGATCCATAGTTAATTTCATCAAGTTGCCCAGTTTGACTAAATAGATCTAAACTACTCAAACCCATGCATGTATATCATATGATATAGGAATAATAAAGAATATTTAGAAAAATGTAAACTGAATCACCCAATTCTTGATTATGATATACAATCTTTCACTGCATGCATCAATTCTCTTTTCTTTCTTCCCCTCTATCTTTGTCGTTGCATAGGTATTTTTTTCTTCAAAATTATTTCCCTTTTAAAATCTCATTTATAGATCAAGATGGTACACAAAAGAGAAGAATTTTTTGCGAAAAAATTACATTTATATTTTGCAAAAAAGAAACAAATTGTTTTTAGACTTAAGATCAATCATGGAATTCGTGAAAAACTTGTGGTTTGTATTGAATGAACCGTGTAATTGAATTTCTTCCAAGCAACTCAGTATATTTATCTACATCTCTAAGAAATAATGGATGACAATTGAACTTAATTTTGTTCTTTGGTGCTCAACACGAACTGTATATAACATTTGCAAGTTAAAAATAAATAAGTGGACTATGACTATGACTTTAAAAAAAAAAAATCAATAATTATGGTCCCACATGGTGTAGGTATTTCTCCCTTACCTATCTCAATTACTGCGTGCTTGAGTAAAAAAAAAACTACAGATGAAACAAAAGGGAGTGATATTTTAAACTTTGATACTACAAAGACAATCACCGTGTTTAAAAGAGTGATTTCTTGTTATCACCTTATTAATTGGGAACACGCATTTGATTTTTAATAATAGCAAGGCAGAAACAAAACTTAATTAGGTAAAATTACAAAAAAAATAAAACATTTGTGTTTTACAGATGCAAAGTACCTATTTTAATAATAATAATAATAATAATAATAATAATAATAATAATAATAAGAAGAAGAAGAAGAAGAAGAAAAAGAATCTTATTATAATTATCAAAGCTAAGCCCAAAATTGATATGGTAAAAGCTTTCTTTTTTTTTTAGCAGGGGGAGAGAAAATTCTACAAAAATTTGCAATGTATTAATCAAGTGGGCATAATCTTTAAGTTATGCAGACACTTTCCAATTTTTTCATTTGAGCATAATATATTTAGTTAAAACTTGAGAAGGAAACTCTTAGCCATCCGACATTTAAATGCACCACCAAGACGAAATCTAAAAAATGCGGATGTTTAGAACAGAAACGAATCTGTCAAAAATATTGATTTTTAAATTATTTTTATAAGCGCGCAAATTTTAACGTGCACACTGCAATGTCTCATTAGAATTTAATTGTAAAACCAGAGGATAAAATTAGGCCTATGTTAAAAAACATCTAACAGCATGTGGTTCAATTGGTTACGGCTTGTGAAAATGTCCAAATAAAAGATTACAAAATAGCAATCAAATGCAAAAAAAAGTTTACAAAGATGTCCTATTAGCGTTTATCACAGCATGGAAGAGTTGGTGTATCTCTCTGTAAAATCATTTTAATCTTTAAAGTCATGTATGATACTGAAGAGGCATAATTTTGAGCTATAGAAAAGTTTACATTTCCCACCAATTTCTTGGGTTCCCAAATAGTAATAAAAATAACAATAATAATAATAATAGTAATAATAATAATAATAATAATAATAATAATAATAATAATAATAATAATAATAATAATAATAATATAATAATAATAATAATAATAATAATAATAATAATAATAATAATAATAGAAATAATAATAAAAAGTTGTCTCTGCCTTGTAATCAGAGAGTTTCAAGATCTCATCCAACAATCAAATTTAATTTCTTTGATTTTTAAGTAGAAAACTGTTGGTGCATTAAATTCAAAATGTTAAAAAGCAAATAAAAGCAATTATGATAAAATACTATAAGGGTAAAGTAAATCATATCTATTGTTTGGACTCTCGATTTCCCATAATTCACGATATTCCCTAAAATAAGCTTTATGTATTAGCTTATTGACAATATAACACTGAGAGGTAAAGTTCAATCTTATGTATAATAAATAATCTTATAGAACACAATTTTTCTCCTCATGTTTTCTAGTAACTTAAAAACTTCTCAGACAACTTCTATAGGCAATTTTTAAGGAAGACACGAAAAACAAAGGAGTACCCTTTTAATGCCAATGATTATTTCCCTTGTGGTTTTATTTTTATAAATTTAGTAAAACCCCAGGAAACCTTAGAATCAAGCATAGTCTAGGCTACTACCTTACCTTTGAATAAGAAGTGGAAGCGTTTTAACCCTTATGGAATAAACCATCTTGGCTCAGTGGTAGAGATAGCACCGACTAGAATGGCACGCAGTGTTTTAGCAATGGTTGAAAATCAAAGGCTAATCTAGCAGCTTGCAGGCACAGTCTCACTTATTTGTACACAAAACTTGACAGTGTCTACTTCTACGCAACACACTTTATAACAAGCAACTTATAATATTCACATTCGTTTCATAAAAAAATCAAACATAAAATTTAAATTAACTTAAAGAGAGTGTGCTTGAATGATTACACCAATTTTTAAATAAATTGTTTCAATTTTTTCATTTAATTTAGCTGTGCAGAAGATATTTGCATCAGAGAGGAAAACAAAACCACAGAAGTGGTGAAAAGGCTGGTTTATAAAGAAGTCATCTGTAAAAAAAAAAAAACTCTTGCGAAAGGAGGCAAAAATCCCTGCATTTTGTCGTTATTTGGGAGTAGTTGGTCCAATTTTCCTCTGCCGAGAATTTTGGTGCCGAGAGTTGGCAAGAGGCATCGTATGGCAAGGCATTTGGATTATTTTATGCCATGTGTACAAAGAAATACAATGTAGTCGTTAGAGGTGGAAAACTTGCTTAATCTTCGTGTGCCCAATCCTTGACAACAGTTGATACATGAACTTGATTAGGTTTTCATGTTTTGTTCACATGATAAAAGACATGTCATAAAAGAATAGTTGTAAGTGTATATGTATTTATTATCCTATCTGCATCTTATTCATAGAATAAATTACTTCATAGGCCTTCAGTTTGTCGTTTACGATAATTATTCCTAATCAAAGTATAGAGCTTTTCTTCATTAGCTTTTTAAATGAAAAATTCTCTGGGAAGCAAGCATCAGTCAGAGCCGTTATTTTTCTGAAAAACAGATCTCAGAACAGAACTTTTAAAGCACTGCTTAGCTATCAGAGCATTTATTCTTACAATGAAGAGATCTACCCAGTAGGCGCTCCTCAGCTATCAGAAATTTTAGCTCAAGGCTGTGATCTCAACACTTCAAAGCATGATGCGTTTGATACCAGAGATTGTGATAAAGCTTGCGCATCCCCGGGTGTAGGTCTATGTCTGGCCGAGTTTGAGTGGACACCTCTGTCACGAAAGTTCCGAAAGTGCTGTGTCCACTTGCTGCGTATCCAGAGCCAGGTGGAGCTTTATCCCGCGGATGTCAAAGTCCTGGATGTTTACATGGGCGAAAAGGATGGACTGGAGCTTGTCTAGCAAACCCAATTCTTCCTCTCGTCCTCGTCATCGAGCGCAGATTTTTCCTTTTTCTTGGCAGGGGAACTAACCCCTCCTCCTGCGGCGCCAGTTCTCTTCTCCTCATCCTCAGCATCGGCCACATCCTGCCTCAGACGCCTGACCTGGCCGGCCTGCATGCAGATGTTGATGACGAGCACCGAGGTTCCGTCCTGTACCACATCCAGTACCAGGGTGCCGCGGTCCTGCTCAAAGTACCTGACGAGGTCGTCTCGCGCCGCCTGGACCAGCCGGGCACAGAGCTGGCTCGCCTTGCGCTGGAAGTGAGGCCCCGACGATTTCCACTGCTCCACCAGCATCCCGACCGCAGTCTCCGGCGCCCCCGGCAGGTGAAGGGGAGACGACTGCTGCCGCGTGGGGGAGGCGAGCTCGTCCTGCCCCGCCCGCAGTTTGACCAGTTCGAGCTTCGGGTCGTACTCCATGATGATGGGGTCGAGCCGCGACTTTTCCCGCTGGTGAGGCAGGGAGGCGTTCTGGCTGTCACCGTGCTTGCCGTTGATGGTTTTACCCGAGCTGGGTGCACTGCCAGACTTATTCCCCTGTTCCTGATTCCGCTGATTACCAGCGTCACCGCCACCGGAGTTATCATAGTTCCTGTTATGCCCATCTACTTGGTCCCTTGACGGCTCCACCAAAGAGTATCTAGCGTTTTGATACTGGGCGTCCTGCTTGGACGAAGACGACGATTTCTTCCCCTTGTTCTTCTCTTTGGACTTCTTTGGGTTTTTCTTCCCCTTGCCCTGCCTCTCCTCCCCCTTGTCTCTCTCCATGCTGTTGTCGGGTGGGGACGATATCGACTGTGCCTTCTTTTTGCGGCCCTTAGTCTTAGAGCGTCGCGACGACAGACAGAAGCACCAGCAGCGAGACTTGACCTCATCATCGTCGTCGTCATCCTTGACCACCACTCCGTCTAGCCGATCGTTCAAGAGCGTCGAGTCGACCAGTTTGTCTGACCGGAGTTCCCGAGGCGCCAGGATCTTCAGAAACTCAACCTCGATACGGACGGTGAGCTCACCTACAAGGTGATAAAAGAATGACACATAATGTAACACTTGCGTTATATTTTCTATTTTTGAATACTGTATACTGCTCTTCAATCTTAACTCCTGCCAGCAACACCTCTAAGTTTAACAGTCTTCTCTAAGAAAGAAGACAATAAGAGGATAATAATAATTATCATTTCCCTCTGTTTTACACCAGCTTATCATGATGGCAAAAGATAGCAGTACATGTGTACCAATTAGAATTATTATTTTCAATCTGCTCTACTCTGACTAATGATCCATTTGTCTTCTTACGCCTGTCGTGCTCTCTCAAAAAAGAATTACTAGATTTGATCTTTGATTATTTTTTTTTAATCTTTTGGACAACATGAAGTAAAATGTATTAATGGCTTATTTAGTGATATTTCAATTATTTTGACACCTTTCTAAAAGAATCTTATAACACAATTTTACCTTTAAAAAAAGCTCTACTGATTTAATGTCTAAAATCAATGTTTGCAGAAAAATCAATGATAAAAACGTGTAAAAAATGATCAAAACGTAAGTCCCATCGTATCTAATCTTACATTCTTTTTCTTAACAACTGTAGACTTCTCTGCTATTATTTTTGCCATAATTTTATTTCATATCCGTGCTGTTGAATATTTTATATCGCTATTTGTTTATTTCAACAATAAACTGGTGAGGAGCTATTACAATGTACTTACACTAAGGTAAAAGTTCAATCTTCGACTCAATATTTGCCTTGGATAAAAAAAAACTTCTTTGAGATCCATTTACACCATATTGGAACATACATTTTTCTCTTCTTGTTTGTCTCAAATAATTGGTATACACTTTAGCGTTCATGTATTTTTAGGCGGCAAATAAAAAACTTCTCATTTAAGACAGTGCAATTTTATTATCTTTACATACATAAACCTTACTATGCTACTGAACAATGTCTTAGCTTATGCAATCTTATTAAAATCATATACAACTTAATTAAAGTGGAGCCATTTATTTACCTCCTTCTTAATATGTATGTTTATCAAAAAATGATATTTCAAATTTACAAATGAACCCTGTACGCGTATAGCGTTTTGAAATTTGTTTACAAAGGAATAACTACTTCATATTACAATATTATAATTATCAATATCCTCACCATCCCCATTGTATTTGTAGTTGTAGTTAAGTTGGTTAAACGTCCAACGTCATCAATATTATAGGCTATATTGTGGACGATCACCATCACCATTACCATCATTATTATTATTATTATTTACCATTATTAATCCAACAAGAGGCTTTTGTAGGGTGTAACGGGGGTCGATATTGGGACGTTTGTGTTGTGGTGAGGGTGACCCAGCCCACCGTACCCACCTTTGTGCCGGCCCTTCCCGAAGTATCCCCCGCTGGTGCTGGGCCTGATCCTCTGCTCCGTGTCGAGCGAGGACGCCAGGTGGAGCTGCCCGCTCTGACGCAGGGCGTTGACAAACAGCGCCACCGCGGTCGTTCCCCGCCCCTCCACCTGCTGCAGCAGGGCCCTGTTACGCTCGGCCTGGCTCGTCTTGCGGTCTGGACAGGGGAGAAAAAAAAGACAGACGTTGGTTTGTAAGGTTAAGTTTTGAGTTTGAGTTTGTTGCTTAGACTAGAGCCATGTTGTTGTTGTTGAGTTGGTTTAAAGTCCAACGTTAGCACCATATGGGCTATATTTTGGACGGGCCTATTGATGGGCTATATTGATGATAATTTTATGTGCTGCCACACACGAGCCAGGGCGGGAATACCATGACTCCTGTCTTAGCCAGTCACATTAAACTGACACCGACCCAACCAGTAGGCTTAGAGTCCTACGTCAGAACAATATGGGGGGTCCTAAAACTAATGTATGACAATGTTACCTAATGCCAAAAAAGAAACAGTTTTGGGATACCATTGCTCCTGTTTCAGCCAGTCACACATTGGTTTATAAGAGTTAAGAGTTTGTTTTTTTGGGGGGGAGGGGGGGGGGTGTTGTTGTCAAAGACATACATGTACGTTGTTTTGTAAGGTCAAGTCTTGAGTTTGAGTTTGTTGCTTAGAGCCCTGTTGTTGTTGTTCAGTTGGTTTAACGTCCATTAGCACCATATAAGGCTATATTGTGGACGGGCCCCAAGACTGGCGTCTGATAATTTTATCTGCTGCCACACACGAGCCAGGGCGGGGATACCACATTAAACTGACACCGACCCAACCAGTAGGCTTAGAGTCCTACGTCAGAATAATATGGGGGGTCCCAAAACTTATGTCTGACAATGTTACTTGCTTTCATTAAAAAAACAGTTTTGGGATACCATGGATTCCTGTCTCAGCCAGTCACAAATTGGTTCAGGAGAGTCGAGAGTTGAGTTGGTTTAACGTCCAACTTCAGCACTATATAGCTATATTGTGGAAGGGCCTCAAGACTCGCGTCTGATTATTTTATGTGCTGCCACACACGGGACAGGGTGGGATTACCATGACTCCTGTCGCAGCCAGTCACATTTAACTGACACCGGCCACTAAGGTTAGAGTCCTACGTCAGAACAATATGGGTCCCAAAACTAAAGTCTGACCATGTCAATTGCAACAGTTTCGGGATATGATGATTCCTGTCTCCGTCAGTCACACATTGCTTTATGAGAGTCTGGGCAGGGAATATTGTTTTGTTTGGGAGGGGATAAAACCAACGACAATTACACTGCTTTAAAAAACACACACTTATACTGAATAGGCTACTACTACAACTATGGCATTTTGGCATTTTTACATTATTTAGCATCAATAATACATGTATTGAATAAACACTATTTTTATGAATTAAAAAAAAAATGCTCGTGCCTGACGTCATCATTACATTCTATTTGTTTTTTTGATACGAAAGGGAAAAAAAGCAACCAGACGCAAAAAATAAACATTCTTAGGCAAAGCTATTCCATGAAATACTGCTGAGCTCAGATAAAACGCCAAGGGATGGAATACTTTCAACTGCGCCTTTATATATTGTGTTAGGGTTGCGTCCCTTGAATTAAAGAAGAGCGATAATTACCGGTACGTGTTCGCCGTATAGGATCCCCCAGGGCAACCTAGGATACGTTCTCCCCCTCCCTCTATAGTGAATTACCGGTACATGTATTGTATTCTGTAGGCTCTTTTAACAGTGTTCTGCGTCGATTTACATATCCTATAAATTTATTCCATTTGCCTTTTTCTTAGCTTTTATCAAATATATTATCTATTCTAGCCTCACCTGGCACAACTTCGTTTGATCTCTTACCCTTCCACGATATTCTTAGTATTCTTCTAAAAGAACCACATTAGTCATTACTAGTACTTCATGACTATTTTAACAGCGCCCACTGCATCGATTTAGATGTCCTACAAATTCCATTTGCCTTTTTCTTAGTTTTAATAAAAAATATTATCTATTCTAGCCTCAGCTGGCACACCTTCCTTCGATCTCTTATCCTTCCATGAAATTCTAAGTATTCTTCTAAAGAACCACTTCAGTCATGACTATTTTAACAGCGCCCACTGCATCGATTTAGATCCTACAAACTCCATTGGCCTTTTTCATAGTTTTTATCAAATATATGATCTATACGAGCTTCATCTAGCACAACTTCCTTCGATCTCCTATCCTTCCACGATATTCTTACTATTCTTCTAAAGAACCACACGATTTAGTCATGACTAATACTACATGACGATTCTAAAAGTGACCAACAGCGTGCTATACATATGTCCATATACTGACCAATGTCCGGCATACGTGATAAAGATTTCTCATTGTCTGAAACACAGGACAGGAAGGTGATAAAGATATCTCATTGTCTGAAACACAGGGCAGGAATGTGATAAAGATTTCTCATTGTCTGAAACACAGGGCAGGAATGTGATAAAGATTTCTCATTGTCTGAAACACAGGGCGGGAATGTGATAAAGATTTCTCATTGTCTGAAACACAGGGCAGGAGTGTGATAAAGATTTCTCATTGTCTGAAACACAGGGCGGGAATGTGATAAAGATTTCTCATTGTCTGAAACACAGGGCGGGAATGTGATAAAGATTTCTCATTGTCTGAAACACAGGGCAGGAAGTGTGATAAAGATTTCTCATTGTCTGAAACACAGGGCACGAGTGTGATAAAGATTTCTCATTGTCTGAAACACAGGGCGGGAGTGTGATAAAGATTTCTCATTGTCTGAAACACAGGACGGGAGTGTGATAAAGATTTCTCATTGTCTGAAACACAGGGCGGGAATGTGATAAAGATTTCTCATTGTCTGAAACACAGGGCAGGAGTGTGATAAAGATTTCTCATTGTCTGAAACACAGGGCAGGAGTGTGATAAAGATTTCTCATTGTCTGAAACACAGGGCAGGAGTGTGATACAGATTTCTCGTTGTCTGAAACACAGCAGGACGGGAGTGTGATAAAAGTTTTCTCATAATCTGAAACACAGGGCAGGTGTGTGATAAAGTTATTAGAGTAAAATGGATGAAATTTTGTGATTATGGTAATTTATTAGTTAATAAAATATATCTTATATAAATGTTACATACACCTATAACATAAACGACGACGACAACAACATCAGCGATAATAATACAAATGACTACAAAAACAAAAGCAGCAGTGAAAATGATAATTACGATGATATATGATGATGATGATGAGATGATTATGATGATGATGATGATGAGATGATGATGATGAGGATAATGATGATGATGATGATGATGATGATGATGATGATGATGATGATGATGATGATGATGATGATGATGATGATGATGATGATGATGAGGATAATGATGATGATGAGGATGATGAAAACATGGTTCCAATACTAACTGTAACAATATTATCTAAAAAAAAATACACGGGGGGAGAATAATCACATCTCATCATCTCTACTGAGAAATGATGACACGTGGACACAATCAACAAAAAAAAACAAACAAAAAACAAGCAAATATTACACAAACGTGATATTGGACAGAGTACGTGCTGCTTTATCGTTTTATGATTTCATTAATAACGTTTATAAGCTGTTTGTTCTCTTCGTCTAACTAATAAAAAAAATACGTCAATGATGACGCAAAAGAATGGGAAAACGAATCGGGCAGAGTAGGTAAAATATAACATAATTCTATTAAATTTTTAAATTAGCCATGACAAACAATAATTCGTATCAGGTTTTCAATATTTTTGTTTAGCAAACAAGGAAAAAACCCAAACAATATCATATTTAATGAATTTGGGCCTCATTATATTATAAGACCATATAACGCTTATCTGACCGTGTCGATAGTTTAAATGAGATCCATTAGACTTAGAGCACAGTCTGTGATTCAATATAATACTACACGCCTTTGTAACAATACCCTACGTAGAATAACAGTTCAACGTTCAGGTAACTCGAACCACTGTCTAATGTTTCAGACCTGAATGCCTTGACTTATGGATAGAATTTCAAAGAGCGGTGAAATTATACCACGCATTAAACGTTAAGGTAATTAAACTGAAATAGTGATTATGTGTATTAATTTATGAACAGTCACGATCAATAATAAACACGTTCACAGCTATAGTGCATGAAAATGGTATACTATCGTAAACATTGTGGTAGTGTCATTTTAACTTCAAATGCGATAAACTACCACTATCTTCGAATGTCTTAGTGATATTAATTCTAACATAGTGTGATTAGTCACATCTGATACTATTGTTGCTGCTGCTGATATTGATACTATACTACTACTACTACTACTACTACTACTACTACTACTACTACTACTACTACTACTACTACTACTACTACTACTACTACTACTACTACTACTACTACTACTACTACTACTACTACTACTACTACTACTACTACTACTACTACTACTACAACTACTACAACTACTACTACTACTACTACTACTACTACAACATAAGCTTCACCACTACCCTGGTCATTACCTTAACCAAACCAACCACCAATTGCACGCATCACAAACCACAAACTTCCTATATTGCTGCTCCTTTACAGTATAAACATTGGCATATCACACTAGCGATTTGGATGTAAATTGAGGGTAAAATGTACGAATGAAAGAAAGGAGTGAGTTCAAATGACCACCTGTGGGGCCACAGTCTTTGTTATACTAAGTAATATAAACTTGGTAGTCATATATATTTATAAACTTGGTAGTCTGTGCTATACTATGTGATGAAATCGCGGTATTCTTTGTATTAATATGTAATACAATCGCGATAGTATTTGTATTACATGTACTATGTTATGAAATCGTGGTGGTCTTTGTATTACTATGTAATGAAACCGAGTTGGTCGCGGCAGCTAATGTTCGATTTCTACAGGCAGCCTCGCATACAGGAAACATTTTTAAATTGAACGCCAATATCCTGCATTTTTTTCTGTTAAAAATACTAATGGAGTGGCATTGCGATAGCAAGAGAAAGAAAGAGATAAAGAGATGGAAGACAGATTGCGTAAGAGAGAGAGAGAGAGAGAGTAAGAGAGAGAGAGAGAGAGAGAGAGAGAGAGAGAGAGAGAGAGAGAGAGAGAGAGAGAGAGAGAGAGAGAGAGAGAGAGAGAGAGAGAGGGAGACATAGAGAGAGAGAGAGAGAGAGAGAGAGAGGGTGGATATTCTCTCTTCAATCAGAGATTAGTCTAGATTGTTTAACAACCAACCAATTGAGGGCTACACAGCACCATAAGGGCTATATTGTGGGCGGAGCACAAGACTGACGTTTGAAAATTTGGCCTATTGTTCATGTGATTTTCTTTTCAAGGATGGAGCTTGGAAGATACCTCACAAAACGCAACTTCACGCAATTATTTAAAAATCCATACAAAAACACCACTACAACCTACAACAACAAAATAACAATAAAACAACAACAACAATTACTATAAATACCTGAGTTTTTCCCTCCTAAAAACTATTTGCGGCGTATCATCTGTAAACAAATTCAATCAGTGTGGCAAGTGCAAAAATGTATCACTGATAAAGATAAACATTAAGATCAACTGGTTTGACAGTTAATCATAAATTCCCGTTTTTTGTTTTGTTTTTTCATTTCTGTTTTTTCTGTTTTAAAAGTATACATCTTACCCCGGTGTGAGTTTACCCTTCACATCACATTACTCACTTCAAACATGAACACCAAAGCAATCCCGAAACAAACATGTTCACGTAACAAACTAAGGCGTTCTTGAGATTTAGATATAAAAATAATACATCATAAATAATACAAGCTCCAAATCCAAGAAAGAGAGCTGTACAATTCAGATCACGGGTTAATCTCAGAGTTACTTTTACTGAAGATAAAATATTATCCTACACTTTTTCTACATATCCCTCAGCGAAACTTTTATTGAAGATAAAAGAAACTTAACACAACAATGCTAATTCTATACATATCCCTCAGAGTTACTTTTACTGAAGATAAAATATGCTTATCCTACACTTTTTCTACATATCCCTCGGCGAAACTTTTATTGAAGATAAAAGAAACTTAACACAACAATGCTAATTCTATACATATCCCTCAGAGTTACTTTTACTGAAGATAAAATATGCCAACACAACCGTGCTAATTTTCTACATATCCCTCGGCGAAACTTTTATTGAAGATAAAAGAAAAAAACCAACACAAGAATACTAATTCTCTACATATCACTTATCGAAACTTTTATTGAAGATAAAATATGCCAACACAACCGTGCTTATTCTCTGCATATCACTCGGCGAAACTTTTATTGAAGATAAAATATACCTAACACAACAATGCTAATTCTATACATATCCCTCAGAGAATTTCTATAGAAGATAAAACTAAGCCAACACAACAATGCTAATTCTATACATATCACTCTAGGATACTGTTATAGAAGATAAAAGAAACCTAACACAACAATGCCAATTCTCTACATATCCCTCTAGGATACTGTTATAGATAACAACAACAACAACAACAACACATAAAAAATACCTGATTTTTTCCCTTCCAAAACATTTTGCGGTTTACCATCTGTAAAAGCTCTTTATTTCTCTTTATGGAAATTAAGGCGGTTGAACAATGTTCAGGCTGAGTTTTTACTAACCAAAATGAATGTGGCAAGGGCAAAAATGTATTGCTAATAAAGATAAACATTAAGATCGACTGGTTTGGCAGCTAACCATAGATTTCTGTTGCTTTTATTTTATTTATTTAAATTTTTTTAACATTCTAAAGGGTATAGGTCTTACCCTGGTGTGAGTATAGCATTCACATCACCTCACCCCCCTTCAACCCGAACACCAAAGCAATCCCGAAACAAACACGCCCACGTCAACAAACTAAGGCGTTCTTGAGATTTAAAAAGGAAATCAAATAAATACAGTATACATAATAAAAGTTCCTATTCCCAGAGAATTGCACAACCCAGATCACGGTTTAAACTCATGAGATAAAAGAAACCAAACACAACCGTGCTAATCCACTACATATCCCTCAGCGAATTTTTATAGAAGATAAAAGAAACCTAAGAGCTTAACACAACAATGCTAATCATGTGCATCCAGCACTGTCACCGATCTCGCGCTGAGACAAGATAAAACAATGTCAGTTTTACACACCAGAACACGCCAGAACAGGAACATGAAGAACAAAGGTCCATCTAACTAACAATGCAACAGGTAGTGTATGTGTATTAACTTGTCTTGACCGGGATCTAACCAGTCTGTGGATGAAGTGAAGGCTCCTTGTCATCCCTCAATTTAATACACGTAGTTACACCAACTACAGGCTTTGCGTTCCACACGATACTGTTATGGATTACATAATCGCGCCCACCATGAGGCACTGGGGGTTTTCTTATTTAAATTTGATCAAATACTATCTCCATGACGGCAGTTGTTTTGTTGAGTTGGTTTAACGTCGAACATCAGCATCATAAAGGCTATATTGTGAACGGGCTCCAAGACTGACGTCCAACAATTTTATATGCTGCCACACGCGAGGCGGCGGGGATAGGGTCTACCATGACTCCTGTCTCAGCAAGCCACATTAAACTGACAACGACCCAACCAGTAGGGAGCGAAATCGCCAGTGCTCGAACCACGAACCTTTTGCGCCGGAAGCCGATGTTCTACCCCAGGGCCATCGCGCCTACCAGTTAATGACAGAGCTTTAATGATTGGACGCTCGATGTGAAGATTTCATTACCTGACGTCTTTGTCTTCGCTTGTGTTGCCCTTTATCACAAGAGCTCCACTGTCAGGCAGGCTAAATCTTGACCTACAGGGCCAAAAGGGCGCTTATCCCGGCCAGGGCTGAAGCTAGATGTCCAATATAATGCAGCAGGTCTACAGATCTACAGGTTTGGATCTAAAGCAGAGCTACTGTATCTTATGTTTCGGCTAAAGGAGATTATAGAAACCCCCCTAGTTCTGTGTCTCCTAGGTGACGGGTCCCAATACTAACGTCTAAAATGTGCGTGCTTCACACACAAGAAATAGCGAGTATATTATAGTGTAGACTCCGATCTCAGAAGGTTACAACCATAGTATTACTGACACCGATCCAACCAGTAGTAAAACTGTTCAATTTGACCACCCGGTACTAAAACCACTCGTCTTATGTTAGATCATAATGCTACTACATGTAACATGAATGGTGCTTACTCAACCGTATCATTAGCAATATTAATCTGAAAAAAAAACGTTCTCCATCTCTCTCTCTCTCTCTCTCTCTCTCTCTCTCTCTCTCTCTCTCTCTCTCTCTCTCTCTCTCTCTGGATTTTTACGTGTCCAATGCTCCTTTTCTGCCGACTTTGCCCTGAGGGTTCCTAAACGGCGTCAGGGAAAAAACCCCACGAAACACACACATACACGAATTATATTACATACCATGATAACACTGAGCGCAGTTTCTGATATTCATCACTTTCAGACACAGCGGGTGGATACAGAACAATTTAGTTACGCACAATCCTCTTTATCCGTACTATGAGATAAACCCTAACTGGTTGGATCGGTGTCCGTCTGAGACAGGAGTCATGGTATCCCCGCCTTGTCTCGTGTGTGCCAGCATATAAAATTGTTAGACGTAAGTCTTGGGGCCTGTCGTCGTATAGAACCTCCTAGAGGAACCTAGGACACGTTAAACCCTATAGAGAACGGATGTGCGATAAACCCATTATTGTACAACTAGAGACTATACATTTAACGGTACATGTACATGTGCAACTGCTTCAAAATCTCAAACAACAGCTTGAGGCTGACAGTCATGACACGCACCTGTCGCGCATATTTTTCAGTTTTGCCACCTTTGTGCTGAAAGGATTCGTGACCTACGCGTTATACAATAATGCCTTGAGCCATTCAATCTGTTAATGGACTGTGATATAACTGAGTTAAGTTGAGTTGAGTTGGTTTAACATTCAACATCAGAATTATATAGGCGATATTGCAGACGGGCCCCCAAGACTGACGTCTGACAATTGTATAATGTGCTGCCACATACGAGACAGGGCGGGGATGCCATGACTCCTATCTCAATCGGTCACACTGATATGGCTGACAGTAGAGGCTGCAATACTACTAGTGAAATATCACTTCTCTCCACTCCACCCCACGTTATACAGCGATGCATCAACACGCCTTTGTTGACAATGATGTGCTCATTATTGTCTATAGTAGAATCAGAGACTGTAGATTGGGTGAGATGTTTCACAACCTGAACGGACGGTGTTCTTGATACGGTTTTTGATACGGATACGGCGAGCTCACTTTTTTTACTTTATTGAAATTAAGGCGGTTGAACAATGTTCAGGCTGAGTTTTTACTAAGCTTAAAAGAATGAATCAACCGCCATGATTATCTCGAGCTATAAACGCAAGATTTTTGCCGTGAAACCTCTCACTATTTCACACTCTCTGATCATATCTTGAGCCATCCAATCCGTCAATGTACTCTGAAATGACTGACACTGTTAGCGAGATGTCGTCGTCACTTGCAGTGATTCCTCAACCCGCCTGTGTTGACAATGCTGCGCTCATTATTGTCTATACAGTGTAGTTGAATCAGAGACTGTAGATTGGGTGAGATGTTTCACAAGATGAACTGACGGTGTCCTTGATACGGGTTTTGATACGGGTGCGTCGAGCTCACTTTCTCTTCTTTATAGAAATTAAGGCGGTTGAACAATGTTCAGGCTGAGTTTTTATTAAGCTTAAGGAAGAAACCAACCGCCTTAATAATATTATCTCGAGTGATAAACGCAAGATTTTTGCCGTGAAACCTCTCACTATTTCACACTCTCTGATCATATCTTGAGCCATCCAATCCGTTAATGTACTTTGAAAAGATTGACACTGTTAGCGAGATGTCATCGTCACTTGCAGTGATTCCTCAACACACCTTTCTTGACAATGATGTGTTCATTATTGTCTATAAAGTGTAGTAAAATCAGAGACTGTAGATTTGGTGAGACGTTTCACAAGCTGAGTTGTTGTTGAGTTGGTTTAACATCCAACATCAGCACTATATAGGCTATATTGTGGACGGGCCTCAAGACTAACGTCTAACAAATTTTATAAGCTGAGCTGACAGTGACAGTGTCCTTGATACGGTTTTTGATACGGATACGTCGAGCTCACTTTATTTCTTTATTGAAACTAAGGCAACTGAACAATGTTCAGACCCAGTTTCTACTAAGCTTAAAAGAATAAACCAACCGCCTTAATAATATCTCGAGCGATAAACGCAAAATCTTCGAGGTGACACCTCTCACTATTTCAGGCCTGCCTACTTGAAAAAGTCCCATTTAGGTACTTCCATAGCAAAAAATAGGTATTTTTCAGGAAAAATAGGTACAACCGCAGTTTTTGTAGTTTTGTAGTTGGATCAGTGTTAATCATGATACATGTACTCAGTACATGTGTGTAGGGAGTGTCTATACACACTATAGATGTATAGTGTTTCTGCCTCAATATTGCTAATGCTGTACACACAAACAAAACCAACAAAAAACAAAACAAACAAAAAAATAAAATAAAAATAAATAAATAAAACAAAAAAGCTATTGTCCATTATATAAATACTTTGGGGTAAATTTGTGGCCCCATTAGTCTTTTAAACCCTTACTCACTGTAACAAAATTGTTTAACTACACTTTTCTAACAAAATCCACAGAGAGAAAGAGAGAGAGAGAGAGAGAGAGAGAGAGAGAGAAAGAGAGAGAGATGGAGTGTGAGAGAGAGAAAGAGAGAGAGATATGGAGTGAGAGAGAGAGAGAGAGAGAGAGAGAGCGGGGGGGGGGGGGGGGGGGGCAAACACACACACACACACCCAGATAGAGATACACAGAGAGACAGACAGACAGACAGAGAGACAGACAGACAGACAGACAAGAGAGAAGATAAAGATGAGTTAATGTGAGAGGAGACAGAGAGAATGAGATCGAGAGAGAGAGAGAGAAAGAGAGAATGAGATCGAGTCAGAAAGGGAGGAGATCGGGAGACAGAGAGCGAGAGGGAGAGAGAGAGAGAGGGGGGGGGATAAAGAGAGAGACTGAGGGGTCCAAAATGAGGAGATAAGTACGAGAGTTTCGGTCATTTCTTTGGAAAGAAACACGATAATATTTATAGTGTGTAGAGCAAAATTTGGCCAGAAACACTTTTATAATGTAGATCTATGTCTTTAGTGCCTATAGACTCAGCCTCGTGTATAATGTGATCGACGAAGTGCCGGTAATCACGCTTTGTAATCCCGTCGCCGTATAGAATCTTCCATGTGACTGATTATCTAGATAACGCACGTCGGTGCACTGGTAAAATATAAATCTAGATTTCTAGACTCGATCTAGTTTTTCTCCAGAGTTCCATCTTAAATGTGTGTCGTTTGGATACAATGTAGCTCCTCAAAGACAAATCGCAGTAGAACCAAGTTTCTATATATCAATATCATGATGCTAGATTGAATTAGATCTACGTTAATTTTCTTGGTTGCAAAAGTACACGGGCGCATGTTTCGCAAAATAATGTTAAACTGTATACACCGACAACCACGTCAAGATAGATGAACAAAAAAAATTGGCTGATCAACTTATAAGAACAATCAGAATGATTAGCTGGAAATAAAGAGGGCTGGATGTTAAGATTGAAAGATCGGTATTAATTGGACGAATAAAAGATAACTAGATTTCCAATCTGCTTCCCTCGCGGAAGATTCTTGCACGGGAAGGAGTTGTAAATAAGGACGAAGGTCAAGGGCTGGATGTTAAGATGGTATTAATCGCACGAATAAACGATTAACTAGATCTACGTTAGATCTACTTGTTTGTAAACGCATTTTGAGCTCATGGTAACGCAAATCAGAATCATTACTACCTTGACTGGGAACTGAAAGTCCAAGATAGAGAGATTGGTATGATTCGGACGAATGAACGCAGGAGAAAACACGAGTTGGGACTGGTCGGTATCAAAGTTGATGACTAACCCAATCTCGATAGCAATGTATATCAAGTATATAAAAAAAAGAGAAAAATATCACCTATCGATAAAATAAATGAATCGTTCATAAATATTATTTCGCCCACGTACAAAACACTGAAAACTTTCTTTATTCATCACTCTGGTTTCGGTTGCGTGATTGAGAGGAAAATTGTAGCCGTACCTCAAAGTCAAACACATGTACCTTTATTACAAAAAAACAGCGGTGTTGCACGGACGGTTGTATATTTTCAATGTTTTTAACTTATCGCCGTATTTGGGTAGAACTTTTAACGGAAATAGCGAAGCGTACGGGTTGGCAGCTTGGGGAGTTGTACTTTCAGTACCCTTTCGATCATCTCATACACTAAGATTTAAGAGAATAGGCTTCGATAAAGAGCGCATGTACTATAATTATGTCAAATACGGACTTGGATGAAATGTAATTATGTGCGGGTCATGAGCTCTCTGCCGCCGTGGAAACGGGATAGTCCTTTGTTTCTTAATGAACAGAGGCAGATATTGAAGAAAAAAAATCGGCGATCGCGCTGCTATGCTGAATATCTTCAAAATTTGAAAAATCGGTACATTTCCGTGGAAATCGGGAAATCGGGATTGACGACGAAAATCGGTACGTACCGATCAAATCGGTACAAGTAGGCAGGTCTGCTATTTCACACTCTCTGATCATATCTTGAGACATCCAATCTGTTAATGTGATGCTCCAACACGTCTTTGTTGACAATGCTGCGCTCATTACTGTCTATAGTACAGTAGAACCTGCCTATGACGACTACCAAAGATCGTAGACATAAGTGGTCGACGTGGACATGTGGTGGTCGTGGGCAATGAGTTGAGTTGAGTTGAGTTGGTTTAACGTCCAACACCAGCACAATACATGTATATGATTGCTATATTGTGGAAGGGCTCCAAGACTGACGTCTGACGCGTTCTATAATAGGGGTAGGATCCGTGAGTACAGCGTTGTGGTTAACCCAGACTCGTCGTAAAATCGAGTTAGAACGAATGTGACCGATTTGGAGGGCAACTTTCTACTTCTTGAGCCATTTCGGATAGATTGATAGATAGATAGGAGAGAAAGAGACAGACAGACAGAGGGGTCGAGAGAGGGGCAAAGACAGACAGACAGACAAAATTAGAATTAAAAAGAACTTTAAGGAAGGTAAATTGTTTTAAAGTTTAAAGTGAGGACATAGAGAGAGAGAGAGAGAGAGAGAGAGAGAGAGAGAGAGAGAGAGAGGGAGGGGGTTAAAATCAAACTTTTGTTTTGTTTGTTAGTTTCTTGAATTTCAATGCCAGCAAAGAGGTCATGTTGTGGATGGGTCCCAAGACTAACGTCTGACTAATAATGTGTCACCCCCGAGGGACAGTGCGGAAATACCAGTGCTCCTGGTTCCGTCGGTCACATTGAGTTCAGTTGGTTGCTTAACATCCAACGCATGCACTATATTGGCTATATAGTGGAGGGAGCGCCTGACTAAACATTTGACAATATTAGTAATGTCACAAGGAGATAGAGAGGTACCATGACTTATGTGCTTGGTATTGATGGGTCCCAAGACTGACGTCTGACAATTTTATGTGCAACATGGTGATAATGTGGATGTGTCCCGAAAGTAATGTCTAACAAATTGCGGGCTACGTCTCAAGGACAGTGCGAGACAACCAGGACCCTTGTTTTCTGACTGAGTTGAGTTGGTTCCTTAACGTCCAACGCCAGCACTATATAGGCTATATTTTGAACGAGTTCCAAGACTGACGTCTGACAATTTGATGTGCTGCCCCACAAGAGACCGCGGGGAGACCAGAACTTCTGTCTCAGCCGTAAAACCGCTCCTTAATTACATCGACACCGACCCATCAGAGGTAAAGAGTTAGTACAAGTAATCTCTGATCAGAGAGAGAGAGAGCGAGAGAGAGAGAGAGAGAGAGAGAGAGAGAGAGAGAGACAGATAGACAGATAGATAGATGCAAAATGTGCCTTTGGGTCGAAGAAAGGAGTGCTCTGCAGACATTTGAAACCGAAGCCGTAACCACCGCGCCACCACGCATCCTTGAACTGCTAAAGGAGATTATTGTAGAAGAGAAGCCCTCCCCTAGTTTTGAGTGTCCTAAGTGACGGGCCCTAACACTTACGTCTAAAATATTTACGTGCTGCCACACACGAGAAATGGCGAGAATATTATAGTGTAGACTCCGGTCTCAGAAGGTTACAACCATAGTATTACTGACACCGACCCAACCAGTAGTAAAACTGTTCAATTTGACATTCAAGTACTAAAACGAGTCGTCTTGTGATAGATCATAATGCTACTAGTACTTCATGTACCATGAATGGTGCTTACTCAACCGTATCATCATGGGAAATACTAATCTGAAAAAAACTTTCTCCATCTCTCTCTCTCTCTCTCTCCCTCTGGGTTTTTACGTCTCCAATGCTCCTTTTCTACTCTCTTTGCCCCGGGGGTTAAAACACACACACACACCCATACACACTAATTACATTACATACCATTATAATACTGAGTACAGTTTCTGAAAATCATCACTTTCAGACACAGCGGATGGATACAGTAACAATTCAGGTACGTACAATCCTCTGTATCCTTACCGTGCGATAAACCGTAACTGGTTGTGTCGGTGTCAGTATAATGTGACCGGCTGATACAGGGGTAGTGGTATACCCGTCCTGTCGCGTGTGTGGCAGCACATAAAATTGTCAGACGCCAATCTTAAGACCCGTCCACAATATATCCTATAGAGTGCTGCTGGTGGACGTTAAACTAACTCAACTCAACTCATTGCCCACGACCACTTTTGTCTACGATCTTTGGTAGGCTAATCGCCATGGGCAGGTTCGCCTGTACTTTACTACTATAGACAATAATGAGCACAACATTGTCAACAAAGGCGTGTTAAGACATCACAGCAAGTGACGATCACATCTCGCTAGCACTGTCAGTCATTTCAGAGTACATTAACGGATTGGATAGCTCAAGATATGATCAGAGAGTGTAAAATAGTGAGAGGTTTTACGGCGAACATTTTGCGTTTTTGGCTCGAGATAACTAAGGCGGTTGTTTCCTTCTTTTAAGGATTTTTTTTGTAAAAACAGTCTGAACATTATTCACCGTCCTAATTTCAATAAAGAAGAGAAAGAAAGTAAGCTCGCGTCGCGCTTGCTAACCGTATCAAGACTGAGCTCAGCTTGTGAAACATCTCACCAAATCTACAGTCTCTGCTTTTACTTTAGACAATAATGAGCACAGCATTGTCAACAAAGGCGTGTTGAGGCATCACTGCAGTGAGTGGAGTTGGGTGAAGTGACGTTTTACTAGTACTGCAGCCTGCAATGTCAGCCATATCAGAGTCCATTAACAGATTGAATGGCCCAAGGCATTATTGTATAACGCATAGGTCACGAGTCCTTTCAGCACAAAGGTGGCAAAACTGAATTATGCGCGACAGGTGCGTGTCATGACTGTCAGCTCCCAGCTGTTGTTTGAGATTTTTAAGCAGTTGCACATGTACCGTTAAATCCGTTAAATGGGTTTATCGCACATCCGTTCTCTATAGGTTTAACGTCTCCTAGGTGCCTCTGTGCTCAGTGTTGATCGTGGAATGTGATGTAATTCGTGAGTGTGTGTGTGTGTGTGTGTGTTAAAGTCTTATATGAACCCCCTGTGTAAAAACGGTAGAAAAGGGACATATTAGACGTAAAAACCAAGAAGAAGGAGAGAGAGAGAGATAGAGAGAGAGAGAGAGAGAGAGAGAGAGAGAGAGAGAGAGAGGCAGAGACATATAAAAAGACAGACAGAATTAGAATGAAAGCGGAGAATTTTAAGGAATGTACATAGTTTTAAAGTTTAAAGTGATCTTAGAGTACACGCACATGCACTAATGGTACAATGAAATTCCACGGCATGGTACAAATGAAACCCAATGGCATGGTACAAATGAAATTCCACGGCAAAATACCAATGAAACCATGTGGCATGGTACAAACAAAATTCCATGACGTGGTACAAATGGTACACGTGAAACCATATGGCATGGTACAAAGAAAACCCTATGGCATCGTGCATCTGGCATGGCGCACATGAAACCCTACGGCATGGTACACATGAAACCCTACGTCATGCACCGATTCAATTTAAGTCCCCTAGACCTCTACCAGATCATCACAACCTCATCATACTACAAAAAAAATCCTCATGGCATGGTAATGGGTACAAATACAATCCTCACGGCATGGTAATGGGTACAAATAAAATCATCACGGCATACACCGTTTCAATTTAGTGTCCCCTACACCACCAGATCATCACAACCTCATCATACACTATCATAAGGTTAAGTAAATCAGTAAATCATGTTTCTCCAGAGACGGTAGATATAAGCTAATACAGCACAATCATGTATCTACAGTCTCTGGTTCCTCTCGACTTGAAGACTACACACAGCGTTTTATGGCACTCACCAAACACACACATATATATATATATATCACACACACAATGAAAACAAAAAAGCATCTAGTGAAGCCAGGCGTTGCATTATAGTTTATACACGCGTGGAAGACCTGGGTGTAATCTACACTGCACTGCAGAACATGTTTGACATTAACCCCCCGTTTATCATTGTTTATCTGTTGCTGCAGCAAGGTTCATGTGGAATTCCACTTAACCTTCTATGTTGCACATGTACTGAATTTTTTGTATGTATACACGTATTTTTTTCTCTCTTTTTTGTTTGTTTTGCCTGTATTTTGATTGTTACACTGATGGAAAATATAAGATCTAATGTATGTAAGGGTCAAAGAACTGGGATACTGTGGCATCTCTCTTGGTTCACAAATTGCTGCACTGTTAAACAGCCACAGAACAATTTCATTTCTTCTCTCTCTCTCTCTCTCTTTCTCTCTGTCTCTCTTTCTCTCTGTCTCTCACTCTCTCTCTCTCTCTCTCTCTCTCTCTCTCTCCCTCAACCTTTCTCTGCCTCGCTTTATCGGTCTATAATCTCCCTCAACCTCTGACTCTCTATTGGCTCTTATTTTCGCCCCGCCCTTCCCTTTACTCAACCTCTGCCCGACCCCTATTGCCCCCCCCCCTATTTCCTTTATAGATTTCTAATTTGAAAAAGCAAAAGAAAACAAAATGCACAATAAAGACCGCGCCCTGAGCCTATACACTTTTTGTGCTGAAATTACACAAAATATCAACAAAAGTGCGGGAATCTCCCAAAGAAACCCTAAAAGGCGTTCAGTAACAACCGTCTCGCTAAATCTAAATTGTAAGTAATAAAAGGTTTATAGCTAGGCCCCTATTCCCTTTCAGCCTTGGTGCATGCTTTCAAAGTCTTCTTTATAATAGCGTAAAAAGACAACGAAGACTAAATCTATGTGCCGGCAGAACAGAAGAAAAAGGTAGGGTGTCTGTGGTATAAGCGGATAATGCAGTATATTTCAATTTTAGGAACATTTTAAGTTCCCTTTACAGTATTTATTATATGACAATGATTCAAACCTCTTATCTCCTGCTCAACACTCCAGAGAACTACCGACTAAGTTTTTTGACGCCCCACACGAGGGGAGAATTTCCTCCCTACGTCCCTCACCTCTCTTTCTCTCTTTCTATCGCTGTGTTTCTTTGTTTCTCTCGCCTTAGCTATCAGTTTCTCTATTTAGCCTATCCATCTCTCTTTCTATCACTTTTACTTTACCTCTCTCACAATGACAATGACCTTTAAAAAGCAGCCAAAACTACATTTTTATGTGTTATTTAAAAAACAAAACAGAATTGGGACATGAATGATTACTTATATGAACTTACATCTAAACTTTAAGAGTTGGTTGCAATCTGTAGATGAGGACAAGAAAAATATACAAGCAAAGCGTCAAAGAGAGATGGTCTTGAGGAGGAAGGGCTCGGTGGAATGTAGGGAGAGGGAAGAGAGAAGAAGAGAGAAAGAGGGAAGAGGGGAAGAGATAAGTTTATACTGCACAGATAGAAAGAGAGATAGAGGGAGGCAGAGAGAGAAAGAGGGAGGCAGAGAGAGAAGAGAGAGAGAGAGAGAGAGAGAGAGAGAGAGAGAGAGAGAGAATTGGGATGGAGAGCAGCCTACCGCTATTTCAAACGGTAAATGTCAACAACGCAAGTCATATCATAATATTTTTTACATCATTGTATGTTCAAATCAAGTGATTAAAATCAAGCCACAGCCGTCGAAAGGTTGGGAGTTTAACAGAACACAGCAAAAACCGCATTAAAAACATTATGTCTCTGTCAGCTGGTTTAAATCAATATCTGCAAAGCACACAAAACTCAGCGTTTTGCAAGCCCTATCGATTGAGCAGTTATAAATTTTGAGTTTCGTTGTTCTTTGTTCTATTAATTTTATTCATTTTAAAATGAAAGGTAAACATGATATACTAAATGTATTATTCAGTTATAAAATTGATTCAAACCATGCTGTACTTATGTGTTTGACTCTAGGTACACTTACATAATAGTAAAAGATCAAGATCTTTAGATTTGTCCGGTCCCATAGGAACAAATCGTAGTTGCTTTGGGTATCAAAATCTCAATATAGATATAGAGTCTAGAATTTAGATCTAGATCTAGTGCTGTGCAAAGTAAGCAAAAAGCTTCGCGTGTTCCCGTGTCACCATATCACCGTCTGACACACATCATCCTTGATACGGTCCATTACATCTCACAGATCACACGTGAAAGTACAGTACATTAATCCTTAGATGGGGAAAACACATGAGATTTGAATGGCAAGCCTCTAGCTTTTCAGCACAGATCTCTAACCGACTGAGCTAGTAGCACTCCGAAAGACCAAATGCGAAAACTGTTTGAATAGGTAGATCTAGATCTAGATTTTATCACACAGTAAGAGTCAGTGTATGTTATAAGCCAGTATGTTACCTAGATCTAATTTCACCTTTGAAAGAGAAAGCAGTAAAAGAACACACGATATCAGCGCGTTGTGTTTACAAGTAAGCTTAGATCTAACTGGATCATTCTTGTTTAGCCGCCTAACAGTTTTGAGAAGTTTCATACACCGATTAGAGTTACATTAGATCTAGTGCCTTGGGCTAAACCGCCCAACGCAGTGTCAGTTGACACCGATGATGATACAAGCATTAACATTACTGCACTACAGCCTCAAAACTGAGCTGCCTCCCCTCCCCCTTATATTGACATTAGATGCTTTGCGAAATCGTCATCCGTAGCGAAAATGATGGTGTTGGTTAAGGAAATCTGCAGCGGCTTCCAATCATAGCACAGATTTCTATTAATATCAGTCTGTGTATTATATTAGATTGTACTCACGGAGCCAATGAGCGACCAGAAACAAAACCACGACTTAGGGGCGTGATTATGTCGCACATTATCCGGATGTGGATCGCAAAGCCTTACGTGAGCATTCATAAAAACAGTCTCGCTCTAGGTCTAGATCTACACCGGTAAATGGTAAACGCCAGACGGGTTACGCCACAGATAACGCAACGCGCCTCCGCACTACCAAGATCTACTTTCTTCCTTTCTTATCGCCATTTTTATGGCTTGCGCATTTGCTATTTTTAACGTCTTTACATGCTGACATTATCTGAGTTCGGATAAATGCAAACCGCTTAAAAGGAAATAATTGTTATAACTCTGTGTCGCCTGTTTTGTCATTTCATGCCAGTAAGTCAGTTGGTCAGAGCTCTGGACCGTCGAGTTATAGATCCGCCTTTTGAATCAGAGCTGGTGATCGCATCTCCGTTTGCAGTGGTGTAAGTTTACCGTAAATTTAGGGATTTCCAATTAAAAAACAACAACAGCAAACAAACAAATAAACAGAGTAAAGAAAAGGTGCAATATGTTGTAATCCAACAATTATGCTATGCAGATGTACGCAAGAGATTCAGTAAAAAAAACAACAAAACTTTAAAACCTATTTGGCATCAGGGCGTAGGTTTTAGCATTCGAAAAAAAAAATTGGGGACGCAACGTCATCAAAGGATACTTATTTAATTAACATTAATTCCACCAGCGACACCTGATCAGTCATTCAGTCAGTTATCCTTGGAAAAAGCCGCTCCAACATTAGCTGTTATCTGTAGGGCTTTCGTTTTGTTACAAAATTAATTATTTGATGAGGACCCCGTCCCCACTACCCAATGGAACCTTTGAGACGATAAACAAAATACTTGTATTTTCTAACTTTTCTTTGGGGTTTTATGTGAGTGTGCAGCCTTTGTAGGGAGGGGGTCAGCTGTTATGCAATACTTTTGTTATCACTTTTTTCCATAATTATGATTCCTAGTTACGTAGATATTTCTAAAAAGGGTAAAATGTAACACGCGTGCCAGAATAAAACGTAACGAAACACAATAGCTCGTAGCTAACCTGTAGATACTCATTTGAACCCTCTATCTCTGCTCCTCCTCCTCTTTTTTCT
>RQTK01000119.1:624196-626696 GCA_003991915.1 Elysia chlorotica | reverse complement strand
GTGAAGTGGGATAGGGTTGGGTTTGGTTGTCTAGTCGCTGTATTTGAGATGGGAGCTTTAGTTTTAATCTTGAGGCCTGGTTCTCTGTTTGAGAAGCGTCTTTTTGCGGCTGGTCTTCCTCTGCTTGTGTGGCGCCTGGTTTGCTGTGAGAAGGAGGGAACGTGTTGTAAGATTGAGACGAGCCCGAGTTGTCTTTGAGTTTAGCAATAGGTGTGGTCAGCAACGTACTGATGGGGCGCCTAGGTCCGACTACTATGTCATCATGCTTTATACCAGCCCGCTGTTGGATGAACTCTGATTTGTTAAGGAAACCCGCCGTCTCTGACTCAGTTGGAGGTTGCCCCGCAGAGGATGTTGTTGAAGCAATAGTAGACGGAGTGACACTTAAAGACGTGGTTGAAGGCAGTGACGGTGCGGTTATCTCTACTGTGGTTTTCTCTGGACAGGTGCTGACAACTGGCGTGGGGTTGGAACCTGAGTGAGCCAGAGGGATGGGCTGGTGCTCTATGGGTGGACCGCTACAAGACTCTGGATGTACAGCTTCAACAAGCTTTGTCTGACGCGACGCCGCATGTGTGTAGTCAGCAGAGACCAAACCCCGGGCTATTCCCACCGGCTGGTCTGTGATAGTTGGAGCTGCTGAACACGGAGCCCAGGAAACATCCGAGACGGGCGCGCCGTTGGAAGCCGTGATATTGGTTCTTAAATCCAGGGGCGGAGGAGTGATCGGAGATACTTTTGTTGTTCCTTCCTGGCATTTCCCACTGGATGCCGGACTTGCACTGGACGGCGGAAAAGTCTTCTTGGTAGACAGATCTAAGGGGATGTCCTCTGAGACTGCCTGCTGTAACGCAGAGAGATTTGGACGCCGGAGTCCAGGCAGTTTTGACTGAGGGCTGGGTGATGGGCTGGATGCATGCGGATGGGACATGGCGGGTTTGGGCTGGTTGGGCGGGCAGTGGGCGGGAGCAGGGGGGTACATCAGGGCGGTCTGGTCGTGATGCGATGCGGGATAGGCGGAATGGGCGGTGGGGGTGTTTCTAGGGGAGAAACTCAGATCTAACGGGATCGTCTTGGCGGGGGTGAACATCTGCTGCTGGGGACTCATCAGCGGCGACTGGTTCAGCTGGGGGGAGTAGGTCAGCTGGGTGGGGGTCAGGCCGGGGTGCGGGGCGCTGTACCCGTGCTGGGCCAGATGGGACACGGGGATGTAGTTTGGGTGGGAGTAAAACTGCTGGAACTGTTGCGGACTTACGGACTGCGGGGGAACGATGGGTCTGGGAGATCCCATTGACTGGGGAGGTACCATCGCTTGTTGGGGTACTTGCGGCTGGGACTGAAGCCGCGAAGCGCTAGAGGCAAAGATGGCAGGATCATGGGGTGGCCCCATGCCAAGGGAGTCCGATACAGTCCTCACGGAGGATTTATAGTACAGGCCAGGTCTATCCTTGACCTCCAGAATAACAACAGACCCAGATGGCTCTAGACTCTCTGTGTCCGCTGAAGATGACGAAACGGGAATCAGGTTAGGTCCCCGGTGATGTTGTGAAGGGTCTCCAATATACATTTGGTCAGAAGGTCTGCCGGCCCAGATTTGGCCTTTTCCGTAATGCGGATCTGCCAAAGTTTGGGCAGGCACAGTTTTCTGATGCGGGTCTTTGGCTGACCTGGAGTGTGGGTCGTAAAAAGCTGGTACCTCCTCAGCTCTAGTTACCCGCTCCGAACTCTTCCGGTCTTCCGAGCCAAGTCCTATTCCGGAAGGCACACCATCGTTCCCGCTCCCATACAGCGACGAACCGGAGTCATGTGGTTCTGAGGGTTTAGGAACCACCCGGCCCACCGCCCCTTTTTCGCGACGCCTTCCACGCCCGCTTCCATCAGAGCCGTTACCTTGGTAACCGAACCCAGATCTGGGGAATCCTGATGGAGCTAGGGCAAGGCATGCCTGTTCTTTTAACCTGTTCTCAGAACTGTGGATTTGAGGCGAGTCCGGCGATTTCAGCTTCTGGTCATCGTATTCTGGCTCGTATGAGAAAAACCCGTCATCGCTCTGCTGACTGTGTTTCCGCGGTCCTCTACCGGTCAAGCTATCCATACTCGGCTGTCGGTGCTCCTGTTTTCTGGCGCCCAGCTCTGGAAGGCGAGAGCCGCGTGCCGGCTGGGTGTCCAGAAACAGCCCGGGTTCCGGACCGTCTGGGGTAACAGGCGCTTGGGCCATGGCCTCGCCTCCCTCCAGCTCCCCAACTTCGTGTTTCTTCGCGGCGGCCGCGGCCCGTCTTCGGCGGTTTCTGGAGGAGGATTTCTTCTGTTCCTTGGGCGGCGTCCATTTTTCAAGTCTGCTGGCGCTTGGACTTTGCTGCCCAGGAGCTGAGCCCCTTCTCGTGGCCGCGCCCGACGCCAAAAGAGCGTCCGCAATGTCCGACTCCACCAAGCGCTCGCGGGACGAGGAGGTCGCCTCGAGTTGTCGCCCTTTGGGCTTGACATTGGCGAGTTCCACGGC
>RQTK01000119.1:607336-615427 GCA_003991915.1 Elysia chlorotica | reverse complement strand
AGAGAGAGAGAGAGAGAGAGAGAGAGAGAGAGAGAGAGAGAGAGAGAGAATCGCAGAGCGGTGGGAGGGGGGTGTTAAGGAGTTTGCTAAATTCACTCCACAATAGCTGTAACGCTACCGAGTGTGCATGATAACCGTTAAATATATGTACCTAATTACGTCAATTACATGGACAAGGCTTGGGTGGAACAATAGAATGGCCTTGTTAAACAACTGCATTTAATTGGGCGGAATAAGATTACAGTACCCTTTCATCTCACTCTCCGTCTCCCTCACTCTTCCTGCCTCTTTCTCTGTCTGTATTTCTCTCTTAGTCTGTCTACCTTTCTCCCCCCTCTTACCTTCCCTCTGTCCATAACCTGCCCCCTTCTCTCTCTGTCTCTGTCTCTCTCTATCTCTCTCTCTTTCTCTCTCTCTCTCTCTCTCTCTCCCTCTCTCTCTTAGCAAAAGAGTACGCAACGATTCCGAGGTGCACTTTAACGGCCGGGTTAAGCCGCTAAGTCAAAGTCAAAACAACAACACAATAACACGAATCGCAGTTGGCGGTGGGCTAAGCTCTTTTTTTTTTTTAACCGGTATGTGTACATTGTATAGTAAGACATTAGTATGTAATCGATCTAGAACCCTAGCACTATTGGGCACCTAAACGGATTAGTGTAGTGTTGACTCTTCTTGTTCTTCTTAAGTTCGCTCCGAGGTCTGACTTTGCGTATGTTGATTAAATTTCAACAACGGACGCACTATATGGGCTACTGATACTACTGATAGTCTTTGTAGTTGGTAGTTTTCTGGATCTCTTTGTTGCACGCATTAGTAATATTTTACCAAGGAATGGCTTGAAGGAGTCCGTAAAAGTCGATACCACCGTTATATTTGCAGACAATATCCACACCTTGATCATTCAATGACGGCACACAACTAGGACATAAATAGAAAAGTATATCTCTGACATTGCCGTAACGTATTTGCTCGCTGATTGGTTTATCTTGCCATTATGTCAACACTGCGCGGCTTCTATTTTCTTGTTGCAATCCAAAACTACACGATTATTTTGCTATGTGTTATAGCTGTTGCTTTTAGGAGGGGTTGTTTTTTTAGGGGTGGGGTGGATATTTGTTTTCTTTATCTAGGCATTCATCAAATTGGGGACTGTTGCTTGGACAGTATCCTCATTATTCTAAGGCTTGCGCGCTAACCATGACGCCATCTCTGCGACAAACAACACTCTACTTGCTGCCTTGCACATTCCGGTTTACCAGTGACTCATCAGACACAATGCAATCCATTATGCGCATGGTTCGAGGATACCGGATAACCTTTCAGATAGCCTCGGTATAGTTACATAAGGACGTTTAATATAATCTAGAAAAGAAAGCGAAAGAACAAACCCCGTCTATAATAGAGTCTACATAGAATAGCTTTGAGGAGCGCCGCCTAAAATTAATAAATGACAAATGATTAACAAATAAACAAAAAACACACAATATCCTCAGTTTAATTCTTTTAGGGCCATTGTTTAAGCCAAAGCAGGAAACGTCTAAAGAAAAGAAGGAAGAAGAAGGAAAAGAAAGCCAACCGAGATAATGGTAGGAAAATTTTATATATAAAAATGAAAACAAAAGAAAGCCTATTGTTCATAACCATTAAGATAATGAGAGAAAGGCGACATACTGTAAGACGGGGAAGTGTGAAAAACTAAATCTGGACCTGGTCGAGTCACACAATGCGGGCATACGGGTCTGCACTTTTATTGTGATGTGTTAAAAAAATTCTGCAAGTGGTATAGCTATGCTCGCTCTAAGGGGCAAGGCGATTTGGTGCCGCTGCATCTATAAGTCGAGGGTTGTAGCCCTACAAAGTGCAATCATTGTTCGGTCATTTTCATTTAAAAAAAAAAAATGAAAAAAAGCCTACCTCCACAACTGTGGAAAAATACCTAAAAATTGATCCAGTGGTCTGCCTCTCATAAAATCTAATAGTAGTAGTAGCAGTAGTAGTAGTAGTAGTAGTAGTAGTAGTAGTAGTAGTAGTAGTAGTAGTAGTAGTAGTAGTAGTAGTAGTAGTAGTAGTAGTAGTAGTAGTAGTAGTAGTAGCAGTAGTAGTAGTAGTAGTAGTAGTAGTAGTAGTAGTAGTAGTAGTAGTAGTAGTAGTAGTAGTAGTAGTAGTAGTAGTAGTAGTAGTAGTAGTAGTAGTAGCAGTAGTAGTAGTAGTTTTTGTTGTTGTGGTGCCCTAGTAGTGACAGTAATTGTTTAGAAACAGTGGCAGCCCTAACGGTGATACTACTGCCGCTGCAAATCACGATAATGATGCGTTAATACATAATTCAAACCAATGACTTTCAGTGCAACAAAGAAAAGCATCATTAAAGAATAAAAATCCCAAAATAAAATTAATTAGAGATGACATTATGAAAACATAGACAATCCAGAATCAGCAAGCCGTGTATTGATGGAGCAGCGTGCGTAAAATGAGTTTTTTCTTCTTTCTCTTTGAACTCTAAGCAGCAGCTGAAGAACAAGGGAAAGCTGGGGTGCCCATGTGTTTATTATTGGTGCGAGACCGTGCAAGGCCGCGAACGCACCGAGTGGTCTTCAACACGAAATCGTCATTTGGTGTGAACGTTTAGTAAAGTCAGCACTATTTAGACTATTATTGTGGACGGGTTGGGTTGAGTTTGTTAAACGTCCAATATCAGCACTATATAAGCTATGTTGTGGACGGGCCCCAAGACTGGCGTTTGATAATTTTATGCGCTGCCACACACGAGACGGGGCGGGGATACCATGACTCCTGTATCAGCTTGTCACATTATAAATTAAACTGACACAGAACAACAAGAAGGAGGCGAAATCACCAGAGCTCGAACCACGTACCTCCTGCGTCGGGAGCCGGTGTTCTTCCCTAGGGCTACCGCGCTCCCCCTCTAAGAACGGGTATTGGAAACTATATTAAAGTATTAAACCTTGTATTGAAACTTAGTAGTAGTAGTAGTAGTAGTAGTAGTAGTAGTAGTAGTAGTAGTAGTAGTAGTAGTAGTAGTGGTGGTAGTAGTGTTGTTGGGTTGGTTTAACGTCCAACAGCAGCACTATTAAGGCTATATTGTGGACGGATCCCAAGACGGACGTCTGACAATTTTATACACGAGGCAGGGTGGGGATACCATGACTCCTGTCTCACCAGTCACATTATACAGACACCGAATCAACCAGTAGGGAACACAACAGCCAGGATTCGAACTCAAGACCTTTTGCGTCGGAAGCCGATGTTCTACCCCTGGACCACCGCGCCCCCCAGTGGTAGTAGTAGTAGTAGTAGCAAGTGGCAACCCTAATGGTTATACACTGCACTACTGTTGCTGCAGATCATGATGATGATGAAAAATAAGATGAGTTAGTGCATAATTCAAACCAATGAGAGTTTCAGTGCAACAAAGAAAAGCATCATTAAAGAATAAAACCCCCAAATAAAATTAATTAGAGATGACACTATAAAAACAGAGAGAAACCAGAATCAACAAGCCGTGTGCTTATGGGGCAATGTGCGTAAAATGAGTTTTTATCCTTTCTCTTTGAACTCTCAGCAGCAGCTGAAGAACAAGGGAACGCTGGGGTGCCCATGTGTTTATTATTGGTGCGAGACCGTGCAAGGCCGCGAACGCACCGAGTGGTCTTCAACACGAAATTGTCTTTTGGTGTGAACGTGTAGTAACGTCAGCAGTATTTAGACTATTATTGTGGACGGGTTGGGTTGAGTTTGTTAAACGTCCAATATCAGCACTATATAAGCTATGTTGTGGACGGGCCCCAAGACTGGCGTTTGATAATTTTATGCGCTGCCACACACGAGACGGGGCGGGGATACCATGACTCCTGTATCAGCTTGTCACATTATAAATTAAACTGACACAGAACAACAAGAAGAGGCGAAATTACCAAAGCTCGAACCACGGACTTCCTGCTTCGGAAGCCGATGTTCTTCCCTAGGGCTACCGCACCCCCTGTAAGAACGTGTATTGGAAACCCTATTTAAAGTATAAAACCTATTGAAACCTAGAAACAACAACACACATTCACTTCGCTGCAAAGCGCGTTCTTTATAACTTTTTGACGAAATCTCACAAAAGACGAATAATTCGTGTAGAAGACTTGTTGGTGGTTTGTACGTGTACTCACTGCGGTCTAGGCCTAAAGCTATGCACGGCGGATAGAAGGTGTGCTCCAGCCTGCGGTGAGCTCACACCTTACACCTCACACTTGGACTGACAGTTTGGCTCGTGGAAGTCAAGGAGTCTACCCTAGAATGGAGGTTTGTTGACGGTGCGTGATCTAAAACTCTTTAGATATCTAGATCTAGACCGACGGTTATTTTGGTTTTACTGGTTGATTTGTTGTTGTTGTTTTGTTGTTTGTTTTTTTTTGGAATAAATTTGTCGATAAAGGAATGGGGATCGAAATGTGGAACTAACAGACAGACATACATTTATACAAACATACACAGATAGACAGAAAGAGATAGAGAGAGCAAGAGAGAGCGATAAGAGAGATAGAGACACAGAGAGAGAGAGAGCGGGAACGGTAAGAGAGATAGAGAGAGAGAGAGAGTTCGGTAACAATAATTATATGAAAGACATACTCGCATAGTAAACCACGAACCTCCTAATTGTCAGTCCAAAAAGCTAACCAACTGAGCTAGACTTCACCTCATTGTCTAATCTCTAATCTCATAGATTCATTTACTTTAAATATTGAGTATTTCAGAAATGTAGTAAGACATTATACAACTCAGTGACGCAGTACACTCATTCGAAAGATGATCCAACTGGGTCAATCAAAACACCCTACCAAAAACACATAATTATCTACTACAATTTTTGTTACTATTACTACAAGAACAATCGTGTTTCTGTTTTCACTGTGACAGACAGCCGCTTTACATGTATTTAAAATAAGAACAATTGAACCCAGTTTGGAAGCTTTTACTTGTGTGAATGGGTGCTAATGATTATTACATGACGTTAAATAAATACTAAACGTATCTATTGGCTAACGCAATGAAATAAAAGGGCTTATCATAAAAATTGACAATTAGAACAAGCAATTTACAAAACGAACTAATCTACCAATAGGGATCGGAGTATTCAACATTTTCTGCATTTATGTTGTTGTTTTTTTGTGGTTTGTTTTGCAGATAATCACCGTAAAATAACACCAACAATGAATACTTATCATATTGTAAGGAGTTGGTTCGCGAACTTATTTTTCACCGCCACCTTCCTTTTCGAAAAAAAAAAAAAACAACAACAAAGAAACAAACCACACAGCAGAAACTCATTATTTACAATCAAAATCTCCTGGGATAAGATTACCAAAAAAAAAAAGCATCCGCCAAAAACCATTAGAGGAGAAAAAAACACAACAAAAACTGGCAAGTTTACCTTTTCCCACGGCCCAACAGGTAAGCACATAAACATAGATCCAAGATCCTAGATCCAACAGGCAACGGAGGCAACAGCAACACGCCGGTACAGCACAGGTTCGAGCATCACACACTTCTCAGATCTACTTTCTCACTTCTGACTCAAGCCTCGAACCCGGGACGATCGCTGACATCTAATGATCTAGTACGGTACCTAGAGTCTGTAGTCCAACTCTAGAGCCAAAGGTAATAGTGTTATCACAGACTCTTGACTCGCGGAAGTGGAGGAGCCAAGACTCTAGGTCTAAATTTCCCAAATCTGCTGAAGTAGGCTATGTATGGATCTAGAGTGCGGTATTCAGGATCCCTCCCTTTGCAGAAGTTGTTGTGGTCTGCCGGTAGCGAAACTTGTGGAGAGATTGCGGACTCAGTCTGTGGAAACTTAGATCTAGCTCTGTGCAGCTGCCATACCAGTTACCACACAGGGGCGGCAGATAACGAGATCAAGACTTGCCAGCTTGCATATAGTCAACACTGCACAGGTCTGTGGAGAGGAAAAAACGAACGGAAAGGGCGTTTAATATGCACGTAATAAAAATACGTGTTATAATAACAACAACAAAAAGAACAATAACAGTACTAACAACATCAACAAAAACAACAATAACAATAATAACAAAAAAAAAACAATAACAGAAACAATAACAAAAATAAAAAGAACAACAATAGCATCAAAAACAACAACAACAACAATAATTACGAATACTCCGGCAAGCAGAGAGAGAGAGAGAGAGAGAGAGAGAGAGAGAGAGAGAGAAGGCTATATCGTGAGAGAGAGAGAGAGAGAGTATAACAGAGAGATAGACAAACAGAGAGACGTAAACATGCAGACAGACAGACCAACAGAAGTGTACATAGTTTTGTCTTGGAATGTTTCAGTTTTACAACAAAGGTAACAAAACTCAATCAACAAATTTACAAAGCTTTATACATGGACATGTATTACGAACAATGCCAGAGACCGAGAAATGTGCGAGCTCAGCACAGATTAAAACTACAAGTGATCTATGAGCAATAATCCAACAAGAAAGGAAAACCAATTTTCTGATAAGAACGGGGAGTGTACTGTACCCCTTGTGATCAATACGGAACAAAACCAATATGTATGTACTGTCACTCTTGTTTAGACCTTAAAGGAACTGACGAATATATAAAAGCCTTAAAAAGTATGTGCCTGTCAGATTTTTCATGTTTGTTTCCTTATGTACAATGTAGACCATCTTAAGTGCTTCTGCTTCCGAAATGATATTATTGCACAAAAAAATCATCTAATATCAAGTTATCAAGATATAATATTACATCGGATGGGAAATATACATGTAAAAGGGACAACTGAAATAATGGCTTTGCGTATTGAAATTCGATAACGTCTAACGCTTTGTCCTATTGGTGCTAACAAGGATCGAACCGCCTTGCCCCTTCTGCTTGTGTCGGTGTCATTACTATATGAGCGGCTAAAACAGCAGTCATGTCATCCCCGTTTTGTCTCTGTATGGGAGAACGTAAAATTTATCAGACGTTAGTCTTGGGACCTGTCCACAATATAGTCTATTGTAGTCCTGGCGCTGGACGTCAATAAACCAACAAACCAAAGAAAACAATGTTTTAAACACTACAGTTCCGTATCCGAAGGCTCAATTCATAATCAGGTATTTATTCGTATAGGCTGATATATCAAGGAGCGCAAGTTCTCTACATTGCTGGGGTCAATCACGTCTATCGATGTTGAGTTGGTTTTACGTCCAACATCAGCACTATATAGTCTATATTGTGGACGGGTCCCAAGACTGACGTCTGACAATTTTACGTGCTGCCACACACGAGACAGGGCGGGGAACCATGACTCCTGTCTCAGCCAGTCATATTAAACTGACACCGTCCCAACCAGTAAGGAGCGCAATCGCCAGGACTCGAACCTGGACCTTTTGCGTCGAAAGCCGATGTTCTACCCCAGGACCACCGCAGAAGGTTTTGAACAAGAGTTTCGAATCCGACGGCTCAGTTCATAATCAGGTATTTATTCGGATAGACTGATACATCGCACAGCGTGAGTTCTCTACCTTGCTGGAGCCACTCACGTCAATCATCAGCAGGGCCCAGCCTGTGAAAGAGTAGTCTAAAGAACATACTCCCAGGTATCTCACTATCTCTAGCTTAAAGACATAAAGCTTCGTTTCCTTCTCCTTGCACACCTCAGGGAGTTGAGTTGAGTTGATTTAACGCCCAACATCAGCACTATATATAGGCTATATTGTGGACGGGCCCATAGACTGACGTCTGACAATTTTATGCGCTACCTCACACGAGACGGGGTGGGGTACCATGACTCTTGTCTCAAATGGTCACATTAAACTGACACCGACCCAACCAGTAGTGAGTGAAATAACCAGGGCTCGAACCACGGACCTTTTGCATCGGAAGCCGATCTTCTACCCCAGGACCACTCCCCCTCACGTCTATCATCGACAGAGGCCAGCCTGTGAGAGAGCAGTCTAAAGAACCTATTCCCATGTGTCTCACTATCTCTAGCTTTAAGACATCGAGCTTCGTTTCCGTCTCCTTGCACACCTCAGGTAAAAACAAATTAAGGAATTCTACAGAATTGCTGATCTGTAC
>RQTK01000119.1:587336-602336 GCA_003991915.1 Elysia chlorotica | reverse complement strand
GGAGAGAGAGAGAGGAAGAGAGAGAGAGAGAGAGAATGAGAGAGAGAGAGGGAGAGAGAGAGAGAGAGAGAGAGAGAGAGAGAGAGAGAGAATGAGGGAGAGATTCAGTCACCAGGTACACTACTCACCATGTGAAGGATCACATGCCTGGACGAGAACCAGTTCTAGACCGACAGTCCGACATCCAATACTCCACCTAAGAAATCTACAATCTCACTAGGGACTAGAGAGTTTTACCATAAGTTTTGCCTTATCTGCACAGCGGCTAAATCGATAGGATTTTACATGTGCGATTTTAATCGGATTTGCAGGTGTTTTCATTTTTTACTATTTAAAAAGGTGCTGTTTGAGGTTTAAGCGATTAAATATTAAAATGGTCATCCGTTAGGTATTTATGTATAAAGCCACAACAGCTAGCTTCAGTGGTAGAGCGTTGGATTTCTATTCGAGAAGTACTGTGTCTGATCCTACAATCGGGTAAATGTATTGGTTGGGTCGGTGTCAGTATAATGACACCATCTAAGACAAGATCCGTGGTACTCCTGCACAATCTTTGTATGGCATGTCATACATGTATACATTTGTCAGACGTTTGTTTTGGGACCTGTTGGCGTATTTCGGTGTCCTCCTTGAGCTAGGAGACGTCGAAATAGAAGAGTTGTTGAGTTAGTTTAGTGTCCAACATCAGTACCATATTGGCTATATTGTGGACGGGTAAAAAAACAGACGTTTGACAATTTTATGTGCTACCACAAACGAGACAGGGGGCTTTAACAGGTTGAACTATCTGACACCCTTTATCCTTTTTCATTCAATCAAAGGGATCTGTTTTTAGTAGAGCAAACGCCAAAAGCAAAACCTTGACTCATTCTTGAAATCTGACATATTTTATTGATGTCTGAATTCCGCAGTAGATGAAAAAGGTAAGATCTTTTTTAAAAACTTCCTTCCCATGACTTGGACGGTCTAATTTTACACAGACACTGAACGAATAGTGCTATCACCAACTTGAGATTTTTATCAAGAGTTCTCTCCTCCCCTCAACAAAAGCGGGAAATGCTAACCAGATATCGCTGACACCAGTAACGTCTTATTAGGCATTGGCTGCAGAAGTGCAGACTGCAGAAAAGCTGCCGAATTGCACATGGACTGGAGCAGCCGATAAGGGCAGACAGACAGCTGTGCAAACTGCAAACGTCCCAAATCTGCCTGATCCGAGATTGACACGGTGACTTTTGAGAGAACACGGGTTTGCGTTCGAACTCGAAAATACTAAGCATGTTGTTGTTGAGTTGATTTTAACGTCTTACATCAGCACTATAGAGAGCGCAATCGCCAGGGCTCGAATCCGAACCTTTTGTGTCGGAAGCCGATTTTCTACCCCAGGGCCACCACGCCCCCCCCCACCCAATGAATATTAAAATTATTAAGATCCCAAGGATAAATGGGGTCTGTAACAAAAAAAAAAAAAAAAAACGAAGACGGTAGGTAGGGGATAAGGCACTGGTATCCAATCGTAGATCTACCCTACAATTATGGAGCCAATAAGGGCACCCGCTTCCAAATATAGCTGTACCCTAGACTTACGGAGCCAATAAGGGCATTTGCTTCTAAATTTAGCTTCCAAGACTCACTGATCCAATAAAGGCATGGGCATCCAAATGTAGCTGTACCCAAGACTCACAAATCCAATAAGGGTATCGGCATCCAAATGTAGCTGTTTCCAAGACTCACGGATCCAATAAGGGCATGGACATCCAAATATAGCTGTACCCAAGACTTACGGAGCCAATAAGCGATCGAGAAACACCATGCATATGGAGCGTGATTATGTCATCCATTATTGACATGTGGATCGCAAAGTCTGTGTTAGTCTCCAAAGTCGCAAAGTATTTGTTAGTCTCCAAAGTCGTAAAGTCTGTGTTAGTCTCCAAAGTCTCAAAGTCTGTGTTAGTCTCCAAAGTCGCAAAGTCTGTGTTAGTCTCCAAAGCCGCAAAGTCTGTGTAAGTCTCCAAAGTCGCAAAGTCTGTGTTAGTCTCCAAAGTCGCAAAGTCTGTGTTAGTCTCCAAAGTCGCAAAGTCTGTGTTAGTCCCCAAAGTCGTAAAGTCTGTGTAAGTCTGTGTTAGTCTCCAAAGTCTCAAAGTCTGTGTTAGTCTCCAAAGTCTCAAAGTCTGTGTTAGTCTCCAAAGTCTCAAAGTCTGTGTTAGTCTCCAAAGTCTCAAAGTCTGTGTTAGTCTCCAAAGTCTCAAAGTCTGTGTTAGTCTCCAAAGTCTCAAAGTCTGTGTTAGTCTCCAAAGTCGCAAAGTCTGTGTTAGTCTCCAAAGTCGCAAAGTCTGTGTTAGTCTCCAAAGTCGCAAAGTCTGTGTTAGTCTCCAAAGTCGCAAAGTCTGTGTTAGTCTCCAAAGTCGCAAAGTCTGTGTTAGTCTCCAAAGTCCCAAAGTCTGTATTAGTCTCCAAAGTCGCAAAGTCTGTGTTAGTCTCCAAAGTCGCAAAGTCTGTGTTAGTCTCCAAAGTCGCAAAGTCTGTGTTAATCTCCAAAGTCACAAGTCCTAAAGCCAAACCCCATTTCCCTTGTTTGTGTTTGACGAGTGTGACGCATCTGGTGTCGCTGTTTGTTTGTTTTCTTCGCCCTGACATTCAGCAACTAGGCCACGTCAAGGATGGTGTCGAATCTTACAACAATGAACTACCGAACTGGTAGAAAATAAGCCGGCGTCAATCTGGATTTGAACCCGTGACTTCCGATTAGAAACTGCGCGTTCTGCTACGACGCTGGCGCATCTACTCTGTCTATGCCTGTTTGTCTCTACCCCCACCCCCATCTCTCTCTCTCTCTCTCTCTCTCTCTCTCTCTCTCTCTCTCTCTCTCTCTACTCTCTCTGACATTTGTTAAAAGTACATGTAATGACTGTATCTGTAGTGTTCAGCACAGGGTATGAAGTTTCTCAGAAGCACAAACAGCCCTTCGAACGTGTACACAGAGAATCCATTTTTATTCCGAAAGAAAAGTGTTTACACTATACTCTAAAATAAATGTGAAACCCCTATGAAGTTAATGTATTAATGTGGCCTAATTGGGGAAAACTTCCTAAGTCATAGATGCATTCGCGCTCGTAAAACAAAAACAAAACAAAAAAAACAACGAAAAGAAAACAAATAATAACAAAACCACTTAATGTTAGGGAGCTGATCCGTGGTGTCACACTGTTTATTTACGACGGGCGTTCAAATAGATAGGCACACTTGCGAGCGTCCGGGAATTTCCGAGCCAAATCTCAGCACTTCTAGATCTAGTTTGTAATGCATTAACTCTGTAGGCCTAGGTGAGGACGCAAGGCACGCTAGAAGAGAAGCCACTCTTAGCTCTAAGATGTCTGTGTTTGGCGCGTATTGTTCTACCTGGCAATAAACAGTTAAAGACATGGCTGATAAACAGTTAAAGACACGGCTGAAAAACACCCAAGCTGGCGTCCAAAACACTAGACAAACAGCCTCCAGGTGAACACGTTGCCAAATTAGCCTGCTCTAAGTGCTCTTAATACTTGAAAGAAATAATTAGATCTACAAACAATAACGGATATTTATACGGTTGCTAAATTAGCCTGCTCTTAAAACATGAAAGAAAAATTAGATCTACAAACCATAACGGATATTTATACGAAGCAATCTAGAACCGAATACTGACATGGAACAAAAACAAGAAGCTACACAATAGAGCATGTACTCGTACCTGCAATTTCTACATGAGCCATGCTCAAACTGTGAATCTAAAATGTCACATTAAAGTTAAATGAAAAACTGTTGTATTTTCATTAAACAATAGATGCCTTTTAAATAGCATGCTCTAAATTTTCATTTAAATGGGATTTAGAAAAATTATTTCAATTTTGTTATGAGTTATCCCTGATTTCCCACGTCATCAAGCCACCTATAATCGTTGAGAAATCTAAAAGACTACAGATTGCTATTAATAGAAATCTGTGGAAAGACTACAGAATCGCTTCAGCCTTCACGCCACAAAGGCACGAAACCATCAATGGGCATTCCACAATCCACAATCCAGAGCCTTCCGCCTCGGGCTACCGTTCTAGTGGACCCTCAAGTATGTCAAGGATGCTGGCACTAGGTCTGGGAACATGTCCATCCATCCACCCAGACAGACAGACAGTATCACGGTCACGGATTCACGGCCTTACAGTCTCAGTCTGCATTGGGATTGGTTCAAAAGCCCTCATAGAGTTCATGATAGTCTGGGGTCCAGACTCAGACACTGTGATATTGTTTACTGCCAAAGCCATAAGACTGAATGGAATACGATGCTACACCACCCTCTATAGGTAAGGCCGTGATGAAACCACCCATAATCGTTGTGAGATCTGAAAGACTACAGACCCGCTTCACGCCACAAAGGCACGAAACCATCAATGGGCATTCCACAATCCACAATCCAGAGCCGCGCGCCCAAAGATCACGGCCTTCCGCCTCAGGCTACCGTTCTAGTGGACCCTCAAGTATGTCAAGGATGCTGGCACTAGGTCTGGGAACCTGTCCATCCACCCAGAAGCGAGACAGTGTCTCAGCCTTTCAACCTCAGTCTGTGCGCTGGTATTGGTTCAAAAGCCCTCATGGAGTACATGATAGTCTGGAGTCTAGACAACCTCAGTCAGCGTTGGCATTGGTTCAAAAGCTTCCCTCACTACATGACAGTCTGGAGTCCAGACTTAGACATTGTGGGTCAACTGTTCTGCTTACTGCAAAAACCACATGACTGAATGGAATACAATGATATACAATGATACATGAATGACTGTACAGCCTTGCCTTAAGTAGATGCTTACGGCACAGCTGAATCTTACACGCAAACACAATGTCTGATTTACAATTCAGTCTATAGTCTATAGTCTGGAGTCCAGACTTAGACAGTGTGGGTCAACTATTCTGCTTACTGCCAAAACCACAAGATTGAATGGAATACAATGCTACATGAATGACTTACAGCCTCGCCTTAAGTAGATCCTTGTGGCACAGCTGAACCCTCCGACTTACACGCTGACAGTTGCCTAGTTAAGACCTCCTACCATTCAGGCTATAAAGCAGTGACCTACTAAGCCACAGGACTGGTACAATTCATTATAATATATTATGTACCATACTACCATGCTCGCTTCCAGAGTAATCCTTCACGGTATTCTTTGTTAAATTCACGTCCCCCGGTTACGTTTTCCGGGAAATGCTCTACAGAGGCGAGGGTACCAGCAGGGACTCGAATCTCAGACTCCTAGCTCGTCGTTCAATAACTGAAGGGCATAATTTATAGTTCTATTAATAGACGTGTTTAAGCGTTAAAAATACACCCTATCACCACCCCGACTCACAAAAAGCAAAAAAAGAATAAGAAAGAAATCAAAACAAAGCCAGACGCCATGTTAGTGCTGACCCCTTGTCATGGCCTGGCCGTCTGGCGCCTGTCTGCCCAGCCCTGGTGTCCGGTCACAAAACAATAACAAACCGGCCACACGTGCCTCCTACAATGCCGGCCGCTGCCCTCTGGATTTGGCGCATAGTCGGTTTATGATAGAGGTAGAAGCCGTGAGTACAACGTTGTGGTTGTTGTTGTTGAGTTGGTTTTAACGTCCAACATCAGCACTATATAGACTATAATGTGGACGGGCCCCAATATTAACGTCTTACAATTGTATGTGCTGCCACACACGAGACAGGGTGGGGATACCATGACTTCTGTCTAAGCCGGTCACATTAAACTGACACCGACCCAACGAGAAGGGAGCGCAATCGCCAAGATTCGAACTCGGGCCTTTTGCGTCGAAAGCCGGTGTTCTAAAACCAGAGCCACCCCCCTCCTTTATTGGGTGCATAGGCGGTCTATAATAGAGGTAGGGGCCGTGAGTACATTGTGGTAAACCCAAGACTCGAAAGATATGGGAATAAGAAGAATTGTGATAGGTCGTAAACTACAGCCATGTTGCAGTTAAAGACCCTCGGGGTAGAATGTACAAACAAGACGTAGCTTAAGTCTCTTTGTAGCAATAAAAGGATAGGAAGGCTTACGACGAGACGTAAGCTACGTCATGTTTGTGCATTAATTGTCGATCTACTGCAGTCCTATAACGGGTGCCGGACAGCCTCCAAAGGTAGAGCGCGCTTCTTCAAAGCGGGAGTTTGTGGTTTGGATCCTCGCCCTGGCGATTGCACCTTGATTCCCCAAATGGTTGGATAAATGGCAGTGGAGTTTCTTAAATCAGCTCTGATTAGATTCGCGTCCCGTTGGTTTCCCATACAATCCTCCGTGTGGTTTTGGACAGCAGCTGCGATTCGAACCGCGGACCTCCTGCTCGTCCACCAAGAGCACTATCAACTGAGCTATTCGGTATCCCAAAGAGAAATGTCTGTAGATCTCTAGTGGGAGTATGCCATGGTTTAAAAAATCTCAACAGTGATGTATACCAACACGTCGGACAAAAAGTACCCAAACCTCCGGTGGTGAGCAAAGCACGGAAATCTAGATATCCTGCTCGTCCGTCAAGAGCGCTATCACCTGAGCTAATCGATATCTTTAGGAAAATTTCCGCGGAGGGAGTATGCCTTGGTTTATAAAATCACAACAGAGATGTATATTCCAATACGTAGAACAATAAATACATAGACCTCCATCTTTTCTGGTGTTGAGCGAAGCACGGAACTTTACACATCCTGCCTGCCCGTCAGGAGCGTTATCAACTTATCTATTCGGTATCCCAAAGGGAAATGTCCGTAATGGGAGTATGTCGTGGTTTTTGAAATCTCAACAGTAATGTATTCCAATACGTTGGACAACAAATACCCAGACCTCAATCTTTTCCGGTGGTGAGCGAAACACGGAAATCTAGATACTGACTACCTAGATCTAGATCTAGCAGACGTATGTTTAGTCGGTACCCGGCATTCTAGATCTAGATCTACAGGAGATGTGTTTAACCGATGCCCGGCATTCTACATCTACAGGAAATGTGTCTAACCGGTACCCGACATTCTACATCTACACGAGATGAGTGGTGAGTGATAAAGAACACGAGAAACATCTCCCACAACGGCAGCGCAATAGTTCTAGTCAGAAACTGGGGTCTATCTACCTGTACTCCTCAGCACTGTGGTTCTTGTTGAGTTGGTTTAACGTCCAACATAAGCACTATACAGGCTATATTGTGGACGGACCCCAAGACTGAGGTCTGACAATTTCATGTGCCGTCACACCCGAGACAGGGTGGGGATACCACGACTCCTGTCTCAGCCGGTCACATTTAACTGACACCGACCCAACCAGTAGGGAGCGCAATCGCCAGGGCTCGAACCCGGACCTTTTGCGTCGGAAACTGATGTTCTACCCCAGGTCCACTGAGCTCCCCCATCACTGTGGTATCCTCGATCTAGATTTGCTCTGATTCTGAATCTCCATCGTGGAAGTCTTCAAACTTTTCCCCCTATATTTTCCTTGCAGGTGCAATTTACTTTATTTGTTTTGTTTCTGTTTTTGTTTGTTTTGTTTTTTGAACGGATAAGATAAGACGGCTAGATGTGAAATGTAGCTTGATTACATGTATAGCAATGATGAAAATGAACCGCCTGATATCAACTGTTCAACATTCTAACTAGCAAAGGAATGAGTTTCCTGACTTGGGTACATAAATAGGGAGGGGGGGAGAGAGAGAAAGAGAGAGAGAGAGAGAGAGAGAGAGAGAGAGAGAGAATCAGTTGCACGAGTCAGATAGTTTCAGTACTAGATAGGCGATAAAAGGATGAGAGAGATGAAAGTTTGACAGACACGGAATGGTTTGGAGGAAGAGGTGCACAAAATAGCAGAAATGGAGATAAAAAGAGACAAAGAGAGAGAGACGGATAGATACAGAGGGACATAGAGTGATGCTGAGAGAGGCGGATTGATACAGAGAGACAAAGATTTATGCCAAGAGAGAGACACACAGAGAGACATAGATGGCTGACAGAGAGACGGATAGATACAGAGAGACAGACAAAGAGTGATGCTGATAGAGAGAGACGGATAGATACAGAGAGACAAAGAGTCATGCTGAGAGAGATGGACGGATAGATACAGAGAGACAAAGAGTGATGCTGAGAGAGAAAGAGACGGGTAGATACACGGAGACAAATAGCGATGCTGAGAGAGAGAGCAGGATAGATACATAGAGCCAGAGAGAGAGAGTTGCTGAGAGATACGGATAGATACATAGAGAGAGAGAGTTGCTGAGAGGGCAATCGTGGTTCCGTGTAGCCTACCTATTCCCCCGGTGAGGGGGGATCAATCAATCAGGCTGACCTACAGACAGAAGAACACACGCACATACACACACACACAGGGTGAGTACACCCGCCAGTACACACCACAGAGTAGAAAGCTTTATGGTGTCTGTGTTGAGGCAACTCTTGGTGATCTATTGGATACAGACAGAAGAACACACACACGCACACAGGGTGAGTTTACTCATCACACCAGCCAGTACTCACACACCACAGAGTAGAAAGCTTTATGTTGTCCGTGGTGAGCAACTCTTGGTGATCTATTGGGTGGGCACTAGATCTAGGCCTATACTCTGGGATGGGGCGCTCATTACACTCACACTGAAATGTTTAGTATGACCAGAGACTAACACACACGGTGAGTTTAGCCATCTCACCAACCAGTACAGTAGTAGTACTAGTACTCACCCCAGAGTAGAAAGCTTTGATGTCTGCGGTAAGCAAAGAATGACAAGCACTAGATCTAGGCCAGAAACCCAGCGCTAAGGGGTGGCTCTTTGTCGTGTAATAGACTCTTTGCGAAACCGCGCCGGTAGGCGGAAATAAACTATAGGTAGGTGGAAAGAAACTATAGCTAATGTTTTAACGTGGAAACACAGTGGATGTCGCACCATCTCGCCCAAGCTTCCCCTTTTTGCAGCGAGAATTTATATCATGATATGAAAAGTGTTACAGTAAACAGAGTAGACGCCTGAAAAAAGACCGCCTCTTTTGTCGCCTCGCCTCATGGTGCTAGGACCAGCTGAGAGCAGAGAGTATAAAGTATAAATTTAGACTACGTTTTACGGTTTTAGGACAACGGCTCAAGTTATCCTTGGAGAGAAAGAACGAGACCGACAGGAATAAACCGACAGGTAGACAGGCGAATACACACCGTGTGGCGGTAATAAAATGTAAAGGTTGAGGGAGAGAGAGAGAGAGAGAGAGAGAGAGAGAGAGAGAGAGAGAGAGAGTGGTGAGTTCCAGATGAGAGGGAAGGAGGAAGAGGTCTAAACGAGACACTAAACCCGGGACACTTTTTGTTTTCCTTTCCAATAAAAAAAAGACAAGGAAATAAGTTTTCTTAAAAACAAAAGACAAGAAACTAACACTGGAGAAAATGTTTATGCTATAGATGACCAATGCGATGAACAAAAAGGCTGTGAGCCCGGCTGGACCTGTTTGTAGTTAAACGTCCCCCTAAGAACCCTACAGTGCATATCTTTCTGGAACTTATTTTCAAGAAGAAACCCAGGGGCGGGGGCATACGCTGCTCATTGAAACAGATCTATTTGATTTTTTATAAAGAGACATCTAAAATAACTGTCTGTGGAACAAAATGACTTCCTATGCGGTATTGTAAGCACCCTGGAAATTCAAAACAAAATGACTTTGAATTATTCTGCTAAACTGCGTGTTGTGTTGAAAAAAAAATAAAGGGAGTTGAAAAGCAAAAAAAGATAGTGCACATGTGCATGTAGAAAGTAAAACAAATCAAGGGAGTTGAGAAGCAAAAAAGATAGTGCACATGTGCATGTAGAAAGTAAAACAAATCAAATTACAAACCATATTTTTGCTCCAAAAACACATGTACACATGTACATTTATTGTAGTTGCTATCTGTCGACTGGGCATAGATCTAGATCTAGATCTACTGATATACTTTTTTACTTGAGCCGGCTTACAAGTATCACGTGTCTTTTGTGAGAAAGAGGTCGGGCCAAATACTAACAGGTAATAAAATGTGTTATGAAGGATCGGAGTTTTCCGCGAGACAATAAATCTAATGAGACATTTCACGGGGAGGAGTTTGCGTATGTGGGGCAGGATAATTTAGGCGGTTGCTTCTTTCTGTAAACCTTAGTAAAAACTATTACTGAATATTGAGTTGAGTTGGGTTGGGTGGTTTGGTTGAACGTCCAACAGCAGCACTATATAGGCTATATTGTGGACGGGCCCCAAGACGGACGTCTGACAATTTTATTTGCTGCCACACACGAGACCGGATGGGGATGCCATGACTCCTGTCTCAGCCGATCACATTAAACTGACACCGACTTGAAGGTAGGTGAACCGTCTTAATTATAATAAAGGAAGAGAGGGAGCTCTTTTTTTCATTTTTTTTTTAAACGTTTCACTAAATCTATTGTCTTTGGTTTAAACTCAACATTACCTATAAATTGGCTTTTCAGTTGCACTAAAGACTTACAACCACGCTTTAGAAAAGTCTCTGGTTGAATGTTAAGCTTATTCCTAACCACTGCTAGAAACCAGTTAAACCTCCATCTCTAAATAATTGCCGTCAATTAATAATACATTGTACATTTACAAGAACACAGTGTGCTCCCGTAAAAATAGCACTGACGGCTCTCGAGCGATCGTTATTATAGATCTAGATGAGTCACTCAAATGCCACTCACCGCGCACCGACTCACAACACAAGCTGTATCGTTCACTACACATCTGCCAGGAGTGGGAAATCCCGAAAAAAAAGGGGAAAAATGGAAAAGAAAGAAAGAAAAAAAATCCTACGCACGGTGCAGCGTAGTGCATAGCATAGGAGTGGCGTCTCTGATACATTGTAGCTGCATTCGTAGGTGTCCATAACCGCACCGTCATCTTGATCTCCAGGAGAGGAAATTACTCATATGTGTACACAGTTAAGATTACTCGATTTTGGTGCGCAAAAAAACAACAAACAATCTGACAGAGCAGAAACAATCTCAGTGACGCAAGTTTTCAAGGCCGTACTTGTTTTGGTGGAACCACAGAATTCTTAATATAGAAAGGCAAATTATAACAGATTTCCGTGGGTGGAATATTGAATCAAAAGGCCATTGTATAGAAAAATAGTCATGGCTAGATCTAGGTCCTTCTCTAAAAGAAATTATCGGTTGGGCCATATATATCCTCAGCTCAAGAACCTCTCCTCAAATTTATATACATGTATTAAAATCTGACATGTTTTTGCCTTTTTGGGCACAAAGGGAAAGTCGCAGAAGATTGTGTGCTCACTCATTCCGATAAACCGATTTGCAGCACCTCTCTTAGTTAAAGTGTGTCGGGATTGTTTGTTGCTTGGCTTGCAACGTAATCGATATATTATATTTCATATTGTGAACGGGTCCCGCGACTGACGTCTGACAATTGTGTGTATTCTCACGAGAGACAGTGCGGGGTGGAGTTAGGTTGAGCTGGTTGCCAAATGCCCAACGTGAGCAGTATGTAGAATATATTGTGGATGGGTTCCGAGACCAACGTCTGACAATTGTGCGTACTGTCATAAAGAGAGAGTCGGGGAAAACATGTGAAGTGAGCCAAATAAAACAGACAGAGAGAGAGAGAGAGAGAGAGACAGGGAAACCATGACTCATGTCTCAGCCTAATAGAGAGACAAAAGTGAGATAGTAGAGAGAGAGAGAAAGAAAGAGAGAGAGAGATGGGGGTGGCAAAAAAGGGGCAGATGCGAATTACCAGGTAAAGTTTACCCCAAAACAGATAAATTCATCATATACCGCAAACGATATATGTTGTGACTTACCCCTAGGCACTTCCTAGTAGTACATCACAAGTCAGAAAATGACGGCTGAAGTATGCAGGCTTGACATATTCAGGCCAAAGACATACAACGATCGCATCATAATGAGGGTTTACCATGTCGACGCTATAATTAAATGAGTGGGTTTTTTTTACCACTATGTTGCCGTCATCACCCTTTAAGTATGCCTTGGTTAAGTGTTCAAATCCAACGGATAATAAATAATTTGAAGGCAGGGCGTTGGTATTTGAGAAATATCATACCGTCCCACACAGCACAAAGGGAGAGAGAGAGAGAGAGAGAGAGAGAGAGAGAGAGAGAGGAGGGTTTTTGTTGTTGTTGGTTTGGTTGAACGTCCAACAGCAGCACTATATAGGCTATATTGTGGACGGGCCCCAAGACGGACGTCTGACAATTTACTTGCTGCCACACACGAGACCGGATGGGGATGCCATGACTCCTGTCTCAGCCGATCACATTAAACTGACACCGACTTGAAGGTAGGTGAACCGTCTTAATTATAATAAAGGAAGAGAGGGAGCTCTTTTTTTCATTTTTTTTTTAAACGTTTCACTAAATCTATTGTCTTTGGTTTAAACTCAACATTACCTATAAATTGGCTTTTCAGTTGCACTAAAGACTTACAACCACGCTTTAGAAAAGTCTCTGGTCCGCTGGTGGGGGGTGGGTGGGGAGAGAGAGAGGAGAGAGAGACAGAGAGAGACAGACAGGGAGAAAGATGAAGAGAAAGAGAGAGTCAGAGAGAGAGTGACAGAGAGAGGGAGATCAAAACCAAACACACTAAGTGACTAACAATAGTCACTTAGCAAACTTGTTTTTTTCAATCTTTTCGCTTATATGACAACAGTTCTAAAAGAAAACACTGTTTTAGAATAAACAAACAGACAAGGCTTTTAAAAGATTTAACCAGGCCGGTGATGCGATAACGAATGGAGGTATCTAGGATGGTGCCAATCGATATGACAAGGCTGGCTTTATAGGGATCACACCAGGGGGGTGATGGTCGTAAGAGACAAGAGAGGATTATGTGAGTGAGTGAGAGAGAGAGAGAGAGAGAGAGAGAGAGAGAGAGAGAGAGAGAGGAGTGAGAGAAAGAGAGAGGTAGAGAGAGTACGAGATAGTGGTGTCATAATTATTTTCTGATGGGAATCGCTTTATTGCCCCTTAAATTTCCAAGTCATTGTTGTACTGTTAAAAAATAATAAAAAAGATAACGAGAGAGAGAGAGAGAGAGGGAGAGAGAGAGAAGGAGAGAGAGAGAGAAAGAGAGTACGAGGTGTCAATGTAATTATTTTTGACTGATTGCAATCGCCTTGTTTCCCCTTAAAATTTTAGGTCATTGTTTCACTTTAAAAACGTAATAAAAAGAAAACGATGCTGGGAGAGAGTAAGAGAGTCATGCTCATAACATATAATGTCCTACTCTTTGTATATTGTACTGTTAATCCAGGAAAAAATTACCTTAAGGATCATTAAAGTTTATCTTATCTTACCTTATCTTATCTCATCTTATCGTATCTCCCCTGATATGCACTGTTGCCTTATCGATTTCTTTAAATATCATATCAACCTTTAAAAACATTGCTTCATTTTTCGGAGGAGGCTTGCAGCTCTTGACTTCAGACTCTTTTTCTAGACATCAATGACCCTTTAAATGAAAAATCAAAATTCCGTCTTATCTCATCTTCTGTGATATGATTGAAGAAACACGGTGTAATTACCGCATTCGGATCCATAGTCCGTTATTGATCAGCCGGCCACAAGACTCTCCACTTCTTTCTCTCGTTGCGTGATCTGTCTATCCCCCATCGCCAAGTCACGTGATCAAGATGAAAGTCCATCTATTTGAAACGCCGGTGTCTCGCGCTTCCTTCCGCCGGACCACAAGCCACAAATTTCAAGATATCAAAGCCAACATAATGTGCTTGTGTTTGTTTGTACAAATTATTGTGTTTATATTGTATAATAAACGTATCTTGTTCTCGCAACCCTTACCAGTCACCAGGGACAGACATCTCAGACCGTTTTTCCATCCTTTTACTGAAATGTATCATTATAGTGGGTTTGACAATGGGTCACGCACATCTCTAAAGTTACTTAACGCTATAACTAGTTTTGTTGGTTCAGCGTGTTTCAACAGCTGTGCTATTTGACTATTTTCCTTTTTACTTTCCGAGTATCTCCACTCTTTTTTTCAGTGAAAGATCATCGTAGATTTACATAAGTTGTTGTTTCTTTTTTATAGCGTGCATTGTCTCCAAGTTTTGAGGTAGTGGCCGGTTAACTCGGTCTTCAAACAATAATAAACAAATAATCCCCACCCAAAGTTGAAACTGGGCTTTAAAAAAAAAAAATCAAATTCTGTAGGTGTGCCTGGACATTTTTATATATATATGCGAATGTGTTGAAAATAAAATACATGTTCAATAATAGTAATAAGAATAGTACATGTTTAAATAATAATAATAATAATAATAATAATAATAATAATAATAATAATAATAATAATAATAATAATAATAAAAACAATGGAGTGTTTAGGTTAGCCAATTTTTATTGACTGGTATTTGATGATTTGTTTATTGTTGATTTTTTATGGGTTTTTTTTTTATTTTGTTTTGTTTGACGGATTTTTTTTTTTTTGCAGGACTTGGATAAATTGCGTTACAAAATAAACGTTGAGAGAAGTTCTAAGAAAGCGATGCTGATCCAATTCCAACTCATAAGTTTTGCGCCATAGAAAAAATTTGTGTACATACAAATTGAAAAAAACAACAACAAAAAAACAAAACAAATAACCAACCAACCATATTGTGTAGCATCACTACTGGCTGTGGTCCATTATAGTTAACGAAAATCAGAAAACCGACAGGCATGCGGGTCTAACCAGTAGCATCACTACTGACTGTGGTCCATAGTTAACGAAAATCAAAAAACCGACAGGCATGCGGGTCTAACCAGTAGCATCACTACTGGCTGTAGTCCATAGTTAACTAAAATCAGAAAACCGGCAGGCATGCGGGTGTAACCAGTAGCAAATAATATTATAGCAACACTCCAGACGCCAGGGGCTAGCGGCATCAAACTGCAACTTGCAAGCGTTGTATCAAAACATCATACATCATCAGTAGACAGTACAGGCGTGACAG
>RQTK01000119.1:530689-577251 GCA_003991915.1 Elysia chlorotica | reverse complement strand
TTATTATTATTATTATTATTATTATTATTATTATTATTATTATTATTATTATTATTATTATTATTATTATTATTACATATAAGTATGTATCTACGGTTTCACATTGTAATAGCGACCACTTTTATAATCATTCAAGTCCTGTAACTCTGATGTCAAAATAGGCCTCAGGGTTCATGTTTTTATGTCTGTTTTTTTCTTCTAAGCTTTGGGATTTATCGCGATTCAGGACATTGTTAATACACTACTCGCCTAACCAGGCAGACTTATAATGTGACAGCTGTTGGCGAGAAAGGACAAACCAACGACTCTCAGGATTGAGACCGACCTAATAAAGAGCGAGATATAGGTCTAGAAGTAGATTTTCTAGCTGTGTTCTTGACCTCCTTTTATTTATGTTACTGCTGGGTGCTCGTCACAGAAAACGTTTAGATCTAGATCTAGATGATCTGATCTAGATCTATATCCTAGAGCTAAAGATCTAGATCTAACGCGTGTGTACTTAGATGATCTAATCTAGATCCTAGAGCTATAGATCTAACGCGTGTGTACTGAGTAGTAAACAAAGGCCGTTGAATTCGGTCACTCTTAGCTGATCTCTCAATCTACATTGACTGAAACAGAATCACCATGTTTGAATCAACTGTCGCCACAACATTAGGATCAAGTGAAGGAGCTATCAAGCTTCTTATTTCTCTATTCGCAGGTATAGCTATTTCTCTCATAAAATCTAGAGAAAGAGAATGTAATATCTAGATCTAGATCTCTAGATCTTGTAATGTCCGAGTCAGATCTAAATCTAGAGGCACTAGATCTAGATTCTATAGATCTAGTGTTTTTGTTCAAATTTTGCTGTAGACCTAGGCACGAGATCTAGATCTAGATTCTAGATTTGTATGTCATTTGTTTCTGTCTAAATATATGGTTATAAACGCTGTCCATGGCAATTATTCTACTTAAGACAGTAAATAAATAACTTTTCTTTACACCCAGGAAATTTTTTTTATATTAAATTAGATCTAGATCTAGGAGCCATCTAAGCTTAATTCGACGTTTGGACCAAAGAATTTGATTTGAAGAAAAACACTCAAATAGGCCTATAGTGCGTATGGCAAAATTTGGAAAAAATCTGTATCTGCACATCTATAGAAAATTTGGACAAAAACCTTTATAGATCTATAGGATAAAGAGGCAGACACACATATTATAGTGCTAAATATAAATCCTCTAGATATTTATTAACCAAACAATATGTAACATCGGACCTTCATCCCTAGAATTTTTAGAGACTAATCCAGGTTAGAATTTTAATGTATATAAATAATATATCTAGATCTAGACTATCTAAACTAGAGATCTATATCAGAGGTAAAAAATCTAAAACTCCTACAATAATTCAGAAATTAAGCTAGATCTAATAGGCTATTTAATAGGCCTAATCTAGAGATCCTTTTTGGACCTAGATCTTGATCCAGTAGTAGAATCTGGGTTAGATCTATAGAGATCTATCTCATTGTTTTTAAAAATAATTTATAAATGTAGAATCTAGACTAGATCTATATCATTATCAGCTTGTCAGCTTTATCCCCAGCTCGTTTCTATCCACCGATATCACCACTCAGACATGACATTGTTCACAATTGGATCTAGATTCTAGATCTAAAAGCAATAAAACTTTGATTTGGAGAGTTTTTTGTATTCAAAGGATTTTTTATAAGTGCTTAGAACATATATCAGGACACAGAGCATTTATTCCTACATATTTTTTTTTAGTTCACATTCAAGTAATACATCAAAAAGATATAAATAGATTATAAAATTCCATCTTTATTGCTTGGCGTTGTTGCAGGACGTCCCCAACTAATATCAGGTGCTTTTAGTCTCTACCCATCATAAAGACTAATGGTCGGGCCTATCAATAATGTGCAAATGGGGTTGTGCAACAGGTACTTTACTATAGATCTGTAGATGTTACACAATATCTGTGCCCAATCAGGCTTTCTAAATGAATTCTATATCGATTTATGTCTAGTTCACCACGGGGAAATATTGCTGTTCTCCTAGATGTTGAAAATTTTAAGGACTCACAGATTTTGTTTTGTCGTCTGCATGATTTTGACACTAGCTGTGTTATTATCTTTGAATACATGGAAAACCTCACAATTTTGTTTTGATGACATTGACTGGAGAAAACACTGAACCGATCATTTTGTTGTTGTTGTTGTTATTAAATTAAAATTATGATAATTTTCAGGGGGCTTTGATTTTGAAAATAAACAAGGAAACATGTTGCTGTAAGTCTATCTCTGTGTCTTCTCGCAACTGGGTCAAGTGGTAGCGCGTTGGTCCCCAGATCAAACGCCAATGTCGGCAGATTTATTTGTCCGATTTTGTCCCCTGTCACTGGTTGGGTCGGTGTCAGTATAATGTGATCGATCGAAACCGGAGTCATGATATCCCCGCCCTGTCTTTTGTGTGGCAGCACATAAAACTGTCAGATGTCAGTCTTGAGGCCCATCTCCAATATAGCCCATATAATGCTGACATTGGAGGTTTAAACCATTTCAACTCCCACCATGTTTAAAAAAATTGTTTCAGATCTTTAAATTTTATATGAAAACAGTTCTTTTGTGAAAGCAAAAAGACAGTGTTTTTACTTTAAAAAAAAAAATGCACCTTGCACTTTTAACAAATTGTTGTCAATGCTATAGACGCCTGTATTCACAGTTTTTCTAATTATTATTTCCAAACATTGATTTCATTCAATTCAGAAAATTTCTGAGTTAAATTAAAAAAAAAATAAATCCCAGGTTCTGTTTGTTGTTGATGGAGATCTAGGTAACAAGTTGAATATTTGGGTTGTTAAAAATAAAGAAAAACGGAAAATTTACAATCATAACAAGAATGGAGATTTTCAACAACTGGAAACAAATAGTTGATTTTACTAGACTTTAAAAATTAAAATACATATTTTTTCACTTGCAAAGTCTCTTATAAAATTATGGTTCAAAGTTCTGTTTAACATAAAAGGTTATAAAATTATTTTGTACTGTAAAGAAAAGCGTTTTTTTAAATTTTTAAAACAAAAACAGTTGCTCTCTTAATGATTTTTGTATTTATGGTAAAAAAATAAAATGAAAAGTAAAAACAATGTCTGATGTCTCTTGAGAGAGTAATGATCATCACAGTATTTATTAGAAATAAAAAATCGAGACATAACTTATGTAAATTCATGTATCTTGCTATGTGTGCTTCACTCTAGACAGGATATTTTATTGATAAATCACAGCCCTTTTGGGTAAAGGTTGTTCAATTATACATGCCTTGTTAGCATGATGGGTTAAACTAGCATACGTTGTCACTGAGTGCCACACTTGTGGTTAAGAGTGTTTTATCTTGATTTATTTGCGTGTCAAGTGCTACACTTAGGGGCAAATACAGTTCAGGATGTACCCTTTTGCATTTCGATTCTGTTATCTCCATAGCTATTTTAACGCTCTCTGATTTATGACCTTAAGAGGTGAACTTGGCAATCTTTAATGGGAGAAAAATATTATGATTCACCAATATCCATCACTTCAAGGCAGAATTAAAATGGTGACAACGTTTTTATGCAAATTTAGGAATTTCTGTTTGAGACATAAAAATCTCTCCAGCTGTCTCTCTCTCTCTCTCTCTCTCTCTCTCTCTCTCTCTCTCTCTCTCTTTCTCTCTCTCTCTCTCTCAATCTCTGTCTCTCTCCCTCTCTCACTCCCTGTTGATATCTCTCTCCCACTCTTGTCCCTTGCCTCCTTGAATTTTTTTTTCATCTCTATCTTTTACTCTACATATTAATATAAATGCAATACTAATATAAATACTCATTACATGCCTGTTTTGTAGAAAATGCTAGGTAGGTCACAATCAAAATCCTGTTTTTTCTCTTTTCTCACCATATTGTGTTCTAAACATACAGTTGTATTTTAGAAGTGTAAAAATGTATTATCTATAACAGTTTTAGACTGACTTTCCTGTCTTAATTTATGTATATAGGTAAAAACTCAGCAATATTCAAAAGCTCCGCCTATTGAATATTTCAATTCTTTGTGCCTTCTTTGATTTATTTTCCCCATTTAAAAAAAATCTCAAATCAGGAAATTTTGTGCTCCACAGGAAATGTTTGGGTCAATTAAAATCAGACACACAGTATTTGGTTTTGGAAGCAATTTACGTCTCTGTGCCTTGCTTTCCAAATAATTATTCTACACGCAGAAAGATAATATTGTGTTCTAAAATTCTGTTCTCCTTCCCCCAGGATACCTCCTAGCGTTTCTCCACAGAGTGCCTGTTTTGTACCAGGCACCTGCACAGTTGAAGCATGTCTTGTTTACGGTGGAAGGACTTCTTCTATGCTTCTACAATTTCGGTAATGAAAATGACATTTTTGTTTGTTATATGATAAAAATCAACTTTTTGATCTTACAGATAGATGCAGCTAATAAAATATAGTAGGATAGCCTAAATGATGAGAAAGTTAATGGCAATCTACCTCACAAATGCATTTTCCTTTACAATCAGAGGGGGGCGGGGGCGCTGGGGTAGAACATGGGCCTCCGACGCAAAAACGTCCATGGTTTGAGTCCCTACTGGTTGGGTCGGTGTCAGTTTAATGTGACCGGCTGAGACAAGAGTCATGGTATCCCCGCCCTGTCCTGTGTGTGTCGCAAGTAAAAGTGTCAGACGTCAGTCTTGGGGCCCGTCCACTATATAGTCTATATAGTGTTGATATTGGATGTTAATCCAACTCAATATTTACAATAAGGACCCTATCTCTTAGCTCCCTGATGCTGTACCTTTTATCAAAAGTACTCTTGTTGGCCTACTCAATCAAGTCATCTCTACTCATAGTTTGGCATGAAGGGTTTTTTTTTTACTCATAAAACTATGTTGCACAAAAGTGTAACCTTCCCCAGCAAAACAACAGCTGTGTTTATATTGTCTGTCTATGCACAATGCATAACATGTCAGTTAATTTAAAATATTTATTTTTTATGGTGAACTTGAGAGATTCATATACAGTTTGAAAAAAAGAGATTTTATAAAAAGAGGAAAAACACAAAGGCATGTGAAAAGGAGAAGGTTGAGAAGGAAAGAATGCAGAATTGAATAAATAATAATAATCAGGAAAAAAAGGAAGTGAGGGTGTTGAATATAAAATATATTTGTTCATGAGTTATGCTGAGAAAGATACAGAAGGTTCACAAGTTTTACTATAACTTGGTTAAACATTCTTTTGGCTGTGTATTTTACCCCCTGGACTGGTCTGACACAAAGTAATATTCTGTGGCTACACATTCAGAATGAAAGAAAATAATATCTACTCACTTTCAGTTAGTTTAACTTTTCTTCTTGAGTTTGGAGAAGCAACAGACATAATATGTTTAAAATGCCTCTCTTTCATCATCACAAAGTATCAGCCAAACATTTCGAAAAAAAAAAAAGAAAAGATAAACGATATATCTTACGATATATATAAGTAGTTGGACCATAAGGTCTCTGTGACTAAAACTGGATTTACATGTAAAAAAAAGGGTTGGTTATTTTACTGCGGCACATATTATTGTGGCACTTATTTTGTCTATTAAGGTATTTGACGTTTTCAAGCCTTATAAGCAATTGAAAATTGCCTTGTATGTGTTATTGTTTCTTCCTAGTAGTCAAACGCACGCAGCACCCCTAAGAAACAAAATTTTTTTTTATTATTAATTAATAGTGAAATAAAATGGTCATAAAAATATGTTAAAGCTTGTCATGAACATTTTTTCTGCCTTTCTCTTAAGTATAATATTCCAGAATTTTAAGATTACCAATATTTTGGGTAATACCTTGTACTGCTCTGTGTAATAATTCTGTATATACACATTTTTCAATTCAATCAGGAAACTTTATCACTGGCTCTAGAAATTATGACAGTTACAAATTTCCAACCTCTTCAAATGCACTGATCAATGCTTTTTAAAACACTGTAAATAATTCTAAAACTTTAAATGCTACTTCTTGTGCCTTACTATTGCGTACTGTTTATTTCAGGCTTGGACTCTCTCGTGCATACCGAGTTGCACTGGTAGTAGATAAAACAGCTCCTGATCTTTGGAGGAAACAAATTCACAGCTGTCTTTACCTTTGTATTTAATACAGTAAGTTTTGTATCTGCTAAACTATCCAGAGGAATGATATTTGCTGGGCTGAATTGACAGTGATGCCAATTTTCTGTAACTTTATGGATTTTCAGTTGTTGTTGTTGTTGTTTTTTAAGTTGACATGTTAGAGTTTAGTAAAGGTCTGTGAAAGGGTTATATTGCAATTTACTAAGTCTCTTGAAATTAATAGGTTTGTTTAGAGAAAAAAATCCAGTTGGCATACTCTGAATTAAGATACTGCTAATCCAGTGCTAGCTTCTCTCTGGTAATATTGAAATGCTCAAAACGTGAGGTTAATGTGTATATAATTTTTTAAAGGGTTGTTAAACCGCTATGCATGTATCTCAGTGATGCTAGTTTTCAGTAAAGTTATAATTTGCATGTCAAGAGTTTAGTAAAGTGAAGGGGTTATACTTTGTAATCCAATATGCTTTGCTGTTGTGCGCAAGAAGTTCAGTAAAAGAAAATGATTTAGTTGGTATCACTGGTATCTGGACAATCAATTTGGAGAACTGAAATCTTATCTGGTGGTTGCAGAGCACTCCCATAAAATATAAATATTATGTTTAATAAATAATGTACCTTCAAAATATATTTTCAACATTCGTGATTTAGTCAAGTAAATAAAAAAGTCATGGCATTGGTTCGAATTGATGCTCTCATAATTACCATGAAAGTTAATTAAATTTATATCTATCTGACTGTATATTGTTTGTTTATTATTTCGTAACTCAGGCCTACCTAGTGATGGGTTACTACATGCAGATAGCCTTCCTGGAGTTTGGCATTTCCTGGACGATGCCTCTGTGTGTGTTGACACTGCGCCTCACTGGGGTGGCCTTCGACTACTATGATGGTCAGAAGGTGGGTCTCACATTGCTTGCTCCCTGCTTGTCCAGCTGTAAAGATCCAAGTACTTGGACCTCAAGCTAAATAGTATTCGGGTTGGCGTGACTGTCATTTGTTTGGGTTCTATCCCATAATTTGGCAGATTTATTTGTCAGATGTTTTTATCCGTTCGTTTAAAAATTTTTGTGTGTGGATGTTATCTCTTTACAGGTGATAAACAACTTTTAGTTAATTGGCATGTGGAGACAATATAGAAGCTACAGGTACTGTTGTTTGAATGAAACTAATCCGAAACTGTTTGCTTTCTCTCACAACAGAAACCAAAAGATGACGGTAAACCTCAGAGCGACTCAGCTCTTGTTAAGAGACCAAGCTACCTCGAGATGCTTGGGCATACTTTCTTTTTCGGCGGAATTTTGGTCGGCCCGCAGGTGAGAAAAAGTGACTGTAGACCATGTTAAGAAAAAAAAGAGTTGGAGAGAGGGCAGTTGATTTATGCGTATGTTTTTATTAATGTTTTAGGTGAATCTCAAGATTACTGTTGTTGCTGGAATATCCAACCTTATTATCCCATGTGGATGAATAAAAATCTTAGCCTTATTTTCTAGAACTTTGGCTTGCTCTCAAGCATTTTAAACTAAATAATGATCTAACAGTCCAAACCTCATAATTCAAATTTTTTGGGATTGGATAAAAACTTTGAATTGAGAGGATTGGACTTAAAGAAGGGAAAATATCCACAAGTGTTAAAAAATATAAACAGTTACCTATCTTCTCCTAACCCTATTTCTTGTTAAAGCATGTCTTGGGCAGCAAAAAACATTGAGTGCTGCTTGACATATAGTACTATTGTAAGGCATTTTGGGGGTGCCAGCTTTGCGTGAAACGAATCAAACCAGATACGACTTTGAATCATGAGTCTTTTTCTATAAGGGCCAAAGAGAAAGAAAAAAAAAACCTAGCCTCTTGCAAAATTTAGTTTATTAGAAATTCAAACTATCAGACTTTGTTTTTTTTTGTTTTTTTTTTTAGATTTTCACTGTATATTATCGGATGGGTGGTCAAGCCAAAATCTCTCTTGGTGGTTCTTTGCTCTACTACCTTTTCGGTTTGGTCAGTTCCCCTCTGACCAGACTTTTTGGGGGGTGTTTTATGAGCCTAAAGTTCCTGTGGTTATATAAGTTACATTGGCAGGACTTTGTTCAGTCTTAGCTTTATATATGAGATTAAAGGAAGTTTTTGGGAAAAGTTGAGTAGGAGGGAACGTTTGAACGTTTAAATTTATGAAGTCTAAATCTGTTTGTTTGACTTGTATTAACAAGTTTTTAAGCTTTTATTAACACTGTTTTCTGCCTTCTTATTTTCCCTGCCCTGGTGATGCTCTCAGTTTTCCATGAAGCGCTACTTGGGCTTTGTGAATGGAGAATACGCAGACGAAAATTCATTGGCCCCAAAGGACAGGTAACAGCTATGGGTCGGTCACTATGAAGTACATGTATATAGAATCTTCAGTGGGTTTTGTTGTTGTTGTTGTTGTTGAAGCTTGGTAATAGCAGTAGTAATATTTTTATGTTTACAATTTTTTTAATAATTACTCCTAATATCAAATGTTTTTTTCTTGCTTGTTCATTAGGAAGTTGAGGCAGAGGACAACTGTATGCTTATGAGTCTTTTGATGCAGTTACACTCTTCCCTTCTGTAAAGAATTGTATGTGTTAGCACAGATTTAGCCTGTAACAATGAGAGCTACAACGTAATATGGGAATCCACTGAGACGTTTGAGATAAGCATACTCCAATTAAACTGCATGTTAATTTTCTCGACTTCAATTTACAAAATATACATTCTCGCATTGTCATACCAAATTCACTAGCTACCTTCTATTTATTATATACACACACAAAAGTTAAAACTTTGTTTTACTGTTTTGTTCTGGTTTATCCTCCAGTATTGTCCCTGGTTTCCGGAGAATGCTTATGGGCATCGTCTATATTGCTATATTTCAACTCTGTGCCTTAGTCCTGCCTAACAGTTACATGGTCTCGCAGAATTTCAGGGTAAGTTCTGGCAACTTCCTCTCCTTGTAATCCATCGCAGAAGCTTGAATCTTTTTCAATGTGATATTAATGGATAGTTAAAATTATGCTTGCCATCTTCTAAATTTTAAAAGATTATTTATCTTTTCTATGGAAATACTTCAATTCCAACTCAATGTAGTCACAGTATTTTTGCCAGCAAAGTGCATGAATTAGCACTAATTTTAAGGTTTTTCCAAAATGTATATAGTTTGAACAAATAAAGAAAGAACATTTTTTTGCAGATTTGATAACTTCAGCTTTTTATCATTTCAATAAAATGCCTATGCTTACATATAAGTGATGCGACTCAGTTCAGTTAATGTACTTTTTTGTATTGAGAGTTTTAAATTTAAAACTTGTATCTTTTTCAGGACCTTGGGCTTCTTACAAAATGTGCCTTGATATTGATATGGGGGAAGAACGCTCTTCACAAGTACTGTGGCATCTGGCTCATACAGGTATGGTCATTATTATCTTCAAATGTGAAGTGTGAAGATGGGCAACAGTAAATTTTGAATTATTATCGTATTCATCTAAAAGCATATAAAGATAAGCACATGTAAATTTTGAATTCTCATTATCTTAAATATATAGAGACAAGCAGAGGTGAATTGAGTCCAAATTACGAAATATGAAATCGGGAAAGGTGCCACTTTTTCCTATATAAAGTCATAGTGAAATAAGGAATACCTGCAAATCAATGTAGCGCTGAGGTTGGTGTGCAGCTTCTGTTTATCCTGCTCTGGGTTCCCGTCTGATATAGTCTAAAGACTTTGGGACGTTAAGTAACCAGCTTTTACCTTCTTTGTGAACTCATTCATTTCTTTGGGGGGCACAGTGGCCCTGAGGTAGAAAATCGGCTTTTGGCGCGAAAGGTCCGGATTCGAGCCCTGGCGATTTCGCTCCCTACTGATTGGGTCAGTGTCAGTTTAATGTGACCATCTGAGACAGGAGTCATGACATCCCCGCCCTGTTTTGTGTGTGGCAGCACAATAAAATTATCAGACGTCATTTGACATGTTTTAGAAGATATACTTTTAATGCCATGTTTTTGTAGATAGTCTATAGCCTATATAGTGCTGATGTTGGATGTTAAACCGACTCAACTCAACTCATCCATTTGTTTTTACCAGGAGGGGGCCATCATCATCACCGGCATGAGCTACAACGGCCGGGATGAGCAGGGCAAGAGCCGGTGGGACGCGTGCACCAACATCAAGGTGTACCAGCTGGAAACGGGGGAGCACTTCTCCGACTTCATCCAGTCCTTCAACTTCAACACCAACCAGTGGATGCTCAAGTGCGTTTCAGAGACTGCAATCAGAGATAGCGTAGTAGACTCAATATCTAAGTTTCAAGTTTAATGTGACCGGCTGAGACAGGAGCCCTGTCTCGTGTGTGGCAGCACATAAAATTGTCATATCAAGGTCTGCAAATTTATCCGATTTTGTCCCTTGTCACTGGTTGGGTCGGTGTCAGTATAATGTGACCGATTTAGACAGGAGTCATGGTATCCCAGCCCTGTCTCGTATGTGGCGGCACATAAAATTGTCAGACGTCAGTTTTGGCGCCCGTCCACAATATAGCCTATATGGTGCTGACGTTGGACGTGAAACTAACTTAACAACATCTACGTTTCAAAATTTATAGTTAATAATTTCCCATCACGCTGCACACTTGTTGTGCACATTGATAAAGTCTGCGTGTGCCAGTAAATCTTTGCATATGACTGCACACGTTCATTTTAAAATGATTATATAATTATCAAAGCTTATTCCTTTTAAAAAATCAAAAAAAATTTCACCCAAATTTGCACACATAGAACAGGCCTAGAATCATGCAACGTGAGAAGGTTAGAAAATGATAAGACGTTTTCTACACACGCTTGGCTTCTTATTATTCTTCCATTGTATTTTCTATAATACTTGACTGTGGTTAAAACCCATTTATTATTCATTTGCAATATTGTCTTTTATTCCACTTCTAATCGAGCCATTCTTGTTATCTCCTTAATTAGATATGTCCATCGGCGCCTACGTTTCCTTGGGAACAAGATGCTGTCTCAGGCGATCACGCTGTTCTACCTGGCGCTGTGGCACGGGCTCCAGTCCGGCTACTATATGTGCTTCTTCCTGGAGCTGTTGGAGACAAAGGCGGAGGCCGAGGTTAGACACATTGTTTTTGTAATACAGTGGGCGGGGGGGTGCGGTGGTCCAGGGGTAAACATCGGCTTCCGACGCAAAAGGTCCTGAGTTAGAATCCTAGCGGTTGCGCTCCCTGCTGGTTGGGTCGGTGTCAGTATAATGTGACTGGCTGAAACAGAAGTCATGGTATCCCTGCCCTGTCTCGTGTGTGGCATCACATAAAACTGTCAGACGTCCGTCTTGGGGCCTGTCCACAATATAGCCTATATAGCGCTGATGCTGGACGTTAAAACCAACTCACCTCAATACAGTGGGCACACACACTGCATGGGGCGATGCTGCTCTGGCCCCCCTTAGTGAATGGTTGAAGAATATAGATATAATTTCAAAGAAGGAATACATACAATTTTGAGGCGTTTGATTTAAATTTGAAAAACTAAACACTTGAAAAAAATTATCTAGGCAGAAAGTTCTTGCTTTTGGTACAGCATACTTGTGAAGAAGATGTGAAAAATCCGTCCATATATCTTGCATTTAGGTTGACATGTTTTAGAAAATATACTTTTAATGCCATGTTTTTTTTAGATAGACATTGCCTAAATGTTTTTTTGTGTTTTTAGTTAAAATTCACAGGAGTGGATGCAAGTTTTATTTTTTTAAAATTCAAAATGTACTTTTTATGCCATGTTTAGAAGATAGACATTTCATGAATCTTTTTTTTCAGTTTAAATTCATCATCATGAATATATAAAAGTTCCATTTTTTAAATGTACTCCTTATGCCATGTTTGTAATAAGGACACAATGACTCAAACTTTTTCTTCTCCCCTCAGTTTAAGTTCATCGTGAAGAGCCTGGTGTCGGCTGGCGTGCTGCCGACCGCCGAGAGCTTGAGCTGGGCCAGCCTGCCTGGCCGCGTGCTGCGGAAGCTGACGCTGCTGTTCCTCTGGTCCTACGCCATGGTGGGCTTTGCCCTGCTCGACTTCGACAAGTGGTTCCCTGTACGTGGTCTTGGCACAAATCACACAATTGTGGTTATGTTATTGTATGCTGGGGTTTTAGAAAGTAGGCTAAGGATAAAAATAATTTGAATGGTTAATTGTAGAAGAGAGTGGAAGTAGTGTAAGGTCTCAGGCGGAGGATTTTTTACTTGGACAAGTGGTTCCTTGTACGTGAGCTTTGCACAAATCACACAAATGTGGTTAAGTGTGCTGGGGTTTTAGAAAGTAGGCTACAGATAAAAATAATTTGAATGGTTAATTGTAGAAGAGAGTGGAAGTAGTGTAAGGCCTCAGGCGGAGGATTTTTTACTTCGACAAGTGGTTCCTTGTACGTGAGCTTTGCACAAATCAGACAAATGTGGTTAAGTATGCTGGGGTTTTAGAAAGTAGGCTACGGATAAAAAATAATTTTGACGGTTAATTGTACAAGAGAGTGAAATAGTGTAAGGTCTGAGGCGGAGGATTTTTTACTTTGACAAGTGGTTCCCTGTACATGATCTTTGTACATATCACACAAATGTGGTTATGTATGCTGGAGTTTTAGAAAGTAGGCTACAGACAAAAAATAATTTGGACGGTTAATTGTACAATTGTACAAGAGAGTGTGAAATAGTGTAAGGCCTTAGGCGGAGGATTTTTTACTTCGACAAGTGGTTCCCTGTACGTGAGCTTTGTACAAATCACACAAATGTGGTTATTCTATGCTGGGGTTTTAGAAAGTAGGCTTCGGATAAAAATAATTTGAATGGTTAATTGTAGAAGAGAGTGGAAGTAGTGTAAGGTCTCAGACAGAACATTTTTTTTAGAATATTGGTGAACCACCTTGATTTCAATAAGGAACGAGGCTGAGCAGGTGTCAAGCTAGCTCTCCATATCAATATCACTGCAAGCTCTTTTTGTGAAATTTCTCGCCAAATCTATACAGTGATGACAATTTCCTATAAGTTTATGGATTTTCGATAACAAAAAAAGTTGACAGATCAGGGATGAGTAAAAGTCTATCAAGGGGTTATGTTTTGTGATTCACTATGCTGTGCTGCTTGGTGCTTTATGTTGGCATCTCATTGCACTGCGTAAGAAAATAATAAATATCTCTATTATTTCTGCGATGGAAAGTTTATACATTTTATTTCTTTGCACAAATCAGACAAATGTGGTTATGTATGCTGGGGTTTTAGAAAGTAGGCTACGGATAAAATAATTTGGACGGTTAATTGTACAAGAGAGTGTGAAATAGTGTAAGGCCTTAGGCGGAGGATTTTTTACTTCGACAAGTGGTTCCCTGTACGTGAGCTTTGCACAAATGAGGCAAATGTGGTTATGTATGCTGGGGTTTTAGAGAGTAGGCTACGGATAAAATAATTTGAATGGTTGATTGTAGAAGAGAGTGGAAGTAGTGTAAGGTCTGAGCCGGAATTTTTTTTCCCTTATACATTTTTTTTTTGGACATTGGTGAAGCACCTTGATTTCAATAAGGAAAGAGGATGAGTCTGCGTCGCGCTAGCTCCCCATATCAATATCGCTGCAAGCTCTTTTTAAATCTATACAGTGATGACAATTTTCCGTGCCTTTATGGATTTTCGGTATTAAAAAAAGTTGACAGTTCAGGGTTTAGTAGAAGTCTGTGATTCAATATGCTGTGCTGTTTATGCTTTATGTTGGCATCTCATTGTACTGTGTATGAAAATAATAACTCATTTATTTAGTATTTGGGACATTTCAAAGAGCTCTCTATTGCTTCTGAGGTTGAAAACCTACACATATTATTTATTATAAAAAAGTAAAGCTGGTCCCATACTCTTTGACATAGCCTCATATTTCCGTTATGTGATGCAATTTGTATTGTACTTGTATCAAGTATCTGGTTTCATCAAGCTCCTCTGTGACATTGAGATTTAATCGTGCCCAGAAAAAGCGGTTTCTGCCATGTAGTCAGGATATTATAGTTAGGTTTCATGGGCTACAGGATCAGGTACTGAGGGGAGCTTAGTTTATGAACTGTTTTTAAATGCAAAGGTTTTGAACTATGAGTTTTATTTTATTATGAAATTTACAGAATTCTCGCCCCTTGCAGGCCTTAGGTTTGCCCTGCTCGACTTCGACAAGTGGTTCCCTGTACGTGAGCTTTGCACAAATGAGGCAAATGTGGTTATGTATGCTGGGGTTTTAGAGAGTAGGCTACGGATAAAAATAATTTGAATGGTTGATTGTAGAAGAGAGTGGAAGTAGTGTAAGGTCTGAGCCGGAATTTTTTTTCCCTTATACATTTTTTTTTTGGACATTGGTGAAGCACCTTGATTTCAATAAGGAAAGAGGATGAGTCTGCGTCGCGCTAGCTCCCCATATCAATATCGCTGCAAGCTCTTTTTAAATCTATACAGTGATGACAATTTTCCGTGCCTTTATGGATTTTCGGTATTAAAAAAAGTTGACAGTTCAGGGTTTAGTAGAAGTCTGTGATTCAATATGCTGTGCTGTTTATGCTTTATGTTGGCATCTCATTGTACTGTGTATGAAAATAATAACTCATTTATTTAGTATTTGGGACATTTCAAAGAGCTCTCTATTGCTTCTGAGGTTGAAAACCTACACATATTATTTATTATAAAAAAGTAAAGCTGGTCCCATACTCTTTGACATAGCCTCATATTTCCGTTATGTGATGCAATTTGTATTGTACTTGTATCAAGTATCTGGTTTCATCAAGCTCCTCTGTGACATTGAGATTTAATCGTGCCCAGAAAAAGCGGTTTCTGCCATGTAGTCAGGATATTATAGTTAGGTTTCATGGGCTACAGGATCAGGTACTGAGGAAAGCTTAGTTTATGAACTGTTTTTAAATGCAAAGGTTTTGAACTATGAGTTTTATTTTATTATGAAATTTACAGAATTCTCGCCCCTTGCTCTGTACCTGTGTTTGAGGGAAGAATCTTAAATTTTTAATTTTTAAAGATTTTTTAGATTTCTTTTTATATTCAATTTGTAAGGAAGGATTTATGAAAATTTTTAGGAGCCTTTAACTTTGGTATTGTGTGCTATATAGTAGGATTAAATGATAACTGATTTTTCTCCAGTTAACTCTCTAGCTATTGATACTGTAGCTTTAATTAAGAAAAAATATATGGTTCACCCTTTCTTTACTATCCCCTTTCAGATATACTCCTCTGTGTTTTTCATTGGTCACATTGCGTGTGTGGTGGCCATTGCAGCAGCTTTTGTTTTCCGTGCCATGTCAAGACCAAGTTCTAAAGCCAATGGGATTCACACAGAGAAAAAATTAGAATGTAAGTTTTTGTTCAGAATAATCTGGTCTTACTGCGAGCATTTCCCACTTAATGTCTTGCACTTGGCAGAGAGATTAATTCCAGGCACTATTAATATTTTTATTTTAAATGAAAGAAAGGGAATAATGTCAGTTTTCTGCAAATCCATGATTTTCCAAATTTCTCTTTGTGGTGTGCCTGGAGTTTGTCTGCCTAAAAAATATTGAGGAAAGCATAAAATCAGGGCAAAAACCTGAGATGTGCTTTTCTTTGGGATTCAAAATTTCTTTTTAATCATGAATGTACAGAAAAAAAAAAAGGGAGGAACCATAGCTCTGTGGATTCGTTCCCTGGACTGATAAGCAAGAGGGATTCAGATCTCAAGTTGTTTCCCCGTGTCACGCAGCGATGGAATTAAAAGTTGACTTTTAAAAAAGTTTCCCCCAAAATTCTGCACAGGCAATCGGCCAGCGCCTGCATCGAGTGGAAATCCATTGATCTCCCTGTAATCCATTTTGAGATGGTGGTTATGGCTGGTTTGTCTGGTATCTGCTCATAAGTAAATGGAATCACTGCATTTTTGCCATTGTGTTCAGTATAGGATTCTTTAACTCTTGAAACACGAACACTGCGGCTAATAAAATCACAATAAAAATACGAAAACGAAAAAAATATCCTCTTCCATTTATGGATCTATCTTAAACCCTCCGTCAAAACATGGAATGGGCATTGGGGCTTAAAGAGTTAAGAAGCCTAGGGGACATTAAAAAAAAGTTTGATCTTAGTCCTTGCCTGGGTTTCATCGATACAGCCTGTCTTGAATTATGTCCAACTGTCTATTCTTCATTTCTGGGTTCCCCTTTGAACATTTGCAGACACAAAGCGGACTGCAGTGCCAGACCAATGGCCAGTGTTTTGCAACGCTGCGATAAAACTTAGACCGTGTTGGGTCGAATGCCATTTTGATTCAAAACTTTGAACAGTGTTTAAAAACTCACAGGAGAGCTAGATAACTGATAGTCTTTACCCCCCTTGTCGCAAGTTAACTTCTGACAATCTAACTAAAAGGGTCAGGCTATACCTAGATCATGACTCCCCAGTGTCTCCCTGCCACCTTTTTTACATTTTTTAATTCAACAAATGTATAGATGAAAGAAGTATGTTTAGTTTCCACTAGTACTAGTATTAAAAGAAGGTCGCAACCTTAGACTATAGCCTTATGTTTTCACTCGATGAACGAGTGCGATACTGTGTTGTCAGTGTGCCTATTCCACAACCGGCTGGGTAACAGGCTGTCACTGACTGTACTTAGTTGGTCAAATTTAGTGTGCAAAAACAACGATTCGCCTTTATCAACATTGAAAAATGTTGCGTAATATCTCTTAAACATTAGACCAGAGTAGCAGTGTTACATATTAAACCCTAAAATCAATTACAATTGTAACTTATTCTCCCTTTTCTACTGTTTTCAGAATGCAGCAAATGTTGGTGGACAAGCACCATCTTGACGAGTGTAGATGTTATTCTGAATGGAGCGTTCTTTAGGTTAGCCTGGGAAGATTTTGATCCACATGTAGGCTACAATCCTAAATCGTACATGCTTTTTCTTCACAAACGGTGATAACTAAATTTACCCCTACAATGTTATTTTCTTTTTTTTGTGTATGTTTATAATGAAATATGCCACCATAAATAGCCTGCAAGTATGTTTAGCTGTTGAAATTGTACCTGTTGATTGTAAATAGAGCATATGATTTGTTGAAAGTGATAGTGATAGTGTTGCTTGTTAGTCTGTCTGACCAATAGTTGTGTGATCAATGTGGGGTAAGATGAGAAGTCCCTTAATTTCCTGTTGAAACTATTTGACCCCCCTTCACACACACACACACACTAACACAGAAATAATAATGTGAAATTCGATCATTTAGATATATCTTTTGATGTACGATGGCTGTTCTAGACCAAGCTTTGGGGGTGGTGGAGGGTTTGTTTATCTATCATTTCTTATGTAAATGTCACAAACCTGTGTTAAATGCTGAGTTTTTTTATTTTGTTTTCTTTTTCCTTCTACCTTCTACCTTTTCAAAAACCATTTCAATCATTCCCCGTCCTTTCTTTTTAACCCTATAGACTTTCTTTGACAAATGCAGCTGTTAAGTGCTACTTTAACTAGATGGTTCCGGTTATGAAAAACCAACGCTGATGATGTCGACTCAGAAATTATACATAAATCACTTATAGTGGTACATATTTTACACACATGTATATAGAAGACTTAAAAAACTGCATGAGATGACAAGTGCTAGTGTTATTAGAGTTTACCATGGCATTATTCTTAATTTTATATATGCAGTATCTCCCCCCCTCCCCCCAGTTTAATGTGACCGGCTGAGACAGGAGTCATGGTATCCCCGGACAGTCTCATGTGTGGCAGCACATAAAATTGTAAGATGTCAGTCTTGGTGCCCGTCTGCAATATAGCCTATGTAGTGCTGATGTTGGACCCCACCCCCCCCAAAAAAAAAAAAATTCCAAAGTGACAGTGATATTTAATAGGCATCCAAACTTTTTTCAACAAAGAAGAAATGTGTGTTTGCGTATGTAATATATTTTTTTTTTTAATGTGCATTATGCATAGGTTAACCATTCATTTTTTTAAATTATTATTTACACTGCTGAGTTATTTGGTTTTTTTTCCATTATCTGTATACCTGCTTTTTGTGTTTTAAATTTTATAGTTTTGAAATTTGTTGTTGTTGTATCTCTTGAACTTTTTTCTTCTACATCACATCCTTTATTTTTTCAAGACCTCCTCTCTCGTTATTTCCCCCATTGTCTTCATTCTTCATGCTATCTATTTTTTCTCTCCTTTTCTCTTTTCTTCTTCTTCTTTTTCTTCTTCTTCTTCTTCCCCTTTTTTGTTCACTACTTGCACCATTGTTTCTATTGTCGTTAACAATAAATTTGTTATATCTTCACATGAAATATCAAAGAGGAATATGTAAGTCATCTTTTTCCTGTGAATATTAAAAGAGAACAAAGCAAGTCATGCAATGAAACATTTTTCTCTTCTCTATGATGTATTATCATTGTTAATAAATTTTCGCTCTTCTTTTTCTTTTCTGTTTTTGTTTTTTGTTGTTGTTGCTACATGCAAGTTTGATCATTAAAAGTTACAATTGCACTTCATCAAGTTTGCTTTATTACATTCTCTACGTTTCTCAGATTTTCATGGAATTTCTTACTCTTGTTTGTTTTAGAAAACCAAAAACCATAATTTTCATCAACTTTTTTTTCAATTTATTAAACAGTATTGCTTTTTAATTTTTTTGGTTTGTTTTCTTTTTGTAATGTTCTAATCTTTAAAATACTGGTATTTCCCTTGTTCAATTGCATTTATTTCTTTGTTCATTGTAAAATACACTTTGGGTAATATTAAGTTATAAGAAACCATGACTTTTCCATGTTATGGGATATCTGAAGAGTGATTTTACAGCTTGGAGTTTTTGATGATATTGATCCCAATACATGATTGTATCGGATAAGATTTTTTATACCACTTGACCATAAGAGAATCATGTTTTATGTTGGATACAGACCAGGGTTATTATTAAAATTAAATTATGTACTTGTCCAAATTCATTATTATATTCATCTAGAGAAATGCAATCAAGGTTTCCCTAATTCCGGTTTTTGTATACCTTTTTACTCTACCTCAATGAAGAAGAAAAAGTCTCAGTTTGATTCCACAGCTGAATGTTATTTAAATTTACTTTCCAGGAAGAAATACTTACGCTTTTTCAGATATACAACACACAAAAAGATCTCCTTTGTAAAGAAAAGAAAATAATAGAATTGTAATTGATCTTAATATATTTATATTTTAAAAGCTACTTTTTTATTTTATTTCACATTGATATTTTCAATAAGTATCGTACAAACTGCACCGAGGTACATGCACCACTACAGTAGACACTGATATGTGGGATCAGTCTCATTCAAACTTCTGTGGAGGAAAATTTGCTTGCAGATACTGGAGAGCGTCTCTTTACCTGGATGTATAACATCATCAGGCTAACTGCCTGGGTTTTCTCTGCCCTATTTTATAATTATAGATGTATATTCTAACCCAATTAGTGCATAGGTGTTTCACAAATTAGATTTTGTTTAATGCGTACAGGTGTTTTGGAAATAAGATTTTGTTCAATATTTTGTTAAATTTTGATTACATTTTTTCGTTGAGAAGTTGTCTTGCTACAGAACATTTTACGGACTGCCGTAGGTATGTTTGTAACTCCTCATTTTTTCCTCAATTTGGCATTCTATCAATGCTGTGAATTTGAGTCGTTTATGTTTGCAAACTCACTAAACCTTTGATGTCTAGCTAGAAAGAGGGGGGTGAGATAGTCTGTGGTTGAATATTGGCTTTCGGCGATCATTGGTTTGGTTTTAGTCCCACTGTGGCGACTCGTCCTATACTGGTTGAGTTGGTGTCAGTTTAATCTTTAATGTGATCAGCCAAGACAGAGTCTTGGTATCCCCGAACTGTCTCTGTGTGTTAACTAGTCAGATGTTAGTCTTGGGGCAGTGCAAATTAAAGCCTATACTGTATAGCGCTGAAGTTAGACACTAAGCACCACAGTATTAGCTAGGATATGGCCCTAGGCGATTCAACCTCTTGTCAGTTATAGTATTATAAGCTAAAACACACAGAACCAGATCTAAGAATGCAATTAATGGAGAAACTAAAGAAAAACACATAATCTCAAACCTGGATTGAGCAGGTGACTGACAAATGAGATGTGACCAAAAATGGGAAGGCAAGAAAATAAAAATGAATTGATGAGAAAAACAAAACAAAACACCCTACGAATGAGATGTGACCAAAAATGGAGAGGCTAGAAAATGTTAGTGATTTGATGAGAAAAAAAAGATATCCTCTGTCCTGCACGCATTTAGTTTTACTCTCGTAGTTAAATTGATTAGATACTGTACCGGTATAAAAAATAGTCCCAATTTAACATTAACAACCTGTCAATAGTTTGTCAAGCCCCGGTGACAAGTTACAAAGTTACAGTATTTTCACGAGATTTAGGCGCAGTAACTAAGTCAGAGTGTTTGTGTGTTTCATGCATCAATTTTTTTGCGGACATTGAACATAGTGGGCCCACTTAAATGACTAAATGACTGGATGAATTTACTGTTCATGTACATGTATTATCTTGATCTTCATTTATGCAAATTTGTGGGGGTGATGGGCTTTCTATTATATTTCTGTTTCTTATGTTTATCCCTTTTCAGACCATCATTTTTTTTTCTAGAGGATTATCTGATGCTTTTTATTATTTATAGTGCTCTACAGTAGATCACTGTTACACCAAACACATTGATGAAATATGAAATATATTTGGGTGGTCTAATTGTAGTTTCTCTGAGAAGTGTGTTTGAATAAGAAGAATGTATATAGTCCTTAAGATTTTGGTTTACGGTTGTTTAAATTTGCTCTTTATGCTGTTGCCTAATTACGATAATATTAATAAATGTATGTCCACAATTAAAGTTATATTAACATAAAATTAGAGAAACACACCTGAATATAATGTTAATTCTTATGTTCTTTTTTTTATCATTGGCTTTTTGTGCTCTCAATGAAATCTTGTGACTCTGTCAAATGTGATCTAGATGTTTAACATGTATACATGTGTCCAAGTTTCTAATACATTTACCATCACTAACACTAACAAACTTTTGTAATGCCAAGAAGTGGGTATGCGCGGAACAGAAAAAACAAATATGCCTAACCAGATGTTTTACATGAATACATGTGTCCAAGTTTCTAATGCATTTACCATCACTAACAGTAACAAACTGTAATGCCAAGTAGTGGGTCTGCATGGACAGAAAAAAACAAACATGCCTAACCAGATGTCTGATCAGACCCAGACCTTATCTTTGTGAATTGTAAAAATCCATTACTTGATCTAAGTTGGGGAACAGATCATTTTTTTAATATATTGACTTTGCAACTTTTGAAATATTTTATATACATGTTGTCAGTGCATACTTTTAGTTTTACAAATAAATATGTTGTCATAAAATGAAGAAGCTATTTCACAAACCTGGTAATAGTTTTTTGACGTTACATAAAATAGATCATGGGTTGGAAGTTATTCTTTCCCCCCATTTTCAACAAAGTGCAGCTCATACCATTTGAATCAAATGAAAGACATTGGAAAATTTAAAGTGCGTTAAATAAGTGCTGTTGTTCACGTGTGTCAATTAATGGAATTCACACTCTTTTTTTTCAATATCGTTTCTGTGCCCACATTATTTTATGTTATCCTTGAAGAGAAAGTAGTTACCCTGAAAGAGCTCATGATATATTGTGCCAAAATGTGACATGTAGAAATCAGAGTGGGCTGCTCAATACTGTTTCTACGTTGTTTTTTTTAAATCTGTTGGTATGCCCTTGAACAATTCAGGCAGGTGCAAACTTGTTATTGTTGCTGCCAATAGTTCTTTTGTTGTTTGTTTTTTTTTTTTTTCTATAATGATTCATGAAATCCAGCAAGCTCAATGGGTGATATGAGTTTGTCCTTTTCTTTTTCCTCTTTTGTTTTGTTTTGAATGCAAGAATTGTCCTTGCAGTGAGTTGCACAAAGAGAATAATACGATTTGACCTGCCAATTGAACCAAATTTATTAAGCTAAAATTTTCTATTTTGAAGATACTTTTATTCTTCATTTTCTTGCTCTTCCAAGACAGATTATAAATATTTTTATCTTAAATGACACCAGTGTCTACAAAAAAAAAAGAGAGAGAGAAATCTCTTTTGATAGCAAGGTGTAAAAATTTTATTTTTTACTGTACTCCCTATTATTTTTTTCTGTTTTTGTTTTTTTGTTTTGTTTTTTTATATATATAAATGGTGATATCTCCTCTGCTGTTGAATCAATTATTTTTTTACTAGTTGGACATTTTGAATCTTTTTAAAGAGAGCAATGCACATATAGAAAAAAATGTGTGACTAAGTTGCTTAGCACCATGCATAATTTAACCATTTTTGAAGGTTAAGGTTTTCTGCATAGCTAATTGATTTTTATTGTTATCTTCCTACTTTTTATTCTTTAACACTAAATTACGAGACAGTCAAACGTTTTTAAAACTTAAAACATTAATTTAGTTACACTAGAGAAGTTTACATTGATCTAATTGTTGTCTCATTATGGCAGCTAGTTAAAATACATATATTTGTATATATTCCTAGATTCGAGGAAAAACAAAAAAGGTGGTAAGATTCTTTTGCAATAGCTCTAGCAATGCTTTATCCCTCATGACAGATTATTCAGCTTGATAGCTTCATTTTGTATGCAGGCCCTATAGTATTAGTACCTTGCCTAGCAGTAGAAAATTGGATAATCCAAATAGACACAGGCTTGCCAGCTTAACTTACACATGAAGCTTTAACATTCTGATGTTTTGTTTGTTTACTTTATATTTGAAGCAGTTTCCAAACAAGCAAAGAAAGACATACATGCAGCAGTGATGTGCCAAAAGCAGTTCTATCTCGTTCTTTGTATTATTTCTAATTTCTTTAAATAATTTGACCCAAAGGTTTTTTTTTCCTACGCTGACTTAATTTTCTTGTATTACTACTTGAGTATAACCTATAACTTTGCGACTGATCCACATATTTATGCTTTGTTTCTGTTAGAATGACTTTTGTATACGTTAGTGTTGCTTTTTTTGCACTGGGACCTCCATGGTAAATAAGATACTTCAAAAACTAGTTTAAATGCAGGAAGAAAGGTCAAACATAAAATTATACATCAATCAGCTGCAATGTGTAAATCCTCGGTCAACTACAAAAAAAAAAGCAAAAAACAAACGCAAAGGAAACAAAAACAGGCTGAAACAAAACAAAAAAGTAAAAGAAAAACAAAAACAACAACAAAACCTATGCAAGTTATTCTAAAATCCATACCTTTTCAACACAACCTATCCTTCTCTTGAATTAAAAAAAAAATTTTCTTTGGGGCGGTTTGAAAGCCAACCTTTTTATATATTCTATGAATATCGGAATCTAGCGAAGATTTAAGGTACCAATTTAAAACCACAGTTCTAAAGGGTCATGTCTTTAACTTTTTGTTTTGTTTCTATAATAATAAATGATCTTTTCTTCAAATGCAATGAATGATTATATAATTGTAAAAAAATATGATACATTGGACAGAATTACGAAATTTAAAACTGCATCTGGTAAAATTTAAATAAAAGCTGTTCAACAGCAGTTCCACCAACACTCAGATCAAAGACAATTTAGTTGCAGAACATTGTACAAGACTGAAATGGAGTCAACAGTGTCATTATTGTTGTTAGGGTTTTAGAGATAACTTACATTGCAAACAACACAATCATCTAGGTGGAAATTAAGATCATTATAACATCAAAATCAAGCCCTCAACCATTCCTAAAAACAAAACAAATAAAAAAACTGACCCGTCTCTTGCATGTGTTAAAACAATTTATGTAGACTTTCATATTTCTTTTGTTTTGAGATGTCATCTAATGACTGAAGCAACTGGGACCCATAATGATTTTACTGTCATTTGTCATGGGTATGTGATGAATATGAATGTAGTCTTTGTCATTTTCCCCTTATTTTGGAAGTTGGAAAACCTATTATGTTACTTTAAAAAATAAAAAAAAACAACAAAAAACCGATAGAATTGCTGTACACAAATTATCCTACTTGTGTAGCAAGCTTGATCTCCAATGAAACTGCTGTTATTTTTTTTTTAAATGTGATCTAAATATTACCCATTTTATGGATGGGCCTACGTAAGTTTTGCCTTGTAAGTTGTATTGTAAGGACAGACATGTTGATAAATGTGCCCATATATATCTATGAACACATGTACATTGATTTCCTATTTGAAATTTATGTGTTGGAGTTGCTTTGCATTTGTTGACACTTGGTAAGTTCTGTCATTGTTGCGTGTACCTGTAACTTCAGTCTTCAGGACATCTGTATGTTTTCTACTTTTTCCTGCAGGCTGTTGTTTTCTTTGCCAAAAAAAAATTTGTTAATGAACTTACTCTTCTCTTTTAAAGTCTAGAAAAAGCTGCACAGCTAAACTGTGCAGCCCTGAATTTTGTGATCTGCAAATGTTAATCACTTTTTCAGTTGATCTTGTTTTTATTGTGATTTAAATTTCCATGAACACTTTAACACAAGCAGATACATTTTTTTCTTTTTATCTTAACGGAGATTTCATCAGACAGGAATACAAGTTTTTCCAAGATCAGATCATTTGTTTTTTGTTTGATGTACATGTATTTACATGTTTAAAGATTGTTATTTTAAGTTTCTTTTCCACATTTTTGTTAATCATATAAGCCAAAGAAAAATGCTATGGGTAGAACCAGTAAGAAAAGCCCTTGTCATTTTCTGTGCCATGTTATGATGTACGTTTATTAGCGTTGGTGAAATTTGAGTCACGAAAACTCTGCACAACAGAAAAAACAAACAATAACATACATACAAAAATCAAGAATACATGTATCATGAATCCTTTTTGTTTTATGTATATTTGAAAGAGAAATAAGCAGTTGTAATAACTATTTGAAACTGCTAAGATTCAGCTATAGTTCTATGATTATGATGAGTGTGTGTATTGACCATTTCCAATTTCAATGCCAAACAGCTGTCTGATTGTTTTAATTTTGAAATTTCAAACAAAAAAAATTGCAAAATACACTAGGGGCTGTAAGGACCATGTAGATGTAGCTTAAGACTGGTTGTAAGAATTAAGGCTTACGACGAGTCTTAGGTTACGGATACATTTTCATCACAGCTGTACAGCAGCCCTAGATGTATAAAAGTTAACACTTTGCTAAGATCTAATTTTTGTGACATACTGTATGTCCTTAAAATTTTAAAACATGTGTATATATCATTGTACTTGCGGTTGGTCTATTGCATGTGCTTTGAATATTCAGATTTAAATTTAAAATTCTGTTACTGATATTCATTTTCTCGAACTTTCTTGGTCTTGTGTTTGTTCTTACAAATTTAATTATATAAATTGTTGAAAGTTTTGTCGAGTGTGACGCATTCTTATAATATATTGATACATTTATTTTATTTTTCTTACTGCAGCTCGAACTTTGGTGTGAAGATTTGATGTGCCACCTTTTTTTCTTCTATTGTACTTTAATTATTTTTTTTTTTTCGCTCGAGTCACTTTGAATTATATGTGGGTTTTCATTGATTTGTTTCAATTTTGTACCTTTTCCATAACTTTTTTCTTCACAATTGGTCTGAATAAAGGTGATCCAATGGAAGTTGTTTATGGAATAAAGGTGATCCAATGGAAGTTGTTTATGGTATTTCTCTCTCTCATTATTATATACCAGGATGTGTGTTTGCAATTCTATTAATTAAATTTCAACTAATTATGTAGAAAAAAATGTCACTGTCAGAGGCTTGTATCTCTCCATTCTCTGGATGAAGCTGTAAATTTAGATTGGTTTTTGTTGGATTCTGGATATTTTAACTCTAAGGATTTTTGACACTGCATTTTTTTTTTTCAATTCGATTTTTTTTTTAAAGTGTCAATGTAAAAAGAAAATTATCATAGATTTTAAAGATATGTATAATGATGAAAAGCTTGCTCTCTATTTTAGTCAGCAGGTTTGAAGAGATAACACACATACATTTTATTTATTGATTAGCTATCTTGTTTATTGGCACCCATTCTAAAATTTGTCTAATAACCTGATTAAAAGAATTTTTGATCCCCTAAGGGTTAAGTTTTTGAGCAGGTCATATATTCTTTTTTAAATGAGATTTTAATGTGTAACCAGTGAAGTTTAATAGATATGGCGCTCTAAAAATAAACTATTATTATTATTATTATTATTATTATTATTATTATTATTATTATTATTATTAATTTTTGGGTTCAAGCGCTAAGTGTGATGACATTAAAACAAGATGAGCAACAGACTAAACCATGCTATTAGTCTCATATAATTTATTATTTTAAATTGCAATAAAGTCATCAAAAGAACAAGAGAACCCTAATGGGATCAATACAAAATTGAACATAGTAAAAATTAGTATCAATCATGCACTAGCATATTGGCTGGAATTATAAAGCAGTTCACAATTTATCAAGTCATAATATACTAGTTGAGATCAACTCAACTATGAATATGACATAACAAAAAGATTCAAAATTTAAGCCTTTTCATCCCTTACTAAGAGAGCAGAGGTATTTGTTTTGTTTCATTTACTTTCTATTACAGTAAATATCTTAAAAACTAAATAAAAACAATATAAATATGCAGATAGTCAGAGTGAATGCAACACTATCAAACACTTACGTCGACTTATTTTGACAGTGAATATGCTCCCTATTTGTATGAAAATGGCAATCTTTTTTTTTAATGATTATTAAAAAGCAATTATAAATTTTGACTTATGACAAAATTGGCATATATATGTCTCTCATTTTGAAAATTTGTCAGCTTACAACAAGTCTAAGGAAGAACATTTTTTTACTAAAATTACCGCTGCAGCCAATATGCCAGCACAAACAATGTTTCAAAAACTTAATTATATTTGGATAAATATGCAAGTATAAAGTGGAATAAACATGATACATATGACATGTATTCTTTCATAATGTAAAATTTAAAAATATTGATTCTAAGAATAAAAAATAGAGGTTTTTGTAAAATCTTACAATAGTGTGTATATCTAGATCTATAAGGCAAAGATACACTATCAAAATTCTTTAACATGCTTCAAACAGAAGTATCACAGATTCATATCTATCGGTAAACGAGAGAATGACATTCCTTAATTCTATGTTATATATTTTCTTTCTTGGAAAAACTTTTACTCCTCTTATGAGCAAGGAAAAACGTACTCTTACTTCTACTCCTTCCATGAGTGTGGGCGGAGGACTCGCTGGTCTCCTGTGACTGGGAGAAAACATTTCTCCCAGCGCTCGTAGCAGGCTCGGAGTCTAAATGCTGAGAATCTCCACTTTGAAGGAGATGACTCTTGTACAACCTGGGTCTCAGGTCTGAGGCAGAGTTATGGCTCTTTATTAATGCTGCAGTTCTCAGCTCGTCCCGATAGTTTATTCTCATTGCAGGCTCCGACTTGAGGGAATTTTCGTGAGAACGTTGAGGATCCAAATCACTGTAGTAAGAATCGGCAGATGGTGATGGTGGGTATGTCTGAAGCGTTCTTCCGAGTCGCAGCTTTCTGTGGATCTATATACGGCGCTGTCACTCGCTTTACTCCTCCCGCTCGAGTTTGTGCTGAAAAACTCAGTACTGTCTCTTTGAAGTATATCCTCAAACTCGTCCAAGCTTTGGCGAGACTGGGAGGCAGAATGTAGGACCTCCAGACTGGAGTACATGGTCGACAAGGTGCTTTCTTCACCGAAACCTGGAGTGAATGTTCGGCAAGAGTGAACCTGAGAACCACTGGACGTATGAGGGTCTTGGTACTTGCTGGGAGTCGTGTCTAAATCATAGTAATGTCTGTGACCATTTTCACTCGTACTACTACATGTATTAGGGTTCTCACTGCTGTGATATGGCGGATCCTGGTATACGGTAACCCTACTTAAGCAGTGCTTAGTAATAAGGGTTTGGACAGGGAATCCCTTTTTGCTGATATCACTGCTATCCTTTTGTAGATGGCTCTCTGCTCTATGATAGATGGGATTCTCTGGATTCTCATACCCAGAAACCCTATTGGAGCAGTGTCTGGTGATTGGAGTTCGGATATGGATTCCCTCTTTGCTAATATCACCTCTATCATTTAGTAGATAGCCCTCAGCTACGCCGAAGTCACTGCTGTCACTTAGTTGGTGACCCTCATGGCTGAGGTTCAAATCTGGACTGCAATCTTCTGTCAGGGGTGAATTTTTATCAGGCGTTTGGATGGCAGGGCAGTGTGAGCGAGGCAGATCACTTTGAGTTTGATCGTGGTTAGAAATATGGCCACAGCTGTTTGTGGCAGAGGTCGGTGAATTAATCGTGAACTTGGAACGACTCTCCATGTGAACGTGACTTTTACACGCGTTCAGTTTGCAACCAGATTTACTGTCTGAGGAAGATGCTATCACCTTCGAGTGACTTGCGCCTTGAGGTGGATATTTTTGGTTGAGTGATTGGTAGCCATGGTGAGGATGATACTCGACTTGAGACGTAGCATCATACAATAACCTTTTCTTGGACGTTGGGATACAGAACTTACACCCGGAACATGAATCTTCCGACGTGCTGTCTGTACTGTCTCTGAGCATTCGTGATGGAAGGCAAGACTCAATGTGTCTCTCAGTTTGATGTAAGGAGTTGTCAGAAGTTAGAATGTGAGCAGCTTCGGAGTCTCCTGGTGAATATTCACAATCGGCATGTGAAGAGCTCAGGTCGGACAAACACGAAGATTTACTGGACTTGACTGACACAAAGGCCGACAGCCGGACATTGTTGGACACAGGTTGTTTCACGGTGTGACTGTGACCCACACTTTCACTAGTACCACAGTTAGTCCTGTGTTTCAAACATCCGCCAGGCCTATCTTTGTCCTTACTATGGAGAACTAGTCTGCTGGTGTCAGGGCCAGAATCCAGCTGGTCTTTGCATTCCTGCATGTCCTCAACGAGTTCTGGATCCAGCATTACCAGGGAGGTGAGGGAAAAGTCGAAGCTGCTGTCCAAGTTGGCAGTCGGCGAGTCAGTGTTGCCGTCTTTGTTGTCACCCACTGGACTGATGTCGATGAACCGTTGGTCCACGCTGCTGACGGGACTCTCAAACTTGCTGTCTACTAAGCCCACTTTGGCATCTGAACTTGGCTTCAAGGGAGAGACTCTCAGGGAAACTACGGGACACTCAGTTTTAGTTTTTTCCGTCATATCCTCAGCCTTATCTGAGTAATGCACTTTGTGAGAACTAAGAGATTTAGACAATGTTGCGGCTGCTTTTTTTTGGTTTGGGATAGCTTGCTCAAATCTAACAGTCTTTGAATTTTCTTTTGGGCTTTTCAAAAAGTTTGATATAACTTGCTTGACCACTCCAGATGTTTCCATTGTGCTATCTCTAGACGCATTGAAATTTAAAATTTGCTCTGGATTGTTGCTGTGTGCCTCAGACTCTTCAGAGTTACGCTGGGGTTTGTTGTTGGAGCTTTCATTGCTTTTCTTTGAATTCAGTTCTGATACAAATTCAGAGTTTGGAGGAATATCTGTTGATGTCCGCTCAGGATTCAGCAACAAAGTTTCCTCTTCTGACTCGACCAAAGATTCTAAATTGATGAGATCCACCTCCTCCTGTGACCCATTGTCTTTTCCTTTTCCCCCATTGTTATCGGTATTTACATCAGCGCCACCATGTTTAGAGATGTCTACAGTTATATCACCTGAATCTGGACATTCCTGAGGCGCTCTAGAAAACTCAGGAGGCATGTCGCCAGTAACAGAGTTTACAGCAGTCAATTTGGAATGACCACTTCCAGTGCTGTGAGGCTTCATTCCAGAGGATGCTGAGCCCACCATGGGAACGTGCCCGTCTGACTTGGATCGGGACGTGTCTGAAAGGTTTGTCTGCAAGTTTCTCTGCGACTGCTGCGTGAGGGACTTGCTTGAAACTGGGTGAGACTGAGAGCACTTCACCCCAGGATTCTCGTCAGCTGGTGTACCAGAAGGACAAGTAGCTGTAGAACCTGAACCTTCTTGGGGAGGGTCTACTAAGGGGAGAGTGTTTGGCTTGGAGGGTGTGGAAGCTGCCTGGGATGTTTGGTTTGTGGAGTCTGCAGTGTTTAAGTGGCTGAAGGTGTGAGGCTGCTGGGAAATCTGCATTGTGTTTGTACTGTGGATTACATCGCTTGGCTCGGCAACAAGGCCGGTGGCGCCTTCAGCATTCACAGCCTGGACCCGTCTCGCTACATCAGGTGATTGCGTAAATCTTGTGTTTGAATAGGCCTCTTGTGAAGTCCTCATTTCTGAAGAGCTGTTCTTCCTTGTTTCCTCTGTGACTCTAATCGACTGTCCTGGTGATGGGGGCAAGTCTTGGGTGTTGGGATTAGTTTCTTGAGTTGTGATCTGAGAGATTGCTAAATGTTTTAGGTGCTCATCTTGAAGCTCCATAAGAATGGGATCATTTCCAGACATTTTCTGGGGTGCTTGGTCCTCTAAATGGTCGGCAACCTTTGGTTGTCTCTCCAGCTGAGAGGATGCTTGCTTGTTTTGTTTTTGCTTGTGGGTAAATTTCTCAGCCGCATGCAGCTGTGTCTTGTGGGATAAGTCTGACTGTGAAACAGAATCCAGGGAAGGAAGTTTTGGTATAAGAGAAATCAGAGAACCATCTATTGCTGAATCTTCTCCAGGGGCTCCAAATATAATCTGATCAAGGCGATCACAAAACTCCGTGAAAGATCTAGATTTCATCGACTCAACAGGAAGGGTAATGGCTGGTGCTGGGGACTCTGCACTCATCTTAGGAGAATTTGTTGTAGCAGCATTCGCAGGATTTACCTTGACATTCTCTGAATCAGCACAGTGATGCTTGTCATGTTGTGATTGGACGGTTCCTTGTTTATCTGAGACAGAGAGATTTGACAATTTGGGGAATACTGAAACGGTAAACGCCAAGTCTGAACATGTTGGAATGGACAAACTTGAAACCCCGCCAGACGAATGTTCTGTCAACGCGACTTCCTCAGGTCTAGGCCTGGCTATTCCACGACCGGCAGGGGGCGACTTGGTCTCTATGGAGTGGTTCTTCATCTCTCTCCCCCTGCCGGGTCTCTGTGTGGAAGGGTATGTGTTCCATTCACTGGTTGCGCTTGTGGCCTCCACTGGAGACGGGGGTACGGAGAACTCTAGAGGATCTGACACAGCCGTTCCCTGTTGGTTTTGAGGTTCATTCCTGTCAGGTGGAGATACACCAGGTAAAGCTAGCACGTCAGGTGATACTTTGGGAGGTGTTTCAGATGGCACAGGTTCAGATCCTGCAGTCATATCCTGGTTTTTTGGATCAAGGTCATATCTCTGCTTTGGAATCAGATCTTGTGATTCTGAAACTTCCTTTTGGTCAATCATATTCATCTTTTGAGAAGGCTCAGAGAAAGACTTGGGATGCTCTATGGAAGCAAGAGTCATAGCTGGAGCTTTCACTGTCTGAGATTCTCGCTTTGAGTCAGGGCATTTGGGAAAGACTGAAGACACGGAGCTTTGCTCAGAACTGAGAAAAGCGAGGATCTTTAAAACATCCTCCTTATCACTCTCTGACTTTGTGCATTCTATAGAGTTTCAGAGAGGATGTTCACAGCTTCCTTATTCTCAGCACGTTGTGTCTCCTCCTTTGGACCTCTGTCTGACTCTTTAATGGTTGACTTTTCTGTGTCTGCTTTCATCTCAACACATTCTGAGGTCTGATTGTTTACAGAAGGGCTAACACTGCATTCATAAAACAGAATATCTTCCTTACCTGTAACTGCTCGACTGCGTTTTCCAGAATTATATCCGTTTTCAGGAACTTGATCATTTGATTTCTTGAAGCTATTCTTTTCTGAAATAAGATGATTGGATTCCTCACGCCTAAAATCTGAACCAAAATCCGAGCCGTACTCTGTGCCCCAGTCCGACCTGTAGTTAGTTCCCTTGTCTGAACCGTAGTCCGTGCTGAAATCTGCGTGCTGCCCTAATCTGCTGTCGGGAGCAGAGTCAACTTCAACGGCTCTGTTTGGCTTATTCTCTCTACGGCTTTCTGAGACTCCGTCTGTTTCTGGATCAGACGCAAATCGTGTGCTGGCACGGGAGGGACTAGCCCCACGGATGTCTGGGCTACTTTCCCGGCCTACTTCAGACCTGTAGTCTGTGCCAAAAAAGGATGAATTATCGAGGTTTGAAGGGAACTTCTCATCCTCCTCATCCGAGCCAGAGTTCCTAACATCCCATTCTTCTTCCCTGTCACATGACGTGTAGGACTGAGGAGTTTCACCCGGCACCGTTTTAACCGACGTCCAAGAATGAGGTGGGGACAGCTCACCCACTGATGTCACGGAGAGAAAATCACTACTGGTGAACGAAGTGCAGCTCGTCTCAGAGGCTGATAGGTGAGATTTAGACGGGACTTGAGGCACACCGGGCGTCTGGAACTGTGTGGAAGGTCGTCTGCCTGTGCGGAACTTTGAAAGTTGACTGGCGGACATGATGGCGTCTCCAGCAGCGAGGTACGGTTGTTGAGCTTGTGGGAAGTTGGTGAAGGACTTCCCCGAGGTTTTGTAAGGCATTAAGCCTACAGCGGTTCTCATCCCCGTCTGCTGTCCAGAGGTTGAAGGACGCGTTGCGTCCTTTGCTGTTTCTGATCTGACGTCACGCAGTCCCTCTGCAGTCGTGAGCAGCTTGACCTCAGCTGGAGAGAGGACTTCCACCGAAGGGGGCAGCTTTGGAGGACGACCATAGTTGGTGATGTCTGTGTCGCATGAACTTTCATGATGCTCCTGCGACTTATTTGTCTGTGTGGATACCCAAGAATCAAGGGAGGCGATGTCCTCTTTTCCCGTGGAATACACAGACTCGCTGACATCAGGAGAGCTGTCTATGCTCGGGGCAGCTGGCAATTTTTTAGCTTTAAGCCTGTGGGGTGATGCCTGCGAAGCACTGCGAGAACCAACCTTTAACTTCTGAGTGCTGGAGATATAACCAAGCTTTTGGCGAAATACAGACCCAGGCTGGGATATGGCACTTCTGTGGCCTGTGTTGCTCTCATTTTGAACTTGGTTGTGTCTGTGTGAGGGGTGCACCTGGGTCTGACTTCTGTCTGGTGGGAGGTTTTTCTCTGATTCTGAAGTAACAAGGCGTCTATCTTGTTGATTTTTTAAACTCTGACTGCCATGGTCAGTTTGGGAGGAGGTCAAAATCTGTAGCTGGGGAAGTGAGTCCTGACTTGAATGAACATCGTTCCTCCCATCTGGATCCTTGGGGAGGCTGAGTTCGATCCCTTGGTCTGTGTCATCAACGTTGTTCACAGCGTCCACTGGGTGCTTAATGTTGTGAGAAATGGGGCAGTGTTCAGAGATCACGACTTTCTTCAGCTTTTCCTGCTGCCTTCTCCTCCTCTCGTCACTGCACTTGTCCCAGTCTATGCGGATTTGACTCGGAGATTTCATGCTGCTCCAAGCGGCCGTGTCAACAAAGGTATCCAACTCTTTGCTGAATGTCGCCAGAAACTGTTTGCTGGATGTGTTAGGCTGCTTCGGTTTATCAGTGTTATCTTTGCTTTTATCTGCTTTATTGTCCATTAAAGGATATGTACTCGGGCCTGTCAAAGGGCGAGAGTTTTTTTCTTTCACTTTCAGTTGGTTTCCAACAAAACTTACTCCCGACTGTTGCAATGCCGTACTTGAAGCATGTGAGCTTGAAGTACTTGGGTCATATTTTTCTGACTGAGATTGTTTCATTGTCAAGTTTTGTTTAGTGGCTAACACTGAAATTTCCTTTTTGCTCTTTCCAGTACCATTAAAACCGGCAGTGAGTGCGTTGTTGACCTTACCTGACTGTAGTTCTCCTGAGGACCCAGTCTTGTCGCTGCTGACCGGTCTCGACTTGCTCAGCTCCTTGGACCTCTCCGACTGCCACAGCTGGTCAAGGATGGACGGCTCGGCACTGCCGGACACACCTGACATGCCAGTCTGCTCTGACACAGATTTCTCACTCCCAACATTTCTAAGACCAGCTTGACCTGGGAAACGCTTGCCTCTATCTGGGCCAATCTGATGACGGTCCCGGAACTGATTAGACATTGGCACTGCAGGGATTGCCTGCTGAAGACCCTCAGATATTTTATCAGGCATGGATGTATTCTGTGTAAGACTCAACGATTTATCTCTATCCCTAGCACCGGAGTCTGAACCAACCAATGGATCTTTGAACTGCTCATCACTTGCCTTGTAAGGCAAACTTCTATCACCTGAACCTGCTGGCCCGGTGATAGATGTGGATCTGTACGTGCAGCCTCTGGGATTGTTGCCTAGTCCAGGGGTCATGAATTGCCACGTTGCGAGGGGTCTACCCATTCCTCTATGATCCCCCGGGGGTGGCTTTGCTTCTCCGACGATCGGATTCCTTGTTCTTTGTGTGTCAACATCTGCTTTGGTATGACTGTCAATGACTTCAGAGCTTTGAGTTGCAGTAGGAGGCAACGTGTGACCAGACAAGTCATAGTGTGTATCCACCGTAGACAACTCATAGGACATAGAAATACCTTGTTTCTGGGGCGCGACTGGAGATGGCTTGATCATAGGTACGCTATACAGAAGGGAAGAACTGTTGGGTGCTGGTTGAAACGGTGCATATCTGAAACACTGAATGCTAAACATCTTCAGCACCTGATTCTTCTTCTCATCATAGGACACAGGTTTAGGGGCTTCTGCCATGGGATCCTCCAACAAGTTTGATGCTTCTGTGGCCTTTTGGCTGAAATCCAAGTTACTGTTTTCCTGCTTCACTGTCCTCTGGTGCTTTGATTTTGAAGATGATGATGATGTGCTTCCATTAGGTTTTGAAGTGTTGCTCTTTGATGATACTTTGTCGCCACATGAAGACCCCCCTTCGTCACCCCTTAAGCTACATGCTGTAGATTTGTTGGACATATGCAAGGGTGTTGTCTGCACTCCTGTATCCAAACCTTCTATCAAAGCAGAAACCGTACGGGAGCTGGTACTGTCTGATGATGTGGAGTGTTTGCCTTGTCTGTGAGGATAAGCACCACGTTTCTTCCGTTTTAAGTCTTCTTGAGTTTGGGATTCCTTTTCCCTCACTTGCCTGATTGCAGCATGATTTATTGACTGGGGTAGACATTTTAGAGCGTTCACAGACTCCGAACTTGTGTCAGGCTCTGTCCCACTACTGTGTTTTCGTCCATGCTTCTCACTAGATGATTTGGACGTTTTTGATTTGGAAGATGCAGATGTTACATGTGAGGACGTAGGATCAGTACTTTCCTTTGAAAGAAGATTAGATACATCTGAACTATCCTGCTTGAAACTTGATTGTTCATGTGAAATTTCACTGGTAACTGCATCAAAGGACTTGAGGTACGAGTCTTCACTGGCAAGTGAACCTGACTGCTGGGATGTATGTTGGCCACTTGTTCCTTCTTTACTGGTTTGACTCACAGGATCAGAAATGGTCCCCTTGCTTTCTTTACTGGTTTGAGTTCCTAGGTTAGAAGAGTTCACCTTGCTTTCTCTACTGGTTTGACTCCCAAGATCAGAAGAGTCAACCTTGCTTTCTTTACTGGTTTGAGTTCCTAAGTCAAAAAAATCCATCTTATTTTCTTTACGGCTTCTTCCAGTAGATTTTTCAACATATATGTGCTGTCTAACATCGTTTTGAGTACCTTGGTCTATCATAATTAAAGTGGAGCTGTACTCAACAGAACTCTCTGTTTTCTCAGTCTTTGATTCATTCCGCACTACGGAGTCTGAACTAAGACTGGTTTCTATGCTAGTCCTGTCTTTAGTTGTACTGAGACTAGTTTCTGTGCTAGTCCTGTTTTTGGATGTACGAGGACTAATTTCTGCGCTAGTTCTGTCTTTGGTTGTACTGAGACTAGTTTCTGTATTAGCCCTGTCTTTGTTTGAACTAAGACTAATTTCTGTGCTAGTCCTGTCTTTGTTCTTTGAACTAAGACTGGTCTCTGTGCTAGTCCTGTCCTCTGGTCTTATGTCTGAGTCTGAAGTTGCTGCTGCGCCAAACTGCGCTGAATCGGGGCCCTCATACCTTTTCTTCGTCGGGCGCATTTTTCTCTCGCTTTCACTGGATTTAGAATAGTATGATCCTGAAGTTTCGGATCCCTGTGGTAGTTCTTGTCTCAACTCGGTGAAGCCGGTGGTTGTGGAGCTAGAGCGCGCGCCCACAAAGCCCAGGCTCTCAGAGCTCCAGCCCACCTGGTCCGTGTGAGAGCGCGAGCAGACCTGACTGAGAACGGAGTCCATCTCTTCGTCGATGTCCCTGAGCTTGAGGTCTGTCTCGCTGAGCAGGCTGGTCAGCCAGGTGGAGGACGTAGTGGCGCTGCCCAGGGGGGACATTCTGCTGGACAGAGGCTGGGACGAGTGGCTAGGTGACCCGTCCGTTCTTGACCACCATTTTTTCTTCTTGTTTGCTACAGGTCTTACGCCCGCCTCAGACTTGGCATCAGAAGACTCTTTCTCGTTGTCCGGCACGCCTGGTTTATCCAAGCTAGGCAGTTTCCCAGCCTCCTGTTGCATGTGCGGTCTAGCAACCAGATTTTGTTTTATTTTAGGTGGTGGATTTTCTGGGATGAAAGTAGAAACAACAGCGACGTCAAGTTTCACTGGCATCTTCTCAGGATTGGTCAGTATATGGAACAGTCTTTCAGAGTGCCTGGCTGTCTCCCCCTCTCTCCACTTCTCCCCTGAAGTGTTTATTGGTGTTGGAGGGACGCTTATGCCTGTCTCGGGGGCTTTTTTCTCCTCTTCTTTCTCCTATCCTCCTCTGTCGGATTCTGTCGGGAAATCGTTGTCTGGACTGGGCACCAGTTTGACGCGAACTCGGCCTGTCCATCAGGGTATCTGAGACGGACGGTCTCACGCGTGGTAGAGAGCCTTTCCTCGCAGTCTCATGATCTCCACCTGTTCTCATCATACCCTGGGCCTGAGGCCTGTGCTTCTCACCGTCGTCACCGTGCCTGGGGTGCGGCGTGTGAAGGTCTGGGAAACTCCTGCTCTTCTTCACCGTTCTTAAGTTGTCCGTATCCGTCGCCGTCGCCATCTCCGTTTCCACCTCTGTCTCAGACTTCACATCCGTCTCAGACTCCATCTCCGTTTCCGTCTCAGACTCTACCTCAGACTCAGACTCAGACTCTGAACTGCTGACCTTGGAAACGCGAGCCACTTTGGTTCTAGCCGCGGAGCCTCTCACTCTGTTATCCCTTCTCCGCCCGGGTTTGCTCCTACCCCTTGGCTTGTCGACCATTTTTGTTTCTGTGAGGCGGTCAAAGTCGAGTTTTCTCAGCCTGTCGTTGAGACTGACCCGACCGCCCTTCAAGTCCAGGCCCGGTACATCTCCAGCACCGCCACGCCCAGCCCTGCTCTTCCTAGAGGGCGCTTTCAGTTTGCCTCTTCCGTAAAGCTCCCGCAGTGCTTTTTTCGGGAATTCAGTATCATCAAAAACATACGCAACAGTAGAGTCGCTCTTCTTTTTAGATCTCCCCCACAAACTGCCAAAAAAACCTGATTGCGCATCTTTTTCTTCGGGTACGGGTTCCGGTTGATGTTTTGTTTTTGAGTCATACCTGGCGGGTTTAGCTGACTGGTGTATTCCTTTTTCCTTTTTAGCAGGGGGGCGTTGATTATCTGGGGGTAAACAATACAAAAATGTTTTTTCAAGTTCGATTGTTATCTTAGTTCATGAGGATAATCCTTTTTAGTATCGTTAACAATAAATAAACCAAAAATTAATGTTTAACCTCATCCCTGTTCATGAACTTACTTTTCCCAAATAGAAAACAAGAACTTTCATGAGTAACCATGGTAATCTACAGCATTCTTTTCTTTATCTCGGAGCCTACGGCTAAATTGAATGGATACACGACAAAATGCAATATCTATTATTAAAAATGGTTTGTTTAGCATTTACATGAAAAAGTCAGTAAATCTTTTTGTCATTACTAGATAAAGACAATCTTGTATCATTCTAATATATTGTTTTAGGGCTGAGTCTCCTTATAAGATGATATGATGCTCATAGATCAATAAAAGAAGAAAAAAAAACCTAATTTTGTTCCTACTTTTTCTCCACTTTTCAAAAAATGGTGCATACAGCATTTTGTCATGAAACCCTTCACAAGGAGTAAACTGATTTTTGCATCATTTGGTTAAGTCGTCTCTCTAGCGTCTTACTTTGTCTATCTAAGTTTTATAAAGTAGACTATAAAGTAGACTGATTTTTGCGGTTTTATTTCTATGAATTATTTTTGCAGTTTTGTTTGCTGTTTCCCCAATATCTTACTTTTTTTTATCTAAGCTTGATACAATAGACTAATTTTTGCGGTTTTGTTTCTATTTAAGCTTGATTTTTGCAGTTTTGTTTCTATCTAAGCTTGATACAGAAGACTAATTTTTGCAGTTTTTGTTTCTATTTAAGCTTGATTTTTGCAGTTTTGTTTCTACTTAAGCTTGATACAGAAGACTAATTTTTGCGCAGTTTTGTTTCTACTTAAGCTTGATACAGAAGACTAATTTTTCCGGAATTGTTTCTATTTAAGCTTGATACATTAGACTGATTTTTGTGGTTTTGTTTCGTTGTTTCCCCAAAGTCTTACTTTTACTATCTAAGCTTGATCCCATAGACTGAAAAAACGCCAAAACAAAGATAAATTTGACTTTTGTCATTCTGATTAAAAACCTCAAAACAAAGATAGAATAGAACTATGTCTTCTGATTAAAAACGCCTTAACAAAGATGAATTCGAACTATGTCTTCTGATTAAAAACGTCTAAACAAAGACAAATTCGAACTAAAAACGCCAAAACAAAGATGGATTCGAACTAAGTCATCTGACTAAAAACAACAAAACAAACGACAAAGGGGTTACAGAATGAAAAAGATAGATTCGGACTACGTCACCCGACTAAAAAGTGGTTTTTTTTTGGTTGTTTCCCTCACCATCTTACTTCTATTTATGTTTGATAAAGTGGACTGATTTTACATTTTTTTTCGATTTTGTATCCTGTTTCCTTAAATTCTTACTTTTCTGGTTTTCTTTTGTTGATAAGCTTGATATAGCAGACTAATGTTTGAAGCTTTTTTTTAACGTTATTTCCCTAGCATCCTACTTCTTCTATTTAACCTTGATGCAGAGGGCTAATTTTTTGCTGGGTTTTAATTTGTTGTTTACTCAACATTTTAATTCTTTTTTACCTTAATATCAATCATCCTACGGGCACATACAGGGAGGGAGAGGGAAAGGCAGACAGAAAAGGAATTGTGAAGACAACATTACAGAACGGAGTGCTTTAAAGCAGAGTGAAACCCTTCCAAAGGCTGAAAACAGAGGATTGAGAAAAGAGGTTGTCCGATTATCCTTAACGCCCAATGGTCATCTAAGGGATAGGAAGTGAGGTGTAGTTGATAAAGTAGGCTGATTTCTCCAGTTTTGTTTGATTGTTTCCCCGTCTTACTTCTATTTAAGCTTGATAAAGTAGGCTGATTTCTCCAGTTTTGCTTCATTGCTCCCCCAACGTCTTACTTCTTATATTTCAGCTTGATACAGTAGACTGATATCTCCAGTTTTGCTTCATTGTTCGTCTTACTTCTATTTCAGCTTGATAAAGTAGACTAATTTTTGCAGTTTTGTTTCATTGTTTCCCCAACATCTTACTTCTTCTATTTCAGCTAGATACAGTAGACTGATTTCTCCAGTTTTGTTTCATTGTTCCCCCAACGTCTTACTTTTTCTATTTCAGCTAGATAAAGTAGACTGATTTCTCCAGTTTTGTTTCATTGTTCCCCCAACGTCTTACTTCTTCTATTTCAGCTTGATAAAGTAAACTGATTTCTCCAGTTTTGCTTCATTGTTTTCCCGTCTTACTTCTATATCAGCTTGATACAGTAGACTGATTTCTCCAGTTTTGCTTCATTGTTTTCCCGTCTTACTTCTATATGAGCTTGATAAAGTAAACTGATTTCTACAGTTTTGCTTCATTGTTTCCCCAATATCTTACTTCTATTTAAGCTTGATAAAGTAGACTGATTTCTCCAGTTTTGTTTGATTGTTTCCCCAACGTCTTACTTTTTCTATCTCAGCTTGATACAGTAGACTGATTTCTCCAGTCTTGTTTCATTGTTTCTTACTTCTTCTATTTCAGCTTGATATTGGGCCGATTTCTCCAGTTTTTTTCATTATTTCCCCAACGTCTTACTTCTTCTATTTAAGTTTGATGAAGAAGGCTGATTTCTGCAGTTTTGTTTCATTGTTTCTCCAACGTCTTCCTTTTTCTACCAGGTTTGTTTGATTGTTTCCCCTACGTCTAACCTTTTTCTACCAGGTTTGTTTGATTGTTTCCCCTACGTCTTCCTTTTTCTACCAGGTTTGTTTGATTGTTTCCCCAACGTCTAACTTCTTCTATTTAAGTTTGATAAAGAAGGCTGAAATCTCCAGTTTTGTTTCATGGTTTCCCCAACGTCTTACTTTTTCTACAAGTTTTGTTTGATTGTTTCCCCAACGCCTTACTTCTATATCAGCCGGTTGCTGTGCCTTAAATTTCGCCTGGTCCGCCTGAGCTGGTCCCATGTCGGCCTTGCCTTATTCCTTTGCCTCAAAGGCGACGAGATCCCCGACCATCGCCTCGTAGGCGCGGACATCCCTGTCAATAAACAGGGAGAGTTGGTCAATACGTGGGGTGACATTAAAGACGTTCCATCTACGTTTTTTCATAAAATTAGAGATAACAGCATGATTAGGTTTCATGTGTACAGAAGAATCTTCAAGACAAAATCTGCAAAGATTAGCAGTCTGGTTATATATAAATAAAAGAAATGTTTGGACTCATGGGCTAGTCATAAATCTGTTATAATCCAAACTTTTGATTGCGTTTTTCTCAAAAGCGCAAAAAGTATAGATGGAACTTTTTTAATGTCACTCAACTCTATGAATGATTCCCTCCCTTCTATCTAGCATCTAATGTTAGGACTCATGGTCTAGTCATAAATTTGTTAAATCCAAACTTTTGATTTGCGTTTTTTTCAAAAGAGCAAAAACTAAAGATGGAACTTTTTTAATGTCACCTCGCTAGAACTCAGCTCTATGAATGATTTCCTCCCGTCTATCTAGCATCTCCCACAAACGTGTCTAGGCTTTTCAGCTACGATACTTTCAATGTACATAAGCTTTACAACGCTACGCAGTTTAGCTCTTAGCATCGCAGCATAACCATAATTATAGTATAGCATTTTCACAGTACAGGGTAGTACAGAATTGACAATACCAGGACCAGTTGATAGGTGTGCTCTCTTTATTGGGGTACGACTGAGTGAGTGATTACAGATTTAGTGAGTAATGACTGGCAGTGATAGGGGATGTTTGGTACCACTGACTACAAGTTACTCATGATTACCAATACTTAACAAGTAATAATATATTAAATCATGAATACATCATTACCTATAGGATAATACCGCATTTAGGGACTATAAAGGGGAAGTACAATTGAACACCTGACTTACTGTGTATTCAGATACCATAGTCGTGGGTCTAAATTTTGTGATTCAGGCACCATGAACCATAAAACAATTTTGAACCAGAATATTTTAAGCACAGATTAATAAAAATTAAAATAAAATCCAAGAAAAAAAAAATCCAAACAAAAAACAACATAAAAAGAAAAAAAAAAAGATAACACCTGAAACAATCTACTTAGAAATGCAAAAAAACAACAAAAAATGAAAAAAAAGCAAAACAACACAAATAAAAAATACAGAAAAAAAAAAGATGCCCATACATACATTTTGTTTATTCATTATGCTATATTTGCTTTATTTTTACCCTTTTTTTTTCATCTTTCTTCAAACGTTTAAGTACACTTCTCTAATAATTTTTTTTATATTTGGATAGATTAAAAAAAAAAATTTTTTAAATTTAAATTTCGTTAAAATTTTTCATTGACTTTACATTCAAGAGTATCTTTGGAATTCCATGCACATTTCTCATGCCTTTGGGCAGGGTGGACAGTGCCTGACCTGTCTCGCCAAAAAAGAGGTTGCGTTACAAAAATACAATGTAAATAATAATATGACAAAAATTAAAATCAATAAGTTAATGTATCCATTAGCATCTGTAACTAAAAGAGATAAAACCACAGTACGCTCTTTCCGGGCGCGACTTGATTTAGAATTAGATCTACATGATTGTACATCGGTGTGCGGAGAGCAGGGGCAGACTATTTCCAAGTTTCAACATCGCAGTGCGCCGGTGCCGAGTAGAGCCCCCTTCCACCAAGGTGGGCTAATGTGAATTTGCCCAACCTCCTTGTTGTATTCCTAATAGAAAAAATGGACTTTGACCCTAGCGCTTTCTGTGTCTTCATAGTAAGCCAAGTGGGGCTAGCCCGACTTGGCTACTATTTCTGATACATTGAACCAAATCCTTTTATATTTCTTGAAGTAATAACTCTAGGCCTCTAAATTGGTTCAAGCAAATCGCTGGTAATCAGTTCAATTGACACATGTACATATAGGCATCATATTAATATACAATCATTATATTTATTGTTTTTAAACTAAAAGTTTAAAACCAGCTATGAATTAAATATACTTTAGCATTAGTGCAAACAGGCAATGCGATATTACTGAAGATTGAGTATTTGACTGTGAGACAACCCACAGAGGGATGGGCCAAGGCGGTGTCATTTCAGGCATCTGAGAAATTTTGGGCTGCGCTCTATCCACAGTTTACAGTTCCACACACACACACACACACACAAAGTTTAACTAGACAGTGTAAGTTAGCCTAGGATCTCTGGTTCAACCGTTCTGGGCCTAAACCCCACCCCTCACACACATTCACTTTTTTTTGTTTTGCCTGTTAGGGAGTGTAATTGTTGCATTGGGAAGTTGTGCACTGCATTCTTACTCGCCCTGGCTGTATTAATAACAACGCAGCAGGAATTTATCGCTAGGTGTCTGGATTTAAATAGGAGAATCATTGATAAGTTTTCAAATTTAAAGCCTCGTCGAGCTGAGCTCCTTTATAAACAACAGAAAGATCAACACCGCCCTCACTAAATAAGTAAGGAACATTATTATCATTATCATCATCATCATCATCATTATCATCATTATTATTATTATTATTATTATTATTATTATTAGGCACTGTCCACCCTGCCCAAAGGCACCAGCCGCCCTTGAACAAATGCTAACTATGAAAATCACAAAGGAAATAAAAAGAATTAAGAAATGTTATGCAACCAGGTTGAATCAGGCACAAGTAGGGATTTTAATTTTTGGAGTAATTTACAGAGTTTAACTAAGGATAAAATTTACTTCAAGAAGTTGTACAAATTTTAATTCTTTCTAGAATCAGAAATACCTTTCTTTTACCTGAAGGACATTGGTGCATTGGTGCATGTAGAAAAATTTAACTGTGATAATCCTACACATGGATCTTTTAAATTACACTATATACCCTTTACTTTTAACCAACTTTTTTACGCACAATTTTAATGCTTTTGCTGTTCAGAGAGATAAAGGAGTCACCGTTGCTACTAGTATAATGCATTAACTGGCTAAGTACATCATGGGCACAACATAGCCGTTACCGTGCTGACATGCCGCAAAAACAAACTCATTCACTATCTCAAAACTCATATCAGCAACTTCTGCCCGATTCACCTTGATTGTTTCACAAATGTATAGGCCTGATATTAAAACACCAAAACCACGCAAACTGAAGGAAGTGTAAACTAAGGCTCAAACTCATATCCTTACATGGTTCGGCCGGCGTTCTGACAACAGGCTTGACCACTCCTCTAGAATTGCTGTCAAATTGGTCTCCCCCAGAATCAAAGTCGTCGTATTCTTGAGAGTTGTAGAACGGAAGAGCCTCTGAAAGTTCCTGCCGCAGCCTGGAATCTTGGTACCTGAAATTCCCAGTACAGTATGCGATACAGGGGGTTATTATATCTCATGATTCAAGTTGTTTGGGATTGGATCAAAACTTTGAGTTGAGAGGATGCGAATTAAAGAACCGTAAAAGTTTTGAAAAATATAGACATCTCCATTACCTTATTTAAAATTAGCATTAACAGGTGTTTCCTTTTTTTTTACTATAGGAACCTTCTTCCAACCCAATGTCTTCTTAAAGAATGTTTTGGGTAGAAATAAGCATTGAATGCTGCTTTACAGATATTTCTTTTGTTATCAATGCCTATTGGTGGTGTCAGCTTCGAATGAAGAGAGTCAAACCAGAAGGATTTAAAATTGTGAGTCCCATTCTGATAGAGTTAAAGAGAAAAAAATGACCTAATCTCTTGCCAAATTCGGTTTATGAGAAATTTGTATGATGAGACTTTGTTTTTTAATGTTACCACAGTCTCTAATTATGTATAGTCATTCCCCAAAATGAGTCCCAACTGCGATACAGACTTGCTCTAGCACCAATCTACTTCTGAGATTAAGGCAGAAAATATCACCAGAAATGGTAAGCTATGTTTAGATTGTTAAATTATTTAACAAATCCAGTTAAAATTTTGTCTCCATTTATCATTTTGTTTTCTCAATAATACGTCTCTTTCATGGCCAAGTCTGAACCGCGACTTGACTCAGTTGGTGATATCGTTTCATATTATTCGCTGTAAGTAGCTCCAAGAGAACATTCATGGATATCAAACGAATCACCGTTGCGAGGCCGCATGAAAAAGATTCCATCTACATTTTTTGTGATATTGCTTCACATTTTCCCTAAATCTAGATTTGGTTATATCTACGCCCACACTGTTTAAAACTTTAAATAAAAGCAACAGCTACAAGTCGATCTGAGAGCTACGCTGCTATAAATCTTTTCAGCCAAGCGACGCCTTGCAGTGCGAGCATTGTTTTTACATGTCAAAGTTGCAATTACAGCTTAAACTCTCTATTGCGGCCGAGCGTTGGGTTACTGACGTCTGACAATTCTACGTGCTGCCACACATGAGACAGAGCAAGGAGACCTGGACTCCTGTCTCAGCTGGTCACATTATACTGATGATATTGTAACCTTCTATAACTTGGTGAAACATGACAAGGTGGTCCATATTATGAGTTTTATTACCAGCCTCTTGGGCTTAACACCTCCTATCAGGTCTAGTTAAAGACCATGACAAAAGGGAAAAGAAGTATTTAAGCAATAATTATAACACATTGAAAACAAAGAAATTGGGGTGTCAAATAAATCAGTCGGTAGTACTGTGCTCTGGCAAGTGGGAGATGGTTAAAATATCCACAGGAGTATCCGACTCCTTTGAGCCGCGGTGGCTCTGGTGTAGAATATCAGCTTCCGTCGCAAAAGGCGATTGCGGTCCCTACTGGTTGGGTCGGTGTCAGTTTAATTGTGACCGGCTGAGATAGGAGTCATGGTATCCCCGTCCTGTCTCGTGTGTGGCAGCACATAAAAATGTCAGTCGTAAGTCTTGGAGCCTGTCCACAATATAGCCAAAAATGATCTACAAAATTTAGTAAACATTGTAGAAGAGGAGAGCAGGAAAAAAGGATTAGAACTGAACAGTAAAAAGACAGAGGTAATGGTTATCAGCAAGGAACAGATATCGCCGATGAGTGACATCTATATCAAAGGAACCAAACTCAAACAAAGTGACCGCTTTAAATATCTAGGGGCAATAATATCAGGCGATGGCAGAAACAACATCGAAATATCATCTCGCATAGCGCAGTCAAAGGCAAGTTTCCAGCGCATGAAAACCATCTTAACAAACAAGCGCATCTCCATCCAAACAAGAAAAAGGGTCCTTCAGTGCTACATAGAACCTATTCTAATGTATGGTTGCGAGGCGTGGACGGTGTCAAAGCAGATAGAAAAGAAACTGAAAGCAATAGAAATGTGGTTTTTAAGACGAATGCTCCGCATCTCTTGGACAGAAAAGAAATCAAACAAAGAAGTTTTAGAAGAAGCCCAAGCAAAACCATCAATAACAAGGTGGGGAAAAGGCAAACAACATTCTTTGGCCACATGATGAGAAGAGAGGGACTAGAACATCTAGTGACAACAGGAATGATTGATGGGAAACACAGTCCAGGAAGGCAAAGAGAAAAAATGGCAGACGGGATGAAGGAGTGGCTACAAATATCAAAGGTTACAGAGATGATGAAACTAACCAGAGAAAGAGAGATATGGAGGGACATGATCACCAACGCTATGAGGCATGGTAAAACCGAACCGAAGTGCTGATGTTGGACGTTAAATTAACTCAACAACAATATCCAACTCCTTTAATTTTTTTTCTGG
>RQTK01000119.1:513189-528189 GCA_003991915.1 Elysia chlorotica | reverse complement strand
ATCCTCCTCATCTTCCTCAGCGGCTAAAGCAGCAGCAGCCGCAGCAGATGCTGAAGAGGAAACGTCACTGTCGGCATCTGGAGAAAACAACACGAGACTTAGTAAATAATAAAATAATACATATAAAAAATAGAAACTCTGGAAATCATTATGTTATGGAAGTCGTGAGACAATGAATGATGGAAGAAGGTGAAGATGATGATGATGATGATGATGATAATGCTGCTGATGATATTATGATGATAATGATGATGATGATGATGATGATGATGATGATGATGATGATGGTGATGATAATAATGATGATGATGATGACGATGATGATATTATGATGATGATGATGATGATGATGATGATGATGATGATGATGATGATGATGATAATGATGATGATGATAATGATGATGATGAACAGAATTGGGAACTTACAAAGACAATCTACTTTGCTTATTATCTTGAAACAATACACTGGGAATATTAGTGCTTCCAAATCCAAGTAAGATCAAAGGCTTGAAAATGAAATCGTAAAGGACAATTTGCACTTTTATCCGGCAAAATATAGACGGCACTTGGTTTTTCAATTAATTTCATTTTTACAATGTTTTAGAACAAATAAATGCAGCTCAAGTGTATATTCATTATATTCATTTATGATTATCGATAATGCACAGGCTTTAGTTGTCAACGGGGTTCTCTGCAGAGTAACCATTTAGATCCCTTGAGCCCAAGTGAAAACATTGCATTTCTATATACGATATATAGGATATTTAACTTCTTATCAAACGAGGGTACCTTCAGAATAGCTCAGAAATGTTTCCCATTACTCGATAAAATATTTCATGGTTTAATCGGTTGCGTGTAACATTGCATTTCTATTATATAGTATGCATTTACTATTTAGGATAATGCAATTTTTTGGAAAAACACATTAAGACTTTATTTGACTTAGTAAAGATTTAAAAAAAATTAGATTGGCCAATTTGTTACCTATCGACAGTTTATAAAATATCTGGCAAAACTGCAATAGAGCTATAAATAAATATTATTCACCTCATAAGAATCCTCAACGGATAAGGTTGCTTAGTTTAGCATCAGATTAAAATATGATAACGGAACTAAAAGGACTGACTATCGTAATTTGGGAAAGTATTCCAAGATTATGATAGTTTTCTAAAATCATATTTTTATCCAAAAATTTTTTTATAAAAAGACACACAAAAACTAAAATACTCTAAATGAATTTTGCCAAGCCGAGGAGTGATATTTTGAGTCAGTGGCACATCAGCCCTATACAAGACACGTTCCTTCAGAAATCAACACCAAGGGTCATGAATAGTGGTAGACGAAAATTCATCCAAAGCCTCCATAATTGCAGATCTCAACCCAACCCCAATATTGTACATGTACTTACAAACCCAACTACTTTTCTTCATGGCTCTAGGCAAAAGAGACCACTGGACTTAAGAACAACAACAACAACAGTAACAACGACCCAAAGTCTGTTACAAAGGGGCAGAGATAACGAGCTGAAACTTACCGTCACTGTTCAGGTCTTTATCATCAGTGAACCTTTAAAAGAGTGGAAGCTCAGAGAACAATGGACTGAACAACAACAACAACAACAGCATCAACAACAACAACAAAAACAAAGAACCCAAGTCTGTTATAAAGATAATGAGCTTGGACTTACCCTCACTGCTCAGGCATTTATCATCAGTGCACCTTCTACCCACTACGGACACGTCGTGCTTGCCACGATGAAAACTCACAGATTACTGGACTGAACAACAACAACAACAACAACAATAATAACAACAAACAGCAACAACATTATCAACAACCCCAAGACTGTAACAAAGGGACAGAGATCACGAGCTTGGACTTACCCTCAGTGAATCTTCAAAATATTATTTAAGATAACGAGCTTGGACTTACCTTCACTGCTAAGACAGCGTTCGCCGGTGCACCTTCTATCCACCACGGATACGCCGTGCTTGCCACGATGAAAACTCACAGACCACTGGACTGAACAATAACAACAACAAACATCAACAACAAGAACCCCAAGACTGTAACAAAGGGAGAGAGATAATGAGCTTGGACTTACCCTCACTGCTCAGGCATTTATCATCAGTGAATCTTCAAAAGAGCTGAAGCTCAGAGACCAAAGGACTGAACAACAAAAACAACAACAGCAACAACTACAACTACGACAACAACAACATCAACAACCCCAAGGCTGTAACAAAGGGAGAGAGAAAACGAGCTTGGACTTACCTTCACTGCTCAGGCAGCGTTCGCCGGTGCACTTCCTACCCACCACGGACACGCCGTGCTTGCAGCGAGTGTTGGGGACCTCCCTGGCTTTCATGTTTCGGTAATCGATACAGATACGGTGCCTCTGACTGTGGCCCTCGCCACACGCCCGCGAGCAGTCGGACCACTCCCCCCACACGCCCCACATAAACGGATGGAAAATCGGAGGCTTGTGATCTGCAACTCAGATGTCGGCAGAAGAAACAAGCAAAAATTGTAAAAAAAAAATTGTCAGTGTTATGTACGGTGGCTTCAATGCCTAGGAGCTACACACTATTAATTTATCAATTTTATATATTCTTCGTTTTTTTAAGTGTATGCATAAAAGATTTCTTGCAATGATCATTTTCACTTTCAATTGTGTTTTACATATCGGATGTTTTTCATTCACATCTTACTAGCAGAACCTATTTTTAGGTAAATAGGATTGAAAATTTTTGTTCACTTAAAAAATTTCTGAAGTCAAAACTTGAATTAAAAAAAAAAAGTGTCTCAAAATCAGCCTCTTTACTGGTAACTCACAAAATTAGAGTCATATTCATCTAAAAAAATTTGAAATGAAGATAACTATATTCATGCAGATATCTGAGTTGCAGAAACAAATTCTTATTCCCATCTCACTCACACAGATCGATCTAAGCACTCCCCCTCCCTCCACCCCCCTGAACTCAGCTTTTGTCTTATGGAACAACGAACCCAAACTTAACAGCCATAACAAAATCTCAAATTTTAAAATAAAAATCGTTAACCTCGTGGACAGAAAAATATTCGAATAAAATATTCACTCTATAAACCTATTGTTGATACAAGCACAAAAAAGCTTTCTTTTCTCTATATCAAATTTGTTTTGATGTATAAACATACAAACCCTTGATAACCGTAAAATCGCTTCACCCCTTCCAAGTAAACTGTTTTACGCTTGTATCACTTGTATGTGCCCTGTATTAGATGTGTAACCACTTTCTCCAAAACAATAAACTTTCACAGTCTAGTCTTTTTTAAACAGATGTTGAGATTTCTTCGACTATCTAAGAATCTAGTAGTCTAATATTTATAATTCTTTGTTGTTGTTGAGTTGATTTAACGTTCAACATCAGCACTATATAGGCTATATTGTGGAGGGGTCCCAAAAACCAGTTGCAATAATAGTACAAAAAGAATATCACAACCTTAACTCAACGGAGTCACATCACGAACACATAATTGGTGAGCGTAGACATTTTAATTGAAAGATAAAAAGCCGAAGTTTTCAAATCTGCAAATTTAAAAAAAAATGTTTTCATTGGATCAAAGGATTATGGAAAAACCCTAAAACCAGTGCGATTTCAAGAGCGACTGCGACTTAATTTAGTTACCACCCCTGGTCCCTCTGTTCACCTCTGAATTTTGTAGGAACCACCAGCGGTCATGCTTAAGTCAATCTGTGATGCACTGATTTTGCTCTCTTGAGAGAGAGAGAGAGAGAGAGAGAGAGAGAGAGAGAGAGAGAGAGAGAGAGGGAGAGAGAGAGGGAAAGAGAAGGAAAGAAAGAGAGTGAGAGAGGAGAGAGAGAAAGAGAGAGAAAGAGGATCTATCTACGAATCCATTCGAATCTAATGCAATAACCAATTGCAAAAATACCACACAAAAAAAACAACGAATAAAAGAACATTCAACCCAACCCCTTTAATTCACCTCTGAATTTTTTAGGCACCGCCAGCGGCCCTGCGTGAGTCAATTTGTGGGCCTTGGCGTCCCGCTTCCCCCTCCCTCTCCCCCTGGATCTTCCCCTGCCTCTGCCACCGTGCCTTGAGCTTGAAGATTTACGTCTAGAGGATGTGGAGCGGCCTTTGCTTTTTGGTTTTGGCGGAGACTTTTTCTTTACTTTCTCGACAACAACAGGACGGACGTGTGCAGCATCCGACTCGGGTGGAATCAACACGTTGGCTGAATCGTCATACTGGAACAAGAATAGGAACTTGTTAGGGAACTTGTAATATATTGGTTATTGGTATTCATTAACCTTTGCACATCGCATGATTTAAGGCTAAATTATTTGTGTGCATTAGGGAACTTGCAATATATTAGTTATTGATATTCATTAACCTTTGCACATCGACAGGTGTTAGGTTGTTGTTGTTGAGTTGGTTTAACGTCCAACATCAGCACTATATAGGCTATATTGTGGATAGGCCCCAAGACTGACGTTTGACAATTTTATGTGCTGCCACACAAAGGTGTTAGGTGTTAGGGAACTTGTAATATATTGGTTATTGATGTTCATTACCCTTTGAACATCACATGATTTAAGGCTTAATTATTTGTGTGCATTAGGGAACTTGCAATATCATAGTTATTGATATTCATTAACCTTTGAACATCACATGATTTAAGGCTATATTATTCGTGTGCACTAGGGAACTTGCAATATATTAGTTATTGATATTCATTAACCTTTGCACATCGACAGGTGTTAGGTTGTTGTTGTTGAGTTGGTTTAACGTCCAACATCAGTACTATATAGGCTATATTGTGGATAGGCCCCAAGACTGACGTTTGACAATTTTATGTGCTGCCACACAAAGGTGTTAGGTGTTAGGGAACTTGTAATATATCGGTTATTGATATTCATTACCCTTTGCACATCGCATGATTTAAGGCTTAGTTATTTGTGTGCACTAGGGAACTTTTAATATATTGGTTATTGATATTCATTAACCTTTGCACATCACATGATTTAAGGCTTAATAATTTGTGTGCACTATATTGGGGGTATTGAAAAAAAATTATAAAAAGTGAAAGCTTTGACTTCATTATTTCGAAACGGAAGATGTGCAGATCAATTCAAAGAATTTCTAACACAGGCGCATTTCAATGCACACAATAATTATGTGTGCAGCAAGGTGGGAAAAAAGTTAAAATAGGAGTGAATGAATGTACAACAAGTTGAGTACATCTTGTTGTGAAATCTTCATGTCTCTCTGGCAGTTTCAGTTTCGAAAATGTAACACTAAAAATATCAGCTTCCTGGCAGTTCCCCAGATCAGCTAACAGAAAGAAGACATGTTTTTTTTCTAATCCATGGTGTATATCTACCCTAATCAGGTTGAAGCCATGTCTAAACATGGCATGAAAATGTTTGTATAAATGATCAGATAGTTTTGTTTTATTTGCCTTCTTGTTACCGGTTACCTATTGAGGGGCGTGGTGGCCCTGGGGTAGAACATTGGCTTCCAACGCAAAAGGTTTGTGGTTCGAGCCCTGGCGAGTTTCGCTCCCTACTGGTTGGGTCTTCTTTGCATTTAACTGCATACCTCGGGTTGCCAATAAGACGTGTTGATGCAGATCTTTTGCTTGTCGTTCAGAGTGTTCACCAACTGAGCTACAGGCCCTAACATGCCATCAGATTGCAAATGCTTTTTGCAAAGAGCGCACCTATGCATAATTATGTAAACCAATCTTGAAATTAAGATTTTTTTTTTTTAGCTCCACATTTGATTTGGTTGACTAAAACTTTAATTCTGAGAAGTGAAGTAAAATTGACTCTTTGAACGATATCTGACTCTACTCACCGTGCTGCAGGGAAGCTGTTTGCACACGACAGAATGAGAAAATGGACCTTGGCACTCGCCACTCCCCTGACACACACGACTGCGGGCTCGAACCCCTGTCCCGCAGGATGTAGAGCATGGGCCCCAGCTTCCCCAGGCGATCCAGTGGCCTGTACAATAGAGGTAGGAATATTTGTATCAAGATGTAAGAATGACAATTGAGTTGTTTGCTACCTTTCGAGTGTTAAGATAAAGCCTGCACAATAGAGCAAATAAATGTAGTATTTAGACAAATACAGAAGGAAGAAGACCAGTTGATTTGGTACGTGTGCACGCTTTACTTGCGACTCATCGACTCACTACAATGACGAACATGCGTACGGGTTACACAGTAACACTAGCTGACACGAGGAACGTTAGGCGACACTCCGTAAACATAGATAGTGGCTATCGATACTGACAAGTAACAGTTTACATACACATATGATTATACCACAGTAGGCATATTGTATTAAGAAGTAAGAATGACATTTGAGCTGGTTTCAACCTTTCGAGTGTTAAGATAAAGCTTGCACAATAGAGGTAGGCCTATTAGTTTCAAGATGTAAGAATGAGATTTCAGCTGTTTTCAACTTTTCGAGTGTTAAGATAAAGCCTGCACAATAGAGGTAGGCCTATTAGTTTCAAGAAGTAAGAATGACAATTGAGCTGTTTTCAACTTTTCGAGTGTTAAGATAAAGCCTGCACAATAGAGGTAGGCCTATTAGTATCAAGATGTAAGAATGACAATTCAGTCATTTTTAACCTTTCGAGTGTTAAGATAAAGCCTGCACAATAGAGGTAGGCCTATTAGTATCAAGATGTAAGAATGACAATTCAGCTGTTTTCAACCTTTCGAGTGTTAAGATAAAGCCTGCACAATAGAGGTAGGCATATTAGTATCAAGATGTAAGAATGACATTTCAGCTGTTTTCAACTTTTCGAGTGTTAAGATAAAGCCTGCACAATAGAGGTAGGTCTAGTATTAGTATCAAGAAGTAAGAATGACAATTGAACTGTTTTCAATCTTTTGAGTGTTAAGATAAAGCCTGCACAATAGAGGTAGGCTTATTTGTATCAAGAGGTAAGAATGACATTTGAGCTGTTTACAACCTTTCGAGTGTTAAGATAAAGCCTGCACAATAGAGGCAGGCCTATTAGTATCAAGAAGTAAGAATGATAATTGAGCTGTTAAGATAAAGAATGTGTTTGAATTACTGAGCGAACAGGCAATGTGTGTATATTTCTGCAGTCAGTGTTTTATGAGATAGGGTTTATTTAGTTTTACTTAACATTTGAAAAAATCATTCAATGATGGGATCATAAAAATATATAATGAAATAGGTTTTATTTAGTTTTACTTAAAATTTGACAAAAATCATGCAATGATGAGATAGTAGAATACATTATTAGATAGGATTTATTTAGTTTTACTGAAAATTTGACAAAAATCGTTCAATGATAAGATAGTACAGTAAACTAGCTCACTGTGATGTTGTACTTACAACCCCTAATCTGCAATTGTGAACAAAACCATAAACCATATCAGTGAATAAACCATAAACCCCCATATCATTTAAGACGTAACCGACCTTCACACTTGATCAGGTTACACGACTTCATGTCGAAGTTTGAGCCGGGACAGGGGACGCTGGGTAAGGTGTCACAACTCCGCCGCCTGGTGGAATAGCCTCCCTTGGTGCAGTCACGGCCGCAGCTGCTCCACGCTGACCACAGAGACCACACTGGCTGGTAGAGTGAAACATAGAGAAAATTAAGTATTTGTCGATCGTGGATGAAAACCTATCTGTACGTGTAGAAGGTCTCAGTCAATCAAGAATCATCATGGGGAAAAAACCTATCTGTACGCCAAGAAAGAAGGTATCCCTCAATCATGGAAAAAACCTATTTGTACGCAAAGAAAGTATCCGTCAATCATGGTTTATCATGATTGAAAATCCTATCTGTACATCATCATCATCATCATCATTATCGTCATCATCATCATCATCATCATTATCGTCATCATCATCATCATCATTATTATTATTATTATTATTATTATTATTATTATTATTATTATTATTATTATTATTATTATTATTATTATTATTATTATTATCATTATTATTATTCAATATTTTTCATGACCAAAGGTACTTGGTAGACATAATTATTTAATACATACGTCTATGGTGACAACTCCATTAAGCTTTTTGAATTCATTTTCTGGACGTCTGTTCTCTAAAAATAAAAACAAAAGGAAATTATGCATTATTGTCCAAGGAACATTCTCAGTTTCCAACTAAGGGATGAAAAGCTAAATAAGAGATATTGATTTAAGCAGAACAATGTCCAACAGCCAATAAAAATTAGTGTATTCGCTAATTTGACAGGAACAATTCTGCAGGTTGTGTTTTTTGAAAATTGAAAATGAAAATACATTCTACTACTAAATTAGTACACTTGTTAAGAAAGACGTTGTGTTGTTGCTACAAAAGTATGATATCACATTATTTTATATTGAAAGAAAACACATCATGCAATGTAAGATCTTGCATGTTTTGACTCTAGTGTAAATATAAAATATCAAAGTCAGATTTAACGGTTATGAAATCATAAATAATTTTTTTTTGCCCGCTATTTGTTGAGTCAGTGTCAGTATATTATTAATGTAATATTATGATGCAAAAGTCCTAGTATCCCCATCTCATTTGTGTCAGACATTATTCTTAGAACCTGTTACTGTATAAGATCTTCCTTGGGGAACCTAAGATGTATGAGCTCCTCCTAACAAAAATTAAATTTTTTTTTAGAACAATTTAAATACAAATATAAATATTTGCTACGAAAGTGACAATAAAGAAAATGTGAAATATTTAGTAGAAGATCGTTAAAGGGTCAGAATTCATAAGTATTTTGTCAACTCTGATGCTTATATAAATATTACAAGCTTCATTTCAAGAGAATTACAACATGCAAATCCTTGATGAGACCAGATTAGGGGTCCCTGAGCCTCTATACTTACCAAAAAGAGATCAGAGTAGCATAGAGTGCAACCTAACAGCAGCGGTTATAAGCTATATACAAGTAATAATATGTTATCATTATCATTATTATTATTATTATTATTATTATTATTATTATTATTTAGTAGTAGTAGTAGTAGTAGTAGTAGTAGTAGTAGTAGTAGTAGTAGTAGTATTATTATCATTATCATCATCATTACAATATCTCACCATTGATGAGATCAGAGTAGGTCTCCTTCAGCTTCTGCAAGGAGCTCTCTAGATCACTCACGGTCGCCTGTAGCTCGTTCTTCTCAACGATTATCTCCCCTGCAACCGGCGCTCCCTGCGCGTCGCTGGCTATGGCCTGCAGGTTGGCCTTGCTCAGCGCTGCCTTGGCGTGATCCAGCTTGCGCTTCTTGGTTCGGATCTGGTGCCGAAGTTTGGTCAGGTGTGCTTTGCTGCCGACCTTGCGTCAAATTAAGGGTATGGATGAAATAAGCTCGGTTTAATTTTTTCTTTTTCAAAATTAACCGGCAATCTATCAAATACATTCATATAGCGATTTGGCTTGTTTGTTGTTTTTTCCCCAAAATCAACCAAGAATATATCAATACTTTGGAAGGTGATATCAAAGAAGTTTGATCTACATTTTTTGCACTTTTGAGAAAAACGCAATCAAAAGTTTGGACTATTAGAGATTTATGACTATCCCATTAGTCCTAATGTTTCTTTTAATTTATTTTACAACTGAGCTCCCAATCTTTGGTGATTCTATTTTCCAATGTCAATACAACAGAGAACTAAAAATAAATTAAAAAATGATCCAAACTGACACAGGCAGCAACTGCTGATATTCTCCACTTAATAGAACAGATAAAACTCTGATATTCTAAGTTGAGTTAAGTTGGTTTAACTTTCAACATCAGCACTATATAGGCTATATTATGGACGGACCCCAAGACGGACGTCTGACAATTTTACGCGCCGCCACACACAAGACAGGGCTGGGATACCATGACTCCTGTCTCAGCTGATCACATTATACTGATACCGACCCAACCAGTAGCCTGACCGTTGTGCCAATGTCAATACAACAGAGAATTAAAAATAAATTGACACAGGCAGCAACTGCTGCTATTCTCAATTCGATAGAACAGATAAAACTCTGAGTTTCTAAGAAGGTCATAAAATTTCTACCTCCACCAAGAGGTTCTCCTGATCTCCGTCCCCTAAGGGGAGGTTACTCGACACCTTGGCCTCCTCGTCCTGCAGGCTGCTGATGAGGTTGTCCATCTCCTTGATATTGTTGTCGTTGGCCCGGCCGATCTTGGAGGATCCTCCCTGCCAGTGTTTCTGGGTGACCACCGGGTCCGAAAGGCCTGCCGTCGACTTAAAGTCCGAGGCGATCATGGCCGCGATCTTGCCGCGGTCCTCTTTGCTCTCGCCGTCCATGAGTATGGCCAGATCCGTCGCCTCGTCCTCCTCGACTTGACGAATGCTCTTCCTGGCACGCATGTGGGTCCTCGGCAGTTTTTGTGAGGATTCGAGCCATGCTGGAATTGATTCCACATTCGCTTGGGAAATGTTTTCATTCTGAACCCAGTTAGAATTAAGGTAATGGTTAGTGTGTACACTGTGCAATGTCGTTTTATGATCTTTAATCCTGTTATTTGTAAAGTGACTTTGATTCCGCGTATAGACTCCACCTAAAAGAGAGGCATTTTGTTTATTGACTGCCTTCAATATTTTTATTTGACTTGGTGTAGTTTTAGTTGACAATAAAGTCTGATTATTTAGGTGTTTTTCGTCTGTTACAATAAAAATCTGATCACTTTTTAGTTTGGGATGTGGAGCATTTAAATGGGGTGCGCTATGGTGTAATTGTTCTGTGCCAAAATTTGATTTATTGGCTGGTTTTGTTTTTCTATGTGAGAGAAAAAGGATTGTCTGGAGTATTAATTTCATATTGACATCAGACTTTACTGTACTTGATGTTCTAGTGTAAGAATTATTGCCTGTTGTAACATTTCTCAAATGGTTGTTCCGTTTCATAATAAATATCTCCGGACTTCTGATATTATTTTGAGCTTGCATTGTCTTGTTTTGTATGTTATACATTTTGAAATCTTTGAGGACGTTTAAACTCTTCACACTATTGTTCCTCACTGTTGACATATTAGAATATGAGTCTGATGACAGCTTAATCAATCTCTCCAATAAAAAAGTTCTTTCATTGATTGCACTAGTATTCAGCTTCTGGTGTGAAGATACGTTTGGTCTGGCTGAAAAAGAAGTTAGAGAATGATTTCCGCGTACTTGTTCTGAATGATTTATTACTGTAAGAATTGACTCATTAAATGTTCCATGGGGGCTTGACATGTTATGTCTTCCAGTATTTCCGACTTGTCCAATATTGTATGTTAAATTCCGCAATTTGTTCTTCTGATAATACTTTGACCTCAAAGATATTTTAATTGGGAGATCTTGAGTCATAAGCGCTGTACTTGAATTTTCGTCTTTGATCAAAACGATATCCACCCAACGTTGCTCTGTTCCTGATGGTAACGTAGCTTTCAGCGGAACCCTGCACGTCCACATTTCGCTGCCACAAGAGAGAAAAACTGAATCAGTCCAAAATTAAGAACAAGAGAATGAGGATCAGGAGTTGTGAAAGGTGAAAGAAAAGAAGAAGAGAGGGAGGGAGGAAAATAGGGCAACATTATTAAAAAAAAGCAACTCTGTAAAACTCATATATATTTTCTTGTTACAGCGTGTGTCAGGATGAGAATCTACTATACGTCCAATCTTGATTTGAAAAATTTTCTCGCCAGTAATGTAACCATAAGCTTGATATCAGGACTACTAAAAAACAGATACCTTTCTTTAAATGTTGCCAAGCATGGTTAAATACTTTCTCCTCCCCCTTTAAAAAAAATGTCAAAGTTGGCTTCCTAGAAGCAGGACTTTCAAATCTCTTGAATGTGACAAAATAATAATTAAATGAAATACAGGTTTAATGTCGAGGTAATATGAGCTTCCACAAAGCCCCTCAATAGACAAGCTCTGGTTAAAACTTATTACTAGTCAGATGAAATATGCCGGAAATCATGTGGAAAAGTTAACCAACAGGTTGAGTTTCAGGCTGCAGTTTTGGCTAACTCAATAGCATCACACGGCATGCATATTCAATAGAAGTATGATGCACTAGATCTATGTTTCAGATGTATGAGTGTAATGCACTATGTATATCTCAAAGGAAAGTTCAATCATAGTTGCAATCTAATGGTTTACATTGATTTAACAGTACAGAATATTCAAAGGGACATAAAACTTTCTGTTAGACCATTATTTAAGTATCATCAGATTTACCTCCCTTTATATACAATTTGACAAGTTGGCTGCAACTTGAATGAGTCAATCATTGCAGTTCATTTTTTAGTGAGTTTCCAAACAATTTATCTTGCTGGTCCATTTGGAACTGATGATGAAGTCTGTGTTATCAGCTATGGCAGTGCATGTGGCTTAGCTGCAATTGCTTTGGATTGCATTTTTAGCTTGGTTTGTGGTTAACAGTGCCTATAATCATGAGTAACTTTTGTTGCTGGGAAGTCCTGTTTCCTGTGCTTCTCAAGTGGTGAGAGACCTCCATCTTGACCTATTGGAGGCACATGAATTGATCGAGCTGACATGGTTGGGGCTTCTCACGAGAGCTTGCTTTAACTTCGGTTTTGTGCGTTCTTGTTTGCGAAAATCCTCTTTAAGCTCTTCATACCTGAGATGTCTGGGTATGAAGTGGTCATCCATTCATACCTCATGACCCGTCCTGCTCAACTGGGCTTTCAGCAACGAGCTATTGATTCAATTTGTGGAGCTAGCCATGTCTAGAACTTCTTGGTCAGTGACTGTTCTGTCAGCATATATAGGCCTCTTCAAGATTCTGCAAGGAGACCTGCAGTGGAAGTGTTCCGACTGATGTCTCACAACCATATGGGTGTGAAAAAAGGACTACTGTTCAGTACATCTTCTGCTTGATTTATGGCATGATCCGTTTCTGCTACAGGACTTCCATCACTCTCACGTCTGCCAAGTTCATGGATAGCTTTCTGGATCCTGTAAAGGATTTTCCAATGAACCATCTGCATAGATTGCGCTGCCAAGAAGCTTGAATTTACCCATATTTCGATTTTGAATGTACAGTAAAACGAGTCCATCTTATTATTGAGTATAAAGGAACTAAAATCAATGTTATTTACATAATTATTTAAACATAAGTTCAATTACCTGCACCTTCTTATCTCTCTACTGTAGTTGGTTTTATTTGATGCCCAAAGCCAGCCCAGACTGAGCGACAAAGACTCGTTTGAGCACAAGTTGCTTCCTATGATGGAGACTTTAATGTAGCCTGGTTGGGGCCTAGGAGGCTGGAGATAGCCGTCAGAGCAAGCTGGCTCCAACACCCACACAATCAAACACTGGCCGATGAAGTCGCCTGTGAATATGAAAAGAAGCTGTACATGCTGTTCTACTCGCAGTCTGAACCAAAAGACAAATAAAGTCTTTGATTACATGCCTACTCAAAGGTACTCCTTACTCAATGCAGTCCTGGCTCTGTTTACATGATGGCATTCTTTATGGGATGCAAAGTTTTTGGATCGATATTGTAAACTCTTACAAGCCAATAATGGATCTTTTTCAAATTAGTTAAAATTGCTTTGACCTGCCTCTGTGATGAAGGGTAGTATGTTATTTGAGGCACTTTACAATTTCCCTTTGAAAACAACAACAATTAAGTACTTGAAACAAGTCAATATCAAACAAGTTATCCACAAGCTGTTATATGGCCACGATGTAAATAGAGACAGGCCTGCATTGGGTAAGGAGTACCTACCCTAATTATTTTTATATAAAAAGGAAACTGAAATAAAAAGTCACCTTGTCATCTAATCTACAATGATAATGTACAAAAGAGAAGGACACCAATACTCTACAATCCACGACACTTTGCAAATGGGTTTAGGGTAGCCAGTGCTCATTGTTCATAGCATTGTCTTAGACCCTACAGGATAGCTAAAAATCAGATTAAAAATTACATCTGGCTTCGTTTTAAAATAGATTTTAAGGTATTGATCTATAGATTTTCTACAAATGACAGAGAGCAAAAATAGCTCAATACATTTTTTTATTCAATTGAGTCAATAGTATTTCTTCTTTTTATGTAGGTGGTATCCCCACCTTAGAATTAGATATAGTAAGTTGATCAAGAGATAATAGGACCTTGATATAATATCTAGATTTAGATTGGATATTATCTCCTGAGTTTAAAAAAACAAGACAACTCACATCTAAATCTCGGCTTTGATTGCGCTTCCTTCAATGATTGGTTTAACCATTTAATTGAGTCCGATTTGTTATGCACAACATCGCTGCTTCCATCGAAAGCACACAAAATGTTATCAAATGCAAACAAAATAAAGGACAATACTGATGCAAAAACCTGCATCCTCAGCAGCAGAAGCTCCATGGTTTTATCATTAGCTAGATGAGATCCAGCCTAGATCTAAAGAAGATCTCAAAATCTAGATCTACTTCTACCCATTCATTGCTTGAAATACTGGTAGATCTTAATCTAGAATTAAGAATCTAGACATAATCTGATGAGAGTAACATTAATTCTGGTTGTCCATTGCGTTTCTTCGGCTCCCAAATGATTCGGATCTAGATCTATATTCTATATCCATAAACACTCAATCTAGTTCCTAGACGTTATGAAACCAAGCTAGATTATTGTTTAATAATAATTAACATGGGCCTAAATGCACTCTGGATATCTAGATCTAGATCTAGTTCTAGATCGTGAGTTTCGTTCTTCTCCATAATCAGTGAGCTTACTCCGCAATCCGCATCCTAATTCCTAAATCCCGATTCCCAATTTTGTAGTTCTTAGTTTGTACTCATAGCGCTAAGAACAGGAAGTAGAATTTAGTTTACTCATTTCTCTCTCTCTCTCTCTCTCTCTCTCTCTCTCTCTCTCTATGTCCGTCTGTCTCGCTCTGTCTCTGTCTCTCTGTCTGTCAGCCTCTCTGTCTGTCTGTCTATCTCTCTCTG
>RQTK01000119.1:497230-507289 GCA_003991915.1 Elysia chlorotica | reverse complement strand
ATAATAATAATAATAATAATAATAATAATAATAATAATAATAATAATAACAATAAAGAAATAATTGTTATAATTTTTTTATTATCTATTCACAGAAAAACATCATGTAATTGATGAAATAAACAGACATTATACGTGTATAAAAATTCAATGACACGGCTTTATCAATTAAATTAATAATTGTAAATAAAATAAAAGTATACTGACCCTTCTCCCTGAGGATGGACTCTTCCGAGGAGCTACGGCGACAGCGGGACTTCCCATTCTGTTCGGCGCGCGCCTCCTAACTGCGCAGCACCTGCGCGCACCGAAATGTCAACAAACAACTGTTGCGCAACTGCCGCAACACAGCAGAAGACACAAGTTGCCAAACGTCGATGATCGAGTAAATAAGCTCTGAGTTTCAACTAATGGTTAAAAAGTGTGCATCTAAAGCAAGATTTTCAAGTATCACCCATATAGAAAACACAGGGAAAGGAACAATAACGTGGAGTTCTAATTGTGATTTCATGTACTAATAAAAGATGCACAATTTAGATCTAGATTCTCTAACTGAAATGAGAAAAGATTTGAAATCTATTCCTTTTGAAAAACTATCAACAAGTTTGAAAGCACGATGTGTTGAAATGTATGATAAAGGCTTTCTCTTGTTGAAAACCGTCAACAAAATAAATGGTAAGACTGCTGTTTTTTGCCCTCAAGGCAAAGTTAAATCACCGTGAAGTGTCGAACTGGAGCGAGTGGCAGACGATAACTGAACTGGCTTGTGCTGTTCGCGTGATAATATAGGCCTAGCCGTTCTGAATGCTCCCGCGATCCCCCACTCCGTTTCTCTCCCCCTCCCCTTTCACAGCAATCACAATATTAGAATGCACAGGTCTTTGGCTCGATTCCGAGCATTTTTTTCGGTTACCTTTCCTATCTTCTATCTCTCTATGATTGCTCCTGGCCCCCTCCACCCCATTGCGACCACCCCCACCCTCTCTCTTTCGTCTGTGCCACTTCGCGGAGCACTCGCGGCCTCCTCGAGTCCTCGCCATTCATCCAGGATCACAATCCACGAGTAAAGCCCCACACGAGTGCCGGAATGTGTGAAGTTCTGCCGAAGCGCGTTCCCACGGTAGCGGAGACCAATCACACGCCAGCACAATAGTAGCGGCATGCGCGCTCTCGCCGCTGATTGGCTGCGGGACAGATGTTCGCTGCAACGCGAGCCGCGCGCAATGGAATGCTAATCAAGATTCGCCGAGGGAAGGGCGAGGGGAGGGGGGAGGGGTAGGAGGGAAACGAAGCCCGAAGAGAGAGGGGAGAGGGGTTGTATGTGGGAATGTGGCCTCTCCTGCTTCTGCTGCTTCTGCTGCGGTGTAAATATGCGCACGTGTCCACAAGGCTTTTATTCCTTTCGGTTTGTATTTTCTTTGTATTTTTTCCCTGTCAAGGCATCCCTTGAAGCACCCCATCCCCTCTAGCTCTCTCGGTTTCTTTTTGCGGCCATTTTTATCTGTTGATCTTAGCGTTTTCTTCTTTTTTCTTTTTCTGCGCTGATTGTGACAGGGTGGCAGGCGGAGAGAGGGTTTTGTTGTGGTCACTTTGTTGTTTGCTCTGTCGCGTGGTGGGGTAGGGAGGAGAGGAGACTCTGACTAATGGGAGTGGGTGGGAGAGGGGAGGGTCAACAATCACTGGACACCAGTGGATAGTTTTTAGTGATGTATGAGAGAGAGATAGGGAGAGAGAGAGGAGAGAGAGATGGGATAGATGTGGGGGAGGGGTGGGGAGGGTCAACAATCACTGGACACTAGTGAATAGTTTTAGTTTTAGTCATGTTTGAGAGAGAGAGAGAGAGAGAGAGAGAGAGAGAGAGAGAGAGATGGGATAGATGTGGGGAGTGTTGGGGAGGGTCAACAATCACTGGACACTAGTGAATAGTTTTAGTTTTAGTCATGTTTGAGAGAGAGAGAGAGAGAGGGAGAGAGAGGGAGAAAGAGAGAGAGAGAGAGGGAGAGAGAGAGAGAGAGAGAGAGAGAGAGAGAGAGAGAGAGAGGCTGAACCAGAAGGGGTGGTGAAGATGAGGGGATATTTAATTAAATCCCCAGCTAAAGCGTAAAAAAATGCAAGGCCTTACGTCGCATAACTCGAAGAATCCAATAATATTATATGTACAGAGAATTGGGCACCAGCTAAGTTTGGAACCTGAAACCTCCTAACCACTTGTCCAGCGCATGAATCTACTGAGCTCTCTGGCGCTCCTGGTGGGAAAGGGGGGGGGGGGCGGGAGAATGCAAGATTTCTATTTCTTGCTTGGTCATCGGGCAGTGGGTCGGAAAGTACATGTAACGCATATGATCTATTGTCCAGATTAAACGTCCCCTCGGTGATTAGATCCCTCTCTGCAGCTGGTCCCCAGAGCAGCATAGCTAATAATATTATATTATGGGGGCTTGACCGGTCACATTATACTTGTACTGACACCGAAAAAAACGCGGCGACCATGACTAACAAGGTTCCAAGGTTCGAACCAGCGAGATTCCGCACAGAATATGCACGCTCTACCTATGGCCCACTGCGTCCATCTATCACCCCCCCCCCCCCCTCTCCACACACACGCACCCCACAAGTAGTGACGGTGGAACTGGTCACCTGGGTGACTGGGTCATTAAAATCAGAGTGCATGGAATGTCACGGTCACCTGGACTAGCAAGCATAGCAAGGTCGTGAGACCATAGACGGGGGACGCGGTGGCCCTGGGGTTACCAGGTAGAACATCGGCTTCCGACGCTATAGGTCTGGTTTCGAGACCTGGCGATTGCGCTACCTACTGCCTACTGGTTGGGTCGGTGTCATTTTAATGTGACCGGCTGAGACAGGAGTCATGGTATCCCCGCCCTGTCTCGTGTGTGGCAGCACATACAATTGCCAGGCTCGTCCACAATATAGCCTAAATATTGCCTGATGTTAGACGTTAAACCAACTCAACAACAACAAAGACTATAGGTGATTATCTAGTTCAAGACGAGACCACAGAAAAACAGATCCCGATCCAGTAAAGATTATGAGTACCCAGTAATTGTAGCCTGAAGATGTATAATTATCCTGTACTTACGCCGGGTTGAAGACATCACAATGACGGAGGCACAAGAAAACGAGCACTCCAAAACTCCAACAACAAAAAGTCCAGGTCATTCCTGGAGTAGCAAAGATACCAAGGCTACGAGATCACAGACAAAACAAACCCCGATCCAGTTAAGAATATGAGGAACCATCGACTTTAGCCTAAAGATAAGTATTGTATGCTAACGCCGGGTTGAAGAGATCACATTCGTGGAGGTACGCCAATAATAAATAAAAAAATAATAATAAAGAAAAAAAAAAAACGAACAAAAACCAACAAAAACAAGCACTCCCTAAACATAAAAATAGTAGAAAGATGACGCATGGTTTATTTATACACATGACGATACCAGTGATATTTTACCAATGGTTTATTATATAAAAGGACTACCATATCACGATCAAATCAGTCTGTCTCACTCCAGTGGCATGTCTACTTCTCAATACATGTATTAGTCTTATGGTAGTAAACGTGTACCACAGTCCCATACTCCCTTTTTTGTTGTTGTTTTGTTTATGTCTCTGCTCTCCTGTGTGCCATCGCCACGGTCTTTCAGAGCGGTATATGTTGAGTTCTTCACTGTATGATCACCCATTAATTTTGTCCCGCCGTATAGCATCCTTCAGAGAAACCTAGGAGACGTGTAAACCAGGACCGAGGGAGAGAGAGAGAGAGAGAGAGAGAGAGAGAGAGAGGGGTCTCTGTAGAAAAAAAGGCTACTTATAATATTGTTCTGACTCATACTAGTCATAGTCCAGCGTTTTCTTAAAACATCCCGAGCGTAACTTGGGCGACAAAACCTATAATTATGAAAGACATTTAAATAGTACTACTGTTAAACTTTCAGAATTTAAAGGTAAATGGTATATTAGTATATTGATAGATAACATGAGAAGTCACTCCTGGAGAAGTAAAGATAGCAAGGTCACGAGCCCACAGACAAAACAAATCCTGATCCAGTAAAGACATGTCTTAAGAAAACGCTGGACTATGAGTCAGAACAATTATAAGTAGCCTTTTTTTCTAGAGACCTCTCTCTCTCTCTCTCTCTTTCTCTCTCTCTCTCTCTCTTTCTCTCTCTCTCTCTCCTTCGATCCTGGTTTACACGTCTCCTAGGTTTCTCTGAAGAATCCTATACGGCGGGACAAAATTAATGGGTGAAAAACTCAACATAATTATACCGCTCTGAAAGACCGTGGCGATGGCACCCAGCGACTTTAGCATGAAGATAATAATTATTGTACACTTATGCCGGGTTAAGGACATTACAATCATGGAGGAAAAAAAATAAAATAAAACAGAAACAAAACACGAGCACTCCCTTAACGCAAATAAAGTAGAAAGATGACGCACTGTTTGTTACCAGTGCTATTCTACCAATGGTTTATACTATAAAAGGACTACCAGTACCAGTACCATATCAGATCAGCCTGTCTCACTCCAGTGGTATGTCTATTGCCTACTTCTCAATACATGTGTATTACTATTATTGTGTGGTCATATACGTCTACCACAGCCCCACCCCCTCCCCCCTTTTTTAAAAGTTTTTTTTAATGTTCCTGCTCTCCTGTGTGCCGCCGGCAATATTGCAACGTGGTCTTTCAAAGCGGTATAGATCTGTATATAATTATAATGAGTTCTTCACTGCAGGCCTACCCACAATTATTCTGACTCAGTCATATGCCAATATGTTTTCGACATCCCGAGCGTAACTTGAGCGGCAAAAACCATAGGCCTAGTTATGAAGGACATTTAGATAGTACTGGTGTTAAATTTAAAGAATTTAAGGGTAAAAGGCTATATAGTATATTGAAAAATAACGTGAGATTAGGTTTTTTTTATTTGTAAAAAAACATTTTCTTTAACGCCGTTGAGACTTTGCATTAGGAAGACTGACGGTTTTAAATTACATTCATGTCTTCTGTCGCCAGGGCCATACAACGTTACAGTGTATTTACTTTCTTTTTTACATAGTGCTTGACTACTCTAACAGACCATCTCAGTACACAATTAACTCCTATATCACTATAGCATCGACGTTACTATGCTGTAGGGCTTTCAAAAAACGTGGATGATTCATACCCAGATAGGCTCGTTCATAGCCCAAAGATTTTATTTTTATCACTCCTAGTGTGATTCATCCGACATGAGCTAGTTTCTCTATAGAGGAAGGGAGAGAATTCTCTCCCTCTCTCCGGGTTTAACGTCTCCTAGGTTCCCCTGGGGGATCCTATACGGCGATCCGACATGAGCGTGATGGGAATGATGATTTATAACTTCTTTTTTTTTTAAAGACACTCTAAAAGAAGACTAGTTTGAGATTGAAACAAAATTGTGCTTAATTATCATGTCAGAGAACACAAAAAACTACATTGTATATTATTTCTTGGTGCTTACTTATCATTCTAGAGAAAACAAAAAAACTACATTATTTATTATTTCTTGGTGCTTAATTATCATTCCAGAGAACACAATAACTACATATAGTAATCAGTAGTGCTTAATAATAATAATAATAATGATAATAATAATAATAATAATAATAATAATAATAATAATAATCCTGGAGTAGCAAAGATACCAAGGCCACGAGACCACAGAAAAAAATAATCCCTGATCCAGTTAAGAATTATGACCAGTAATCATTGCCTGAAGATAATATTATCCTATACTTAAGCCGGGTTAAAGACATCACAATCACGGAGGCACAAAAAACGAGCACTCCAAAACTCCAGCAACAAAAAGTCGAGGTCACTCCTGGAGTAGCAAAGATAGCAAGGCTACGAGACCACAGAGAAAACAGATCCCGATCCAGTTAAGAATAATTAGTAACCATTGACTTTAGTCTAAAGATAATTATTGTATACTAACGCCGGGTTGAAGAGATCACATTCATGGAAGTACACCTAACAACAACAAAATAATAATAATAAAGAACAAAAAAACAAAAAATTAGCACTCCCTAAACACAAAGAGGGTAGAAAGATGACGCATGGTTTGTTTATAGTACACATGTACCAGTGATATTTTACCAATGGTTTATACAGTCATGGACTATAAAAGGACTACCATATCAGATCAGTCTGTCTCACTCCCGCTGGCATGTCTACTTCTCAATACATGTAGGCTACAGTCATATGGTCAAACATGTACCACAATCCCGTACTCCCTTTTTTAAATTTTGTTTTTATTATGTCGTTGGTTTAGTGTGTGCCATCGACATTATTGCAACGCGGTCTTTCAAAGCGGTATATATTTATAATTCTTCACTGCAGGCCTACCCGGTACCCATAATGATTGTGACTCATAGGCCAACACAGGCTCGACATTCCGAGCGTAACTTAAGCGACAAAACTATATTTATAATTTATAAAAGACGTTTAGATAGACACGTAGTACTGGTGTTAAGCTTACAGAATTTAGGGGCAAACTGCTATTATTATTATTATTATTATTATTATTATTATTATAGTATATTGAAAGAAAAAGAGAGATTTTTTTATATACTTTTTAATGTTTTCTTTAACACCGATGAGTCTTTGGGATAAGAAGACTGACAGTCATACAATAATCACCACCATCACCACCACCACTAGAAACAACAACAACAACTTTGAACTAAAGAAAAAGGGCTTACATTAAAAAACAAAAATGTGAAAAAAAATACCAAAAACAAACATTAACAAACAAACGATTACAAACAAACACAAATAATTATATCGAATGAATTCGACTGACATAAATCTTAAAAAAGGAACTTTAAAAGTAAGAAAAAAAAGCATTTGGTTAAAGTCTTTTTTTAGTTAATAACAAAGAAACAGCAAAAGTGAAAAGCTACCACGATAAATGGAAAAACAAACAACAAACACAAAGAGAACGCAAACCAAATGCGCGTCTTATAGAAATTCCAAAACATTCGCGATGAGCAGAAAAACATGCTCTCAGGCTCTTGGTTCTAAATATAGCGCTCACATCATGTGCAGATTTAACCGACTTTATGATTCCTTGCTCAGCTACGGGCAGGTGAGAGTTACAAATGTTATTGACAAGTTTCTCTGTTTGTTTGCCCAACTCTCTCTCTCTCTCTCTCTCTCTCTCTCTCTCTCTCTCTCTCTCTCTCTCTCTCTCTCTCTCTCTCTCTCTCTCTCTCTCTCTCTCTCTCTCTCTTTCTCTCTCTCTCTCTCTTTATCTCTCTGTCTCTCTGTCTGTCCATCTATCTCTCTCTATTTTTTATTATTATTTTTTAATAGGCGCATTTTCGAGCTTGACTCTGTAATCAACCAAGTTCATTGGTGTTAGTTCCTGCACCTGTTTTGCGCGTGCCGAATTGGAAAAAAAAAAATTTCACCCAGACAGATGCGTCATGTTCAAGGTCAGGCGCGTCTACTGCAAGTTCAAGATGGAGTTCGTCATGTTATTATGTGATCAGGAAGTTGAAGCCAGCGAAAACAAGATACTCAACCGCGATTTTCAACACTATGTCAGCTGACAACGAGAGTCTCGGATGTAAACAAAGATTGTAAAGTTGGGCCACTCTAGATATCGATAGTTACCATCAAGTCTAACCCTTTTGTGTTCTGCCTATACAGTTCAACTTGTATTTAACTATCGATATTATCGCCATTATATTTATGATTGAAAGAGAGTGTCTGGCTAGAGTCTATGCACTTAGCAAACTGGAACTATAAAATATCTGTATGGCAGACATTTTGTGATAGAGACAGATCATGCACCAATGACATTGTAAATGAACTTTTAATTAGATCTAGAGTCTAGTTTCAAGACTCAACACAAGTCAACAGCCTTGACACTTGACAGACATAACACTAGCATAGATCTGCGTATGGCGAAACGGTGCGCACCGGTGCACCTCTTTTCCACTTTTCTGCTTTCCCGTTTTGTTTTTGTTTTTGTTTAGTTTCGTTTTTATACAGTTATATAAAAAAGATAAATAAAGTAAAGCAAAATTTAATTGGCGGCACGACTGCAATGCGCAAAACATTCAGACAAAACTGTGTCATAATAATTATATAGGGTTACATAATATCAAAACATATGCTTCAGGCGATAAATATAATGCTGCCATTGACATTCAGTTTTGTTTATGTTCTTTTCCCCCTGCTCTTAAGTCTGGTAACCGCAGGTGTTAGCTGTTAGATTAGTCATACATTGGGACAAACCGCAGTAAACACGTCTGGAACTAGAACGACACATTTTGAAAGATTGTAGTTTTGTTTATTAAAAAAAAAAAAAGATGGCTCCGAAATGAATACTGGTCATGACGATGATATAAGTATAAAAAGATGAAAACGTCCGACTGCAAAATCAACAGCATCCTTATTAAAATTAACAGCATCGACAACAACAATAAGATCAACAACAACAGCAACAACAACAACAACAACAACAACAACAACAACAACAACAACAACAATAACATCAACAGCAGCAACAAAGAAAAAATAATAACAACAACATTATCTTTTACTGCAACAACAACAACAAAAACGAAGATTTTACCGGCTAAAACAAATAACAAAGAACGAAAAAACGAGTAACGAAAGCATTCAACCAATTGCCACCTTTTTCTCCAATTAATTCTAGACAGCTGCTAGTTTGCTCTAAATTTCCACGAACTATTACACAATAATTGCAGTTTAAAGTTTTTAGATAAACGAACGCACCCCAGCATATAAATCTCGAATAATGATAATATAGCAACAGCCTTCGAAGCGCGCGGCACACGGCTTTGAAACATGTAACTTTATTATTTTGAACCCAGATTTACCTCTTTTTATTATTTTAACCCCATGTTTACCTTTTTTTCTATCCGCTTAAATATTAAATAACTGCCTGCGCAGGTGGCGGGGAATCGAAAAAAAAAACAACAACAACAAGCAAACCAAAACAAAACAAAGTAGGCTTTAAAAAAATATTAAATACGTGATTCCAAAGAAAACATGCAAGTTTGTCACATGATCAGTTTGTTACAGACCCAGTTTGTCACAGGCCTAGTTTGTTACAGGTCCAGTTTGTCACATACCCAGTTTACCACAGGCCCAGTTTGTCACAGGTCCAGTTTGTTATAGAATCAGTTTGTCACATACCCAGTGTGTCACAGACCCAGTGTGTCACAGTCCCAATTTGTCACAGACCCAGTGTGTCACAGTTCCAGTGTGTCACAGACCCAGTGTGTCACATATCCTGTTTGTCACAGACACAGTGTATCACAGTCCCAATTTGTCACAGACACAGTGTGTCACATACCCAGTGTGTCACAGACCCAGTGTGTCACCGTCCCAATTTGTCACAGACACAGTGTGTCACAGTCCCAATTTGTCACAGACACAGTGTGTCACAGACCCAGTGTGTCACAGACCCAGTGTGTCACAGTTCCAGTTTGTGGCAGTCGCTGTTTACCACAGGTCCAGTTTGTCACAAATACCGTGTGTCACAGACCCAGTGTGTCACAGTTCCAATGTGTCACAGACCCAGTTTGTCACAGTCCCAATTTGTCACAGACCCAGTGTGTCACAGTTCCAATTGTGACACATTGGAACTGTGACAAACTGGGTATGTGACCTACTGGGTATGTGACAAACTGGGTCTGTGACACACTGGGTATGTGACACACTGGGTCTGTGACAAATTGGGACTGTGACACACTGGGTCTGTGACAAACTGGGTCTGTGACACACTGGGTATGTGACAAACTGGGTCTGTGACAAACTGGCTATGTGACAAACTGGGACTGTGACACACTAGGACTGTGACACACTGGGTCTGTGACACATTTTTGTCACAGGTCTAGTTTGTCACAGACCCAGTTTGTCATAGGCCCATTCACAGACGCAGTTTGTCTTAAACCCAATTTGTTGCAAGTCAAGTTTGTCAAGGGCCCAGTTTGTCACAGCGCCGGTTTCCCACAGTTCTGGACCTGTGACAAAATGG
>RQTK01000119.1:487230-492230 GCA_003991915.1 Elysia chlorotica | reverse complement strand
GATAGGGTATATACATGAATAATCATGTATATGGATCAATGTAGTAAAAAAAAAAAAACAACCTTAATAGTATTGGTGCAAGTTTATGTAACGGCATAACCAAAGTTACTTTTTTTATATTTATGTAAGCCTACATTTATTTGCTCATTAATGGGGCTGACCTCTTTCTCTTAAAAAAAAAAAAAGAACAAAAACGTAAACAAAATCATGTGATAGATGTATTTCTTTTTGTAAACAATCTGCTGATTGGGCTAGAGCATAGAACATAATTTTATTTTGAGACACTTTTTGCATTAGAGCTAAGCGTACATAACTGGGACCTTTCAGGGCTAGAGTATAGACCTATTTTAAAAACACTTTTTGCACGAGCCGGCTTTCAAGCATCACGTGACTTTTGTGAGAAAGAGGTCAGTCCTAAGCGTACATAACTGGCGTCCATAATATTTTTATGATCTCTCTGGGCCAGTCCCATTCATTAATTTAATCATTTAATGACCAAGGGAGTGAATTCGCCATGCATATGTGGTTAGAGCGCCGACCTCCGATGTAGGAGGTGCGTGGGTCGAGTCCTCCTCAAGCCGCCGCATTTTCCCCTAACTGGTTAAGTTGGTGTGAGTATAATCTTACCAAAACAAGAGTCTCAGTATCCCGTTCTAGGGTCCTGTCTAGGATATTTTCTAGATGTGTTGGGGGGTTGGGGTTGGATTGGGTTGGTTTAACGTCCAGCATCAGCACTATATTGGCAATATTGTGGACGGGCCCCAAGACGGACGTCTGACAATTGTATGTGCTGCCACACACGCGTGCACGAGACAGGGCGGGGATACCATGACTCCTGTCTCAGCCGGTCGCATTATACTGACACCGACACGCCGGGCATTAAAAAAAAAGAAAAAAAAAAGAACAAAACACGCTCTACCTTTATTAATCCACACCCACCCAATACACCCAATAATAATACAACAAACTGTAACAACACAAACGAATGATCTATGCAGAATAATTATTATATGAATTTAAAAATATAATTATATGAAATGATATCCTTTCATAAGTCTAAATTAAACCCCTCATGAACAAGATTACTATCTCAATCCTCGCGTGACTTTCTTCTTTCCTTTTTTTTTTTTATTATTATTAATTTTTTACTCACAGGAAATACCGTAGTAATTGCTTTGAAAAAAAATGCTCGTTATTTTTTTTTTAAAACTAACCGTGGCGCCAACTTGGAGCGCTAATACATGTAGAATCACATCTTTTCAAAGTTATCGCAGATTCCTGTGGTTTAGCGAGACAAAACTTCCCCTGGAAATAAATGCCACACGCCCATTGACTGGCATTGAGTCAGATACGAAAGATAAACAAAAATGTGGCGCAGTTTGTACCATGTACAGTCGCTACAAAGGAGTGTTGCTGTGTGAAATTAAGCAGAGCAAATCAACGAAGCGAGGCAGGGTGAGGAGCATGTACAGAAATCTAAGATACCCATATAACTACCCTAGTACCCTGGTAGTTATATAAATCTATGAGGATACCAGATTTCACATAGCCTCGACTGAGATAGATAAAGGTGGAGGCAAATCCGTTGAGATAGAAACTATAATAGAGGGACAAGTATAGGAGAAAAACGATAAATGGTTACGGTATTTAAGAAGTAATAATAATAATACATGTACAAAAATATTGTGGGAAAGAGAGGGGAGAGAGAGATAGAGAGAGGGGATGGGGTGCTGCTAAATCAGTAGAGTGGTGTTGGTCTACCAATCGAAAGGTCCCCTGTTTGAAACCCACGAATGGTGAGAGTAATGTTATTGCTCAATTTTGTTCACTTTGGTTGGGTTGGTGTTAGTATACTGTGAACCGATTGAGCTAAGAGTCTAGGTCTCTGGGTGGTCGCAAGTAAAATATCCATACGTTAGTACTGAGACCCATCCTCAGTCTTGCTGGTTTATGTCAGACGTAAAGAAACTAACTCAACGACTCGCAGCGTTACATTTAACGTGGTCGCAAGTAAAATTTCCATACTTCATTATTAAGACCCATCCTCAAAATAGTCTTGCTGTTGGTGCCAGACGTAAAGAAACGTACTCAACGACTCGCAACGTTACATTTAGCGTACTTCTCCTCTGACATAGAGCGGATTATGCCAGAATAATTTATTCTTGTAAATAGTGAAGAAAAGGTTTGAGCTACCTGCCGGATACAAAGAATTGGTTATTCTGTATAAAATTGCCAAAGATTTTCTGAATTCATCACAACCCTTCATAATTTAATTCTGTTCAGTCAGTGTTGAGGAAAGTGTGTGTGTGTATGTGTGTGTGTGTGTGTGTGTGTGTGTGTGAGTGTGTGTACTTTGTGCAAAAATCCAACAGACTACCACCACTTTTTTAGACTGCATGGAAATTTGATCAGAGTTAGATTTAGATCTAGCCTCCTCTATTGAGAAGGATAGGGGAGTGGGAGTGCGAGAGAAAAAGAGAGGGAACGAGAGAGAGAGAGAGAGAGAGAGAGAGAGAGAGAGATATGGTCTAACAACTCTTTCCCCTCGCGAGAGATCTAGATCTAGAAATACGTGATATTTTTAAAACATTAGATCGCGTGCCCAAAACCTTCAAATTTAATCGGGGTTTAATACCTGCAAGAAAACGAGGAATGTTCTCGATTTGACTGGATTGACACTTTTTAAATCAACCTTTTTATGTTGTTGTCATAAATAGAGAAGAAACAGCACACATCTCAAGATTGATGCCTTTACATAGAGAAAATTCAATGCCGAGTGTCGAAATGTTTGAGTTACATGAAATAATTTGTAAAAAAAAATGAGGATTTTTTAACACTGAAGTTTTACTGGAACGGAACAAGGAGAATAATCTATGTGCAATCAAACGATGTTCTACCCCAGAACCACCGGAAGTTAAGAAACAGGACAATCTATGTGCAATCAAACTATGGTTAAGTAATAGAGGGTCGATTATGTGCTAGGAGTTGAACTCCGAGCCAACTGGGGGGCACAGTGGTCCTGGGGTAGAACATCGGCTTCTGACGCTTAAGGTCCTAGTTCGAGCCCTGGCGATTGCGCCCCCTACTGGTTGGGTCGGTGTCAGTATAATGTGACCGGCTGAGACAGGAGTCATGGCATCCCCGCCCTGTCTCGTGTGTGGCAGCACATACAATTGTCAGACGTTAGTCTTGGGGCTCGTCCACAGTATAGCTTATATAGTGTTGATGTTGGACGTTAAACCAACTCAACAACCGAGCCAACTATGTCTTTTTCCGAAGAATAGGATTTCAGTGGAGCTATAAGGATTATGAAGAAAATTAATAAGGCAACAAAATTATAGTTATTACTAAGACTGTGCCGGTAGTCCTGAAACCAGGCCACTAGTGACTTTGCGACCTATTTAATAATAACCAAAGCTGATTATTGGGGTGGAACCAAGACTGCGATTAAATACACCATGGGTTTAATGGTGAAACTTAGTACTGTACATTATAATATTTTACTGCATTTTAAGTGGCATCCTTTTTATCCTTTGTACAGCACCGGTGCGCACTCAGGAAATTTCCTATTTCTATCGCGGGATGATAGAACATCACCGGCGGTCACGCATTAGTTTTTTTTAACCTTTTCGTTCTAGGCCAAAAGTTCTTTATAGGGAGAGGGAGAGAATTCTCTCTCTCTCTCTCTCTCTCTCTCTCTCTCTCTCTCTCTCTCTCTCTCTCTCTCTCTCTCTCTCTCTCTCTCCGGGTTTAACGTCTCCTAGGTTCCCCTGGGGGATCTTATACGGCGATCTAGGCCCAAAGTTTGCTGGCAAGGAGTTTTATAGCTCAGTCGGTAGAGCGTTTGGCTGAGAGTCAAGACGTGCCAAGTTCAAGTTCAACCCTCAGCTGATGCTGTCCCATTCCGTCCCTTATGTGGGGTCGAACATCGGCTTCAGAGGTCCGTGGTTCGAGCCCTGGCGATTTCACTGTTTAGTCGTTTCTATTATAATAATTATGACCGACTGAAGCATGAGTCATAGTATCCCCGCACTGTCTCTGTGTGGCAGCACGTCAAAATTGTCACCAACCCAATCAGTAGGGAGCGAAATCACCAGGGCTCGAACCACAAACCTCCCCCAGGGCCACCCCCCTCCCCAGTCGGTAGGTACCTCGGTTCGAATCTAATTTTTGGCACATGTATTAGTCGGATTTGGTGCCTTTCTGGGTCTGGTTGGTATTAGTCGGATTTGGTGCCTCCCTGGGTCTGGTTGGGTCGCTGACTATATATTATGCTATATATGTTAGATATTGGTTTTTGAGCCGTCACCATATAATAAATATCTACTACTAGAAACTAGAAGAGACATTTAACGGTACCCGAATAAAAGCTAATTTCTCACCCCTTCAGTAGCCATGTTCGTTTTTTTTCCAGCACTTATGTACAATATGTATGATTATTCTTTTTTTTTTTTTTTAACCGTTATATTTCATCGGGTAATATTTTCAGCATTATGTAGGTGCATTTTCTATGATCTTTTGGCGTTCAGGCATGACCTGTCAGGGAATACCCTCAATTCAACTGCCTGACCCTTACCAGAAGGGAAACCCTAGGAAAGTCTGGAAGTCTTAAGTGTTAAGTCTGTCTGAGTGGCCACCACTCCACCACTCCCAGTCCCTGGTCTCAAGCGGTGCTACAAAAACAACGATGAGTCATAAAAAATGGTGTGTCGCCGTATAGACCCTGCAGGGGATGTTAAATGGTTAAACCCGATGAGAGGTCCAAATGAGACAACTCTCTCCCTCGCTCTGTAGAGAACAGAAAATCATGTACGTTGTTGCTTTGATGTGTATGTCTGTGTGCGTATTTGTGTGTGTGTGTGTGTGTGTGTGTAAGTGTTTGAAATCTGTATAGATCTGGCATGAGGGTCTGATACCCCCATTCCCCTCAATTTCCTTTCCTCATAATTATCAAGGATCCCTACCGTCTTTACAGTTTACAATCTGCTTTCGGATCTAGT
>RQTK01000119.1:437515-459376 GCA_003991915.1 Elysia chlorotica | reverse complement strand
AGTGATGTGTCCTGTGTGACGTCTAGTGATGTGTCTTGTGTGACGTCTAGTGATGTGTCATGTGTGACGTCCTTGGACAACGCTATTATAACGCTATAATTACTACCCCAAACTCCACCTCACCAGAAAAGACTATAAAAGACACTGAAGTACCAAAGGGCTACCTTAAAGCCTTTAGTCTAGTACAGTTACAGAATGCAAAAGAATTTCTTATACGCAGAAAAGCAGAAAACTATGTTCAAGCAAAGAAAGCTCTTTTAATCACAAAATTATATGAGCCTTAATCAGCGTATTCTTTGCATAGTTTTAGTTACTTTCCCTGTATTTGTCAAAAGAAATCGTAACGGAGAGTTCAAAACCAGTTCATACTTGAACCCCAGACCGCTTGCTCTTCATTCCAGCGCGCTAACGACTGAGTTTCAATCAGTCTCACAAAACAGTGGCCAGTGGTCAGAGGTCACTAGTCACTGGTCAATGGATAGTCACATGGGTCTAATATGTCCTCTCAGGAAACGGGGCGACTAAATACTTATCTAGCACCCTCTTCGAACAACACCGTACAAGACCCTTAAATTAAACAAACACAGACCCATTAAACAGACTTTCGTCTGGTATGGTTATAATATAATAAGGTAGTAGTAGTAGTAGTAGTAGTAGTAGTAGTAGTAGTAGTAGTAGTAGTAGTAGTAGTAGTAGTAGTAGTAGTAGTAGTAGTAGTAGTAGTAGTAGTAGTAGTAGTAGTAGTAGTAGTAGCAGCGGCAGCAGAAGTAGTAGTAGTAGTAGTAGTAGTAGTAGTAGTAGTAGTAGTAGTAGTAGTAGTAGTAGTAGTAGTAGTAGTAGTAGTAGTAGTAGTAGTAGAGGCAGCAGTAGTAGTAGTATTTGTTGTGGTGATGGTGGTGGTGGTGGTGGTGGTAGCAATGTTGAAAAGAAAGCCTTTTTAGCAGAAAATAAAGAAAAATGTTGCTGTGAAGCACGTAACGCTTTGAGGACAACCAAATTATGAAAAGTGTCACTCTTAAACAAAATTAATACGATAACATCAGGTTGGTGGTACAAGTACATTGTACTGGAACCTCTGAGCTCTAGCTCATCGTCAAGAGCGTTACCGACTTAGCTGCTTTCAATGAGTGGTTAACCCCAGGCAATGCGTGACCGCTGGTTAGTGGTCAGAGACACTGGTCTATCCTGCCTTCTCCTTGCACTGAGCGGCAAAATAATTATCTAGCACCCTCTTCGCACTACCGGATTTTACTGGACACTTGACCATTTAACTGTACTCTTGACCTGTGAATAACTGGACCGAGGATACCAGATAGCCTCTAACTGGACTCTTGACCATTACGCTACGCATCTGACCGGACCTCGAGTAGGTATCCGAGCTATAAGGATCGGAGAGATGACTGTCGGTGTGTTCGATGATCCATGACGGAGCGCGGTAGCAATGTGCTTAGAGCATTGGCTTTCGGCGCAAGAGGTCCATAGTTCGAGCCCCCGCAATGTCAGACGCGCTCCTCCCTACTGGTTGGGTCGGTAAAAAGCGTTACTAAGACTGACCAAGCCACGGGTACCCCACTTTGGGATCCAGTCCCCGTAGATGACATTATGACCCAGGGGTCGTTGCACCTGTTTTCTCCGATCAAAGAATCCGTGATCTATGAGGCGAATTGTCGCAAGTTTTTGAGCATTGGTCTCACAATGGCGAATTCCGCCGGTAGTTGTAAATGTAGTTGAGTTGGTTTAACGTCAAACGTCAGCACTATATATACTATACTGTGAACGGGCCCCAAGACTGACGTCTGACGATTTTAAGTGCTTCCACACACGAGACAGGACGGGGATGCCATAACTCATTTGTCACCCGTTTACATTAAACTGACACCGACCCAACCAGTAGGGGGCGAAATCGCCTGGGCTCGAATTACGGACCTCTGTAGCCGAAGTTCTACCCCAGGGCTATCTCAATTGACCTCCATGAATATTAATGGGTCCGTAGAATCTACAGCAAACTTCTACTTGGTAAGTATCGTTTACTTTTCCATTCCCCTGCCCCCTGGGAATTCCGCCAGTGGAGTATTTTGTTTGGTGGATTTCGCCCCGCGCTGGTTGGGTCTATGTCATCTAAGTATCTAGCACCCTCTTCGCACCATGGGATTTTATTGGACGCTAGTCCATTTAACTGGACTCTTGACTATTGGAGTACTTTTTCACCTGGCCGAACCTCAAGTAGGTATCTGTGAGATCAGATACGGAGAGATGATCCTTTTGGTTATCCTTTTGGTGAACAAAACTGGCCCATATGGTAGAGCGTTGGCCTCGCTATTGGGAGATCCGCCGATCGAATATTTTGAGGCTGAGTTAGGAGTTCAGCAGGTATCCCCGCGTTGCCTCGTATATGACATGACATAAAATTGTCAGACTTTAGTTTTGGGACCCTTCTCCGTAAATGATTCTTATTTTGGAAGTAGTAGTTGTATTTGAGTTGGTTTTACGTCCAACATCAGCACTATAAAGGTTATATTGTGGACGGGCCCCAAAACTGATGTCTGACCATTTTATGTGCTGCCACACACGAGACAGGGCGGGGATACCATGACTCCTGTCTCATCCAATCACATTGAGAACTTATAAAACGTAAAACTATATAAAAGAAAGCTTTTTTCTTGCAAAGAACAAAGAAGAGTAACCTGCAATGAACAACCTATTTAGAGGGGTGGATGAGGCTCAGTGAATTTGTGTTCTGGACTGGGGGGCAGGGGGTTCAAAACTTTAAAGTTCGAATCTCGACTCGTACCCCAATATTAGATACAGGGTTATTTTTCCGAATTTTGTGGGTAATGCAGGGTACTTTCAAAAACTCATTAGAGAGTACTAGGGATTTAAAAGAAAAGAAGCATGCTTCGTCTGACTGTCGAAAAGTTAAAATCTGTTTAGGAGATCAAATTAATTTTGTCTCTCTTAGTTTCTTGTCTACATCTAACTTATCAATTGATTACTGATAAATATTCCTGGTAAGGTTTTTCCCCCACTGTCTGAACAAGGCCTTTTTTTTACTGCGTTAGTATTGCATCTGTACTTTATTTTTAATGCTCTAAAGTATGTATTGCATCTATAATTCATTTATATTGCTCTAACTTTAGTATTGCATTTAAAATATATTTCTATTGCTCTAACGTTAGTATTGCATCTATAATGTATCTCTAATGCCCTAACGTTTGTATTCCATCTATAATGTATTTCTATTGCTCTAACGTTAGTATTGCATCTATAATGTATTTCTATTGCTCTAAAGTTTGTATTGCATCTATAATGTATTTCTATTGCTCTAACGTTTGTATTCCATCTATAATGTATTTCTATTGTTCTAATGTTAGTATTGCATCTATAATGTATTTCTATTGCTCTAAAGTTTGTATTGCATCTATAATGTATTTCTATTGCTCTAAAGCTTGTATTGCATCTATAATGTATTTCTATTGCTCCAAAGTTTGTATTGCATCTATAATGTATTTCTATTGCTCTAAAGCATGTATTGCATCTATAATGTATTTGTATTAGTCTAACATTAGTATTGCATAATTATATAATGTATTTCTATTGCTATAACGTTTCTACAGCATCTACAACATATTTGTATTGCATCTATAATGTATTTCTATTGCTCTAATGTCTTAACTTCTTTATTTACTCCTATTTAACCATAAAATACCCAAAGAGTCTGAGAACATTAAAGGCATATGCAGGAAATGTAAACTTTCTTTGTCTAACTTCTATTAGGTTTGTCAGAAAAACGTGAGGGGAATAAGATACGCTAAAGACCGGGTAAAAATAGTTCGTGGTATGGGTGGAAACTAGAGTTATTATGTACAGAGAAGAATTAGGCTTAGGTTTAGACGCCTGACTACGCCATCTAAATACACCGTAAGTCGGTCTTCTAAACTTGCATCCTTTTTGTACTTAGAATAAGAAAACGTTTCAGAAATTAAAAAAAATGAGACTGAGAAACTGAGAGAGAGAAACAGAGATAGATAGATAGATAGATAGATAGATAGATAGATAGATAGATAGATAGATAGATAGATAGATAGATAGAGAATGTTGGTGGTACAGTGTATCTTCTATTCGGGATCCACGTCCCAGTTCGAGCAATGATCAATATTATTTATTTGTCAGATTTTTTTCCACCACTGGTTGCCTCGGTAGTCAATACATGATTGTAGGATCTCCACACTGTCTCGTGTGTGCAAGCACGTAAAGTTGTTAGAATTTATCCTTGGGACCCATCACCAAGAAATGCCCTCCTTGGTAAAATAAAAATGACAATACATGTATAGACTAGGAGAACGCTCCTGTCATACAAAGAAACATGATAAACATCGTTTGCCTTTCTCTGTTCTGTCAGAGGTGTCTCAGTTTTCACTTGTCAGTTTGTTTGTTTGTTTGTTATTACTTAGCGTCCAACGTGACGTGAATGGGTCTCAATACTTACGTCTGACAAGTTTAGGTGCTACCACACAGAGACAGTGCGGGGTACCAGACTCTTTCTCAGCCGATCACATTATAATTATTGATACCGACCCAATTAAAAAAACAAAATTACATGGCACTGTTCTTTATATTTTTATGATTTATAGATAATTTGAAACCACAAATTAATAGATTTTGAATTCCGATTAGGACTGGTTATAAAAGTACCCCACGTTTATGCAGATAATAATTATATTCATGAACGCATATTTGAACATAATCATACTACATGTACTAAACTACAATGTAATTCATGTCTCCTAAAGTTAAAAGAAAGTACGCAAACTAAAGTAATAACTTCTTAAATTAAAGTCTCTTTATTTTAAGTTATTTTCCTATCATGGCATGTTGTTGTTGAGTTGTTGAGTTGGTTTAACGTCCAACATCAGCACAATATAGGCTTTATTGTGGGCGGGCGCCAAGACTTGCTTCTGACAATTTTATGTGCTGCCACACACAAGACAGGGTGGGGATACGATAACTCATGTCTCAGTCAGTCACGTTAAACTGACACCGACCCAACCAGTAGGAGGCGCAATCGCGAGGACTCGAATCCGGACCTTTTGCGTCGGACGCCGATGTTCTACCCCAGGGCCACCGCGCATGACAAAAAAAATGCATGGAAAAAACGAAACAAAAACAAAAACATAAGACAAAAAAATACCAATAAAAAGAGTATGTTATAGTTAATGTTTCGTGTGTCACAAAGACGTAGTGTTTACTCAATGTCAAGCTCAATGCCTTTAATGTTTCGAAATTAGTTTTTAGTAGACCTAGATCTAATCTATCTAATGGAAGCACGACCTTAATTTTTTCAAACTAGGTTACAGTTTTTAATTTTAGGGATTCCAAAATTACAGGACAAGTACTTCAATTGTCTGTTTTCTAAAGCAATTCATTCCTGGTTCAATTGCCTTAATCTTGGAGTGTTGTTACATCTACGTAAAGTGCGTTTCGTCATTGAGTCTTTGTACTGTACTGTTGCTTTTCTTAAGGAAGTTCCGATGGTAGAGAGAGAGAGAGAGAGAGAGAGAGAGAGAGAGAGAGAGAGAGAGAGAGAGAGAGAGAGAGAGAGAGAAAGAGAGAGAGAGAGAGAGAGAGAGAGAGAGAGAGAGAGAGAGAGAGAGAGAGAGAGAGAGAGAGATGGTACATCGGACTTGTCCTTTTAAGCATCACTGGAGAACTATGGAACCATGATCTACTAACACGATAGACAAAGGAGAAACCTCTGACACAAATACACCGTATTCTATTATCACAGCCATACTTCAATGAATCTCATTAAAAAAAAGACAAGAAAAGAAAATACAACAACCAGGACAAAACAAGCCCTCAAGTTAGTATGTAAGGATGTATGCGTTGTAGAAGAATGTCAAAGACTGTCAATTTCTTTAAAAGCACCCTTTTTAAAACCAGATCTACTTCAAAACCTTTTTTTAAATCAAATCTACTTCAAAAGGACATCCGGTTAAAAATCATTCTAGCTCTTACGGTGTTGCGGTGTTTTCTTTTAGCACTTTACAGAACACAATTTGGCACGGGACTTGTTTTTTTTTACTTTTCAGCTATTGAAGAGCGATGTCAAACTTGGACTGACAGAATGCTAAGCTCTATTTATAGGATCCTTTCAGAACCAACAGCTGGAAAGGAAAAAGAAGGAGCCATACGACGGTACACGACATCGACAATACAAGTACAACTACAACATTTCTGTAAAGAATTGAGGCTGCGAGATAGGTCTCTAATTCTGGTAATCGGTTTTATGGCCTACAAATTAAAACTTTCCCCTTCGGCATAATTGAAGGGCATTCTCTCAATAGTTTGGCACCGGGTTAAGAAAACAGAATTACACTACAGGACTTAAGATAATATAATGGCAAAATACGATTGTGATCCAGAGAGAGAGAGAAAGAGAGATAAAGAGAGAGAGAGAGAGGCAAAATGGCGAGATACAATGATAACAGGTTGATGCTGGAAGAACTGGAGCAATATCTTAAGCAGCGTCTAGGTAAACATTAACAACCCTTACCGTGTGCGGCATCTATTGTCCCTTTTTTAGACCTCCTTCATCAGTTCTGTCCTTTCGCTTTCTCCTATACGATGTATGACACAGAAAAGCAGTCCAACAACTATAGAGGCTTTAACAGACGGAGCTAGACCTAGGGACCAAAAAATGATGCTAGTAAATTGAGGGAGTAAGGTGAAAATAGGTTAGAAGTTTGTGGTTGTCCCTTCTATCCTATAGGATGCAAACTTGCTTGTATGTATAGTGAACTTTAGGGGCCTACACTGCCTCCGGCACTGATTACCCCACAAAAAATCCTCATTTTTTAGGTCTCTTCTGTTGCGTAGACAAAGAACAGACCTAGATCTAGATTCTCCCCTACCCAGTACCCTGCCTTTCCTTTGTAATGACAGAAGATGAAGAAGAAGAAGAAGAAGAAGAAGAAGAAGAAGAAGAAGAAGAAGAAGAAGAAGAAGAAGAAGAAGAAGAAGAAGAAGAAGAAGAAGAAGAAGAAGAAGAAGAAGAAGAAGAAGAAGAATATGCTATATTGTGGACGGACCCATAGACTGACGTCTGACAATTTTATGTGTTGCCACACACGAGACAAGGTGGGGATACCAGGACTCCTGTCTAAGTTGATCACATTAAACTGACACCGACCCAACCAGTAGGGAGCGCAATCGCCATGATTTCGAACACAGACCTTTTGCATCGGAAGACGATGTTCTACCACAGGGCCACCGTGCCCCCCAATACGAAGTCGAACTGATGTGATAGAACGTTGGTCTCCAGACCGGAAGATCCGCGGTTCGAAACCCACGATCGGTGAAAAGTTTATTTGTCAGATTTTAGTCTTCGGGTCCGGTCACAAAATAGCATATATAGAGCTGGCGTTAGACGTTAAGCAACCAACTCAACCCAACTCACACATACAGTATAGTAGTAGTAGTAGTAGTAGTAGTAGTAGTAGTAGTGGCAGTAGTGGTAGGCTTGGTGGCGAACTCTTGGTAAACGTGAAGACAGCTAGTGTGTGTACTGACTTACTCCCAAATCCACTTCAGGCTTGTAGAGAAGTGTTCTTGGGGCAAGATAATCCTCCGGATGAGACCTACACGTTTTAAGTGGATCCAAACTTAGATCTATCTCAATCTAGGACAGATTACTACAAGTAGGCCTTGCTTTATCCTGATCTAGATTCTAGATCTAAGTCTAGATCTAGTTAGAAAATGTATAAAATGTATAAATATAATCCGTGAATAAAAAGCCTCCAATGCACCGGACAAACAATTGTTGAGTATCCACACGGTAGAAATACTCTAGATTCTCTAGATCTAGATCTGATCTGGACTTAAGATGATTTTAGAACTAATCTAGCTGAGCAGATCTCGGGTCTAGATCTACTGGGAAATCACCAAGGTTCTGCTGACCGTGTGAACTGCTCGGATATAATAGATCCACGAACTCTTACACATCTTTTAGAAGCTCTCAGATTAAAGTGGCTACAGAAATTTATTATGAAGGGTGCACCGAGCTTTAGCCTAGTGCCAGGCAAAGGCAAAGGGCAGGAAGCTTAGATCTAGATCTAGAAGTAGGCTAGGTGGATGCACCGATCCCGTGCTTTGTCTGGCTTGGCCTAGCTAGATTGTCAACAACACAAGGCCAACACGACGCGGCGCCCCTTGTACGTGTGTCCCACGACTGTAGTCACAGTGCAGTGAAAACGAGCAGACAGCCGACCACTGGCACAGCTAACCTAGATCTAGATCTAAACCCCTTTTCCTACAGCCATGGCGCTTCGCAGCCCAGTGTGTCGCAGTATCGCTGTCCCACGGAGGTTGAGTTGACAGTTGACACCTGTGGAGGTCGGAGCGGTTCTCTCCCTTTGTTTATTCCTTTCATCATAGAGGAAAAGTCGCAAAGATTCTTCCTTTACCCCCCCCCCCTTTCCCCAACCCTTTTACACCCCAATCCCATAAAGGAACGCATCTATTATGGGCCCATATTATGCTTTATATAAACCCACATATTAATCTCTGTCTCCATTCATTTTTATAACAGTGGGGCTTAAAATTAAAGAGCAAAAATTTACAATTCAAACAACCTTTACATTATGCACTAGATGATTGACAATCAATGTGGACATTGGACAGCAGATAATGTATCGGTGTATGTATGATGTAATTCTAATTTTTCGCAATTTTACGTATTTTCAGTATTAAAAAATTGTCATGTCAGGTTCTGATCGAGTAGGAACGTATGTCAGCATCGCTGTATGCCTAAAAATGTCTGCCTCTAATTTAATATTTTTTTTCAGACTATATAATTTTATAATCCTCAAGAAAACAGTGTCATTATTATGCCCCCACACACATAATTAATTAACGCAGTGAGTATGCTAGTGGAGTGGGATATTTTGTGAAGCCTCGAGATAACGTTAAGACGAGCTTCAATATGCTTTTCCGAAGCTGCAATTATAATAATTTGATTGGAGAGAAGGTTTTCCACTCAGCATTATTTTGATGAGAATAATAATGTTTTTCTCCATAAATGTCGATCTATTTATATACCATCGTAAATGCGGATTATCAATAGTAGGTCTATGCTTTGGTTAGTTTTAACGTCCCCTGGGTTCCCACAGAATTATACCACGGGGACGAGTACACAAGCTAGCATCAGAAATTCGGTTGACCAACTTGTCAGTACAGCGTACTACCGAATAAACAAACTCAGATGCGCCTTTACATTATAGCCGCTACTGTGCTGACGTGCCGTAAAAACAAACTCAGATGCGCCTTTACAATATAAGCATTATAGCCATTACTGTGCTGACGTGCCGTAAAAACAAACTCAGATGCGCCTTTACAATAAATTATTATAGCCCTTACTCTGCTGACGTGCCGTAAAAACAAACTCAGATGCGCCTTTACGTTATAGCCATTACTATGCTGACGTGCCGTAAAAACAAACTCAAATGCGCCTTTGAAACCATCGATTAGCAACAGTGAACACGAACAAATGGCCACCTTTGAATTCCTGCACTGACAATAAAAATGCTATACCTGTAGGCACTTATTGAGCGTAATTTTATGGCGTAATAAATCCACATTACGGGGAACCTATCAATGGGTCGGGGAAAGTACAAAACGGGCCGGTTGCATTACATGTATTGCGTGACTTTTTGGACTAGCTGATACAACGTCTCTCTGCCATACATGGAGTGTTAGGCCTAAAGGACGCGGAAGTCAGTAACTAATGTACCGAGATGGGAAGAGGTCAACGGTTCCAGATAAGATCATTACTGTATTGCGACATCCTTGCCCGGTACGTAGCCAAGCGTGGGGACGGATAGAGCGCCGAATTCACTGCAGAGTGCAGACTCTGGGTATGATGGGGAGAGAGAGAGAGACACAGAGAGAGAGAGAGAGAGAGAGAGAGAGAGAGACAGACAGACAGACAGACAGACAGACAGACAGACAGACAGACAGACAGACAGACAGACAGACAGACAGACAGACAGACAGACAGACAGACAGACAGACAGACAGACAGACAGACAGACAGACAGACAGACAGACAGAGCAAATTTACCAAGGCCATTGTTGCAGGGCTAAGATCAGTCCTGTTAGAGGCTATTTTCAGCATTTTGATAAATGATACTCGTACTTGTTACAGCGACAGATAAAAAAGAAAATAAAAAACAACAACAACAACAACAACAACAAAACAACAAAAATCCACGACTGTGTTGAAGAGGGGTGTCAGTATTCGCCGCGGGGATCCGGAGGATATAGTCAGACAGACGACAAAGAAAGAAAAAAAATCACTTGTAATTTTTCCTCACTCCATCGTTTGATTTCATACCTGACCATCAGCTTAGATTACCTATATCGTCGTGTTTATCTCTTAATTAGTTGAAATTGGAACTAAGATTCATGTACATAATTATATTGTAAGAGCAAGCGATGACAGACAGACAGACAGACAGACAGACAGACAGGACAAAGAGACAGAGAGACAGGACAGACAAAGAGACAGAGACAGACAGAAGAGACATAGAGAGACAGAGGCAGACAGAGACAGACAGACAGACAGACAGACAGACAGACAGACAGACAGACAGACAGACAGAGACAGACAGACAGACAGACAGACAGACAGACAGGCAGACAGACAGACAGAAAGACAGAAAGACAGACAGACAGACAGACAGACAGACAGACAGACAGACAGACAGACAGACAGACAGTGCGAATTGTCCAAGGCCATTGTTGCAGGGCTAAGATCAGTCCTGTTAGAGACTATTTTCAGCATGTCGATAAATGATACTCGTACTTGCTACAGTGATATACAAAAAAAAAAAAGAAAAAACAACAACAACAACAACAAAACAAAACAAAAAAAATCCACGACTGTGTTGAAGAGGGGTGTCAGTATTCGTTGCGGGATATAGTCAGACGGCTACAGACGACAAAGAAAGAAAAAAAAAATCACTTGCAATATTTCCTCATTCCTGACCATCAGTTTAGATTACCTATATCGCCGTGTTTGTCTGTTAATTAGTTGAAATTGGAACTAAGATGGAAACATAATTATGTACATAATTATGTACATACTGTAAGATTAAGAGCAAGCGAGAGACAGAGAGATATACAGAGATAAACAGGTAAAGAGAGACATAGACACAAGCAGTCAGAGAGAAAAAAGAAATTGGGATACATAATCACAGAGAAACAGAATTACATAGAGAGAGAGGAGGGGAGAGAGAAAGGGAGATATAGAGGGAGAGAGAGATGAGAGAGATAGGAGAGAGAGAGGAGAGAGGGAGTGGGTGACGGAGAGAGGGAGGCTGGACTGAACAGTCTGGGACAAAGAGAGAGAGAAATGAAGAGAGGAGAAAGAAGCCTCGGGATACGATCTCACCTGTAGCTTCTGTGTCAGTTCATGATTGTTTTGTTATTAGGACTACCCCCCCCCCCCCACTCCTTTTGCCTGTTGTCGCTCTGTTGGTCATTGTCAGAAATTATCGATGTATAAAACTAATTAACACCATGGCTACATCGTGAGGTGGGCCATTGTTGCTACTCCATAGACAGGGGGGAGCACCAAAAAACACAAGTTACGGGTTTGGCAAAACAAGGCGGTAGTCTCAGGCATACTTGTGACCGCTGGAAAACCCCAGCTCATAACCGGAAGTCTTGACTGACCATGCGCATGGTGTCGTGAACACTTGGATTTTTTATCCATCAGACAATGATATCCACGGAAAAATGATTGAATTATACAACATGTATGTGAAATGCGCTGGACTCAATTATTGCACAGACGTTTGTATTATAGGTAATTTATATACAAAATTAATCCCGCTATATTGACTGGGTACTATGCCCAGGAAAACTTTCCAATCTGGATGAATAAAGTTTACTTTTATTTTCACTTTTATTATGCAAGTAAAGTAAGGCGTAATAGTAAGCTATTTAAATTCTACGCTGATTCAATACGATGATGAAGCTTAACTTAACTTTTTTTCCGTTACGTGAAAAGATGCAACGTATAGAACCTTTTGTTGTTGTTGTTGTTGTTGTTGTTGTTGTTGTTGTTGTTGTTGTTGTTGTCGTCGTTGTTGTTGGTGGTGGTGGTGGTGTTGTTAATGATGATGATGGTGATGATGATGATGATGATGATGATGATGACGGAGGTGTTGTTGTTGTTGTTGTGTTGTTGTTGTTGTTGTTGTTGTTGTTGTTGTTGTTGTTGTTGTTGTTGTTCTTGATAAATCTCCTGAGTGGATGGTTTGATGACCTGATATAACCTCAATTAAGCCGATGGTGACACAGCCCTCCACACTCTGTAGTGAGGCAGCGTGTCGAAAGCTGGTATTCTCGCTCGAGAACAACGATGGTCCTGTTCGGGCTGGATAATAGTAGAGATTTTTCGATAAAGGGACATGTAGCGAAACTTAAGACGACAGTTAATGGAATCTGCACCGGTGTCTAATGTTGGTTCTATTTCAGGCTTCAGGAGCCAATGGGAGATCAGGAAACCTCATATCTAGGGGTTTGATTGCGTCATTCGTTATCACCGTGTGTATGACAAAGCCTGCATTTTCCTGGGTCTGGTTCTTTCTGGCCTAAACATTCCACTCTACAATATCCGGAGACAAGAGGCAGGTAGGCATGCAGACTAGCCTTGTAGATACCGGTATAAGGAATCATATCAATGTGTGTTTCCTTAAGTAAGACTACACTTGTCTACGTGCTGTAGAGAAAGAAACAGCCCTCTTGCTAGCGTTCTTGCTCCGGTGCTGGCGTATAACCTTCCACACCTTCCAGGGGCGCCTGACCGCTCAATCGGTAGTGCTATGGACACGCGAGTAGGAGGTGCAAGGTTGAGAAATGAGTTAGTTTAACGTCCAATGCAAGCATTATATAGTCTATGCTGTGGACGGACCCCGCGACTCACGTCTGACAATTTTATGTGCTGCCACACACGAGACAGGGCGGGGATACCATGACTCATGTCTCAGCTGGACACATTATACTGACACCGACCCAACCAGTTACAGGGGCCAAAATCAGACCAATAAATCTGCTGATCGTGTGATTAGAACCGCGGACCTTCCGAGACCAACGCTCCACCACTTGAGCAAGTTTGTCCCCCAGAAGGCCCAGGTACAAAGTCCAAATGGCAACCCGCGTCTCCGTGTAACATTCGTCTGGAAAACCTTGGAGACGTATGACTAATCAGAATTTAACGCATGGATCTTTCTTATGTTTGGAAGGAAGCTAGGCCCTTGATAGATGTCGCGTCTTAAACGATATTCTATCAAACTTTGAACTCTCGTAAAGTTTGTCATATACGCCGGGTTCACATGCATGAGTTAGATTCAAACCATGGAAAGCGTGCTAGCTAATCTTGAACACTTACCACCTGAGCTAGCTACACAAACACGTCCTGTTACAGGAAAGGCGCATCAGAATAAGTACTAATCAAGTGAACTTTGTATGACCCAAACAGACATTACGCAGTAAACATTATTTTGCGGACTTATACAATGAATGGAAGTGGAATGCACATGTTATTGAAATAAAGGAAATAAAGAAGTACAAAGAGAAATGAATCAAGAAAATAAGTATATAGAATGAGCCACAAGTCAATTTGAAAGTGGAAGTTTATAACGGTACTGAAAAACACCTGCATGTAAAATAACAAGTTAAGAATGAAACGAGTGTGAAGTCTACGTCAGACAGACAAATGAAGGGGAGGGGAAGAAACATTAAGAAACGTCGGTTAGAAAAGTATCGAAAGATTATGCGATAAAAACTGCTGTTACAGGCAAACCACTAATTCAAACAGCGTATAAACAATCCATGCCCACCATCAATCGAAACCAGACCAGCACAGAGCCCCAAAACAAACCAGCGACTTATCTCTCGGCCTTTGTAACGCTCAAAGCAGTGATCTGTTAATACCTTAAGTACAAGTACATGGCTGGTTCGCACTGACCCCGCGAGGAATGTTGGAGAGAGAGAGAATTCCCAGAAGCCTCACTGAGGTTACAGTAATAAGACACGCGGTCCAGGCGTATCTCCAAAATTAATGCGGCTAATCATTCGGCCAGGACCAAGTTTGTTTCGTAGCCTTGCCACGGACACTCTCATCATTTAAATTAAATTTTTAATAAACTAATCTTTTAAAAATAGTGTTACCTAGTTTATTCTAGTTTACTTAAAGAGTCTTATTCGGAGACGAGGCAACCCTCTGAGGACTTAAACTCAAGACCTCCGGCTAGCCAATCCAAAGAACTAACCGACTGAACTACAACTGTACAAGCGCCTCCCTTGAAAACAGCTTACTATATTAAGTACTCCATGCTTGAAAACCAAACGAGACTACTCTCTTTGGGACTGGTCATTATAATCTACGATAGACCCCCCTCCCCCCCGCCCCCAAACACACACAGAATATAGATTTTAAATATATGCACAACCCTTTCTTTTTCTTCCTTGGTGTCTACTTTCTGGTAGTTTAGATCACTGTACCAAAAACTTTCCTCCCTAACCTCACGCCGCATGATGAAGACTCAACAAACATCCCCCTTCTTAAACTCATCAAACTTTTGGTGGGAGGCAGCAAAGTACTATCCTAGTCCGGCGTCTCCTAGCAGTGATGGGGCTCAAGAAAGATCATATACGGCGACGGGACCCCAGAGCGGCATGCCCGGGACTTGGCGATCAGGTCAGATTTTATACATATTGGCACCAGCCCAAGTAGGCTACCGGTGCCACCACACTTCCTCTATCATCATTTTGCCTTACAAGTGTTAACTTTTAATCACTGCTATGATGGTTATAATAAAAATGAATGACTATTCTGTAGGTTACTCATATTGCCATATTATTGGTGCTATAAGATCTAATTCAGTTCTAGATTATAATCTAACAGTAATATTGTTACTGTTCTTGTACCTTTTAGACATGTACACACCGCCCCGGATAATGTGCATGGTCGCCGAAAATAGACCAACAATCGTAACCAAGTAACCGCTATAAATAGATTGGCCTACTTCTATGGGTATAGATAGTGGTTTTGATCATTCTACCTTGGTGTTAACTTAATTCACTGCATGATCTAGGAATAGAGAACGATGATCGGGCGCCTATGCCTTTATACAAAACAGCTAGCTATCTACATGTATATCACATTAAGGGCCGGTGGATTCCTGAAGTCTGACTCATTCAATCTCTACCGACTCTTTTTTTCATTGTGTTTTTTTCGCCCATTTTCGTGGGTGCTTTGACCTCCGTTAAGATAACACAAAGTGTGTTTTATATAAATAAATGAGAAGAGGTCCAACCAATTTTTAAAAAAAAATCCGTATAGAGTAGAAATTCATCAATTCTTTGGCTGATGCTTGCTCATTTATGGTGTTGATTTTGTTATGTAATTTTTCTTTTGATTTTGGCTTTACGTTGTAATACAAAATTTGATAAAGTTATAAAAGATCTAGGAGTACATTTAATTCGCCAGAAAGAAAAGTTCCATAAAAATGGGTGCAGAAGGTGGTAGTCATCATCGCCGTTGCAGTGGCGTCAGTAGTTGTAGTAGTTGTAGTTGTAGTAGTAGTAGTAGTAGTAGTAGTAGTAGTAGTAGTAGTAGTAGTAGTAGTAGTAGTAGTAGTAGTAGTAGTAGTAGTAGTAGTAGTAGTAGTAGTAGTAGTAGTAGTAGTAGTAGTAGTAGTAGTAGTAGTAGTAGTAGTAGTAGTAGTAGTAGTAGTAGTAGTAGCAGCAGCAGCAGCAGCAGCAGCAGACTAAGATGATGATAATGATGATGATGACGCTGATGATGGTGGTGATGATGATGATGATGATGATGATGATGATGATGATGATGATGATGATGATGATAACGTTGATGATGATGATGATAACGTTGATGATTATAAAGAAAGGAAAACATAAAATGTACAGCTTCTACTTACTGCGATGTGATGATCATGGAAGTAAGAGAAACAACACAGCACTCAAGTTAATATCGCTTCCATGCACCGTGACCTGTGACTGTTGATTTGTACAGAAGTGACCAAACTGTCCCCTTCATCCACTGACCTCCTCCGCTGCGAAAGTCCTTTTACAACATGAACGAAATAGAGGAGGAGTGCGCACCGTGCTGCACCGCACGGACTATCCAGGAGAGCCGCGCTAGTTGCAGGTTTCCTGTGGACGGGAGACGGTGAGATACGTCAGTTTGTTGTTCCTTACGGTCCCCACATCAAAATTAATCTTTATTGTGGACAGATCTCAAGACTGGCGTCTGATAATGATACTCACACGTGCTGCCACATAGAGACCAAGACGCCTGTCCCAGCCGACCACATTATATATGCACTAACAGAGACCAAACCAGTAGAGACTATAAAGCTGTGTCATTATGAGAGAAGATCTTTAAGGGGCCATTTCTGGTTGAAGAGAACGGCTCACCATTAATTAGAGATCTGATTCGGCGATGGGATACAAAGCTATAGTCTGACAATTTTAGAGCTTCTGTCTCTAGACGTCACATTTAGAGGAGACCGGGGCCAAACGAGTAATAAGCGAAGGCAGTCTGATCGGAGGGACCTCCTGATTCGCCTCTTAATTCATGCACATACCACGGCCAATAAACACACAGATTACACACAGCGCACAATCCCCAACAGCCTCAATATTCGTCACCTCAATAAAATGTTCACACTGGGCTTGGGGCCTACGCCTCTGGTGCGGGCCGGACCACCTATAAACCAAACTGACCAATTACATGTACTTGTATTGAGGTCGCGCGCCGGCCGCGGTGATGGACGTGTGACTGTGACCTCAGCTGGACACCGGTCAGCCATGTCCATCACTGGCCGTCACAGCGCGCGCTGATGGAGTGGCCTGGGCAGCGCTTGACCAGTCTGGATTAGTCGCCAGACTAAAGCCTGTCATTAAACCAGGCAGTTACGAGTTAGGGCTCCACGCCGCTAACTTTTCCCTTCAAACTCAACTTGGCATCTTCTTCTTCTTCTTCCCTGATCATAGCATGTCCCCTAAGTTTCCCATAAGGTCATGTAAGCTTTTCACTATGCACGCCGCTCACTTTTCCCTTCAAACTCAACTTGGCATCTTCTTCTTCCCTGATCATACTCATAGCGTGTCCCCTAAGTTCCCCATCAGGTCATGTAAGCATCTTTTCACTATATGGCTGCACGCCGCTCACTTCATGTCCCCTAAGTTTCGGATATGGTCATCTATGTAGCTTTATATGGCTGCACGCCGCTCACTTTTCCCTTCAAACTCAACTTGGCATCTTCTTCTTCCCTGATCATACTCATAGCGTGTCCCCTAAGTTCCCCATCAGGTCATGTAAGCATCTTTTCACTATATGGCTGCACGCCGCTCACTTTTCCCTTCAAACTTAACTTGGCACCTTCGAACTTAACTTGGCCTCGTCTTCATCTCTGATCATAGCATGTCCTCTAAGTTTCGATACAGTCATGTACGCATCTTTATGGGGCTGCACAACGCACACTTTCCCTTTAACTGGGCATCTTCTTCTTCTTCTTTGAGAATAACATACGATCATTACGCAGCGAGCTACATAAATATGAACTTGGCTATACGCCGAGCAAGGTATAGGCTTGGAAAGATTTTAAAAAAGACAATGCCACTATTACCTCTATCTCAACATCCAGACCAGCGCCCTGGCGACTGAGTCATTAACATGCTTGCCTTTGTTGCGTGGGTCGCACAAAATGCACTAGTATAAAAAGACAATACGAAAATGCAAAAGTACAAAGAAACGATGACATATGGTTACATATGGTTGCTAAACCTATAAATGTAATGTATCTGTGACACCTGTGAGTTTTTCTGTTGACAATTTTATTGCATCTGTAACTATTTGGAAGATAGCCATTAATAAAGGTGGGTTTTTTGTTTTCTGTTTGTTTGTTTGTTTGTTTGTTTTGTTCTTGTTGTTTTTTGTGGGTTTTTTTTTTTTTTTGGGGGGGGGGGTTGCTAGTGGGATACCAACTTTGATTTAAACCGATTATGAAAAGAGGACGCAGATACAACAGAAGTAGAAAGAAAGAAAATGAATGGTTATCACGTTGCCTCGGATACTCTTTAGTATCTGAACTATTGGCAATAAGGAAAGCTAGCCTAATTAACGTTGAAGCCTTGAAACTGTCAGTAAAAAAATCGTTATCCTAACAAACTTCTGTCCTTGGAATAGAGCCAAATTGTTCACCTAGAATTTCAGATGAGGCAGGATGGCGGATGGAAAACACTTGTGGCTGAACTGTGTCAAAATGTCAAATTTAAGTCAGTCAGGAACATGTTTTTGACAGTTTGAAACCCTGGCGTGTTTTATGTTTGATCAAAGGGTAGCAGTGTAGAGGGGAAAAAAAGAAGAGAAGGCTGAATGGGTTTTTTTTATATTAAATTAAGTGTAAATAAAACAAGTATGAACTAGCAATATAAGGATTATTATTTTTTAAACTCTCAAGATCAAGAAATGAAATAGCCGTACCATGTAGACTAGCACCACACTATCCTATACAAAATGTATGTCCCCACCCCTCAACAAGCCCAGCATGGGCTGCCAAGTCAGGTAGGGCTTAAGGAGCATCTCTAGAAGTAGAACCATTTGGCCGCCTTGTTCCCCACTGCCTGGGTCAGTATCATGTGACCGGCTGAGAAAGAAGTCTTGGTACACCTGTCCAGTCTTTGTTTTAGCAGTAAGTAAAATAGTCAGATGATATTCTTGGGACCCGTCCACGATAAAGCCCAGTTGGTGTCTGGACATTGAGAAACCAACGAACCAACTCCGTAGTCTGGGGTCAATCAGTAGAGCCTGACCATGTCCACCTGGAAAACCTTGGACTGACCCAATGGCCTCAGCAGTCGTGTCCAGTGAAGGCAGTCCCTGGACAGTGGCTAGGCGTTCATCCCGCGTTCCACACCAGTGGCTGGCTGCTGTGGCTGTACCCACAATCTGACAATCCCGAGGGCTAATCCTCTTGTCTTTGCTCTAATCACCGGAAATATTCGCCGCCCAATCAATGCAGAAATCCCCTAAGATTGCACGATACGTTTGGCGGTTGACAACAGAGATGCGGGAGAGTGGTGGGGGTGGAAACAGAGATAGATAGAGAGACAATGAAAAATGGGAAAAGAACGGGAGTTTCGTGTCCGGGACAGACAAAGTTAGCCAACCGAAACGGGTTCAAGCTCGCAAAAGGAAGTAGATTGGGAGATAAACTGAGAGAGAGAGAGAGAGAGAGAGAGAGAGAGAGGAGAGGGTAGAAGGGAGGAAGAGGGAGAGAGGGAAAGGGGAAAGACAAGGAAGAGATACAAGGGAGTGGAGGGAGAAGAGACGTAAGACCAAGAAGAGGGATCTGCAGAAATAGAGAGGAGGAGGTTCAGGGAGAGAGATGAGTTAGAAAAACAGACAGAGAGGAAGAAAAAAATACTGAAAGAGAAAGAAGAGATACTAGATGAGACGACAGCTATCTAGAATTCAGCTAGCAAGTCACGTAAGAGATATCTGGAAGTTATTACCAAAAGAAACTTACTGACTGTTTGATTTGGAAAACTTGTACAGCTTTCCCAAATCTAAGGTATTAGTTGCGTACCATGAAAAAAATGGAGATCTGTAACTTGAAATATGTTTGTACTGCTCGCTTAAAAGTTGGTCCAGTGGTGAAAGAGCTAACAGTTACCATAACAAATAATTAGGTGAGTGCAGGTTTAGATAAAAATACAGCAGACGCCGCCTACAGCGGCGTTCTATTCCTGGACCAGTTTTTCACATTAAATTCGTTGTGCAGTCAAAATGATAAAGTGGTCAAGTAAGGCGGTACGCGGTCCTCTACTGTTCCCCATGGATGGGATTGGCATGACGGTGTCCAGTAAGATTTGTACAGGCTTTGCGGTGACGATAACGGATGACATCATCACACCACTTGACCATGGCGCTTTCCGGTAGCTTATTAGCCCTGTAACAGCCATGACCTGTTCATGGTATGGGGCGCCGTTGGGGATTCCCTGACCTATCGTTTCCATTGGGCCTTTCATCACAATACCTCTATTAACTGCATTAAAACGCGAGGCACAAAACGTGGGACGAAAGAAAACGCAGCTTCGTCTGAACCAGTGACATAACATTTTTGTACTGATGCTAGTGCAGGCGTGCTTACTATCCTTGACCACCCACGCCGCGGTCAAGCAAGTCTACTGTTCAGTCCCTCGGACCAATGGGTGATCAAGGACTGACCATCGCTCAGTGTTAGTGTCCGTGTTAACTTTGGGCGTCATGCACGCAAAGATGCAGAATTGCTGTTTATCCCCACACCACACGCCCTGTGAAGCGTTTTGCGCAGGTTCGGTGCAAAGCACGATGGTCTTAGTGGTCTATCGACTCGGCTGGCTTAGGAAGCTTAGAAAGCTCGTTATATTTGGAAACTTTTATGTCTATATCGGTACTTGACATGAAAAGGGAAGGGCAGGTAACATGCATTTCGGAGGCATTAAACAGACAGGAAAAAGGGATGAGGAGTTGAGGTATGGAAAAGATTAGGGGGGAGGTAAGGCAGAGAGGATCCTTCTAAATGAGAGAATATATATAGTTACCTACCTGCGTATTTTTGGATTATTGGAGACACTACAAAAGGACGACGGAAAATGTTTGCCACATACCATGAACAGCTTTGTACACGGTTGTATGGTATTACGATTGTACATGTATCTTTTTCTCTATATTTGCTTGCGATGTACCTCCCACATCTACATTATACATTTATTAGTCCACACAGGGCTCTCTTTCTTTTTTTTCAAACCACCACAATTTCAAACGTTACAAGCATTATTAAAGTGTGCTCACTTTTCAATTTGATTGAATCTTGATGTGGAAATTAGCAAGGAGTCGTGCTCATTTTTTTTGGAAAAGTCTCAATCTTCTTAAAATAAACACTTAACTTTATTATATCGAATGCACAGACAATTTTTTTTTTTTTGATGTTTCATCTAATAATAGTTTATATATATATAATTAATATCGCCACCAATAATTTGGTTGGTGGGATACAATACAAAACACATTTAACACCCCGTAGAAATAATTCAAAGAGAAGACCACCGAGTTAAATTGGTTGCTTAGCGCCCAGCTTCACTGCCTTTAATGGCTATATTGTGGACGGGTCCCAAAATTAATGCCTTGAAAGTTTACTTGCTGCCACACAGAGACTGTGGGAATACGATGACACTTCTCTCAGCCGGTCACATCATTAACGACACCAACCCAATCAGTAGGGGGCCAAATTGGGAAATGATATGGATCATAGGTTTCGAACCAGGGCCTCTTGTTTGGGAGCACACCGCTTTACTATTTGCGCCAGTTTGTTGCCTTCGGACAGAATCAGTGAAGGCTCCGAGCGCAGAAAGCCACAGGTGTACATGTGAGTTTCGAACCGGTGACCTCCAAATTTGGAAACAATGCTCCTCTACTTACACTAGTTCACCCCCCAGACAGACAGAGGATGCATACTTTGACGTATGAGATTCAAGCAGACGACCAACCGCCCACAGTGCCAGGCTTTGTGTATCGGTCTGAGCCCAGATGTCTCTACCAGTCCGGAGAGGCCGCGTCCACCACTGACTCTTGTTCCACTTGACACAGTCCATTAGTTTGTTGGCTCCAACAAAAGTCTCACTTCACACCAGCAGAGTACTTGTCTCATAACTCTATTGCTTTCCACCAAAGAGCATTATTTATACAGTCATTTAGACTGTCTGACCCCCCCCCCCCCCCCCCAC
>RQTK01000119.1:426013-433513 GCA_003991915.1 Elysia chlorotica | reverse complement strand
CAAGCAACAGGTGAGAAAGAATAGAGCTGAAATTAACTCCTAGCAATTAACATGGATATTTCCTTGATCGCCACTGTTACTAGATGAAGACTGGAGAACACAGTATTAACTGCAGTAAGCTGCTACTGTCTCTAAATCCAGAAAAACTATGCCTCTCTAGCCTCAGGCACTGATCACTATTAGTAGCCTAATATGCTTTGTGAGATGCATTCACTGAGGTGAAACTTGCCGCACTGAGGGGTTGACTTGATGTAAACAGCATTTTTAAGGCTAGTTTCTTTAAATGTGTATGACAATATACACACTAAGAACTTTGCATCATAACAGGTTGGATTGATATTCCGAATCGCATTCAAATCCTCAAATGCTTATAATTATTTCTAGACCTAATTATCATCTAGATATAGTATATGCATTTTAAACTCATCAAACAATAAGTAGTCCCATTTATTTTGTTTATCAACATTTTACAGCAGTAAAATGGAAAGTTTAAAAAAGAGGCTGGTATACCAAAGAGTCAGTTTGAACTCTCCATTGTAACGGATACTCGTGAACCTAAGAGATGTTAAATAGGAAAATCTGGAACTTTTCTCTTCTACAAAGAACACCTTTACTTCACACAAAAAAAAACATCATTAAGATCATCTTAAAAAATAAATGAAAAATATGTAACTCTAGGTTATGTCTAGGTCTTGATTTAGATCTAGATCTGGATTTTTCTTGAAGTGGACTCAACATCTTTAAATAATAGGCCTACTTAATGGATCTACATATCTAAGATTAAACTCAAAGTCTGAAGTCAATTTCAGATCTAGATCGATCTTCAAACAATTGCAACAACCACATGTAAATCTAGATCTAGAATCTATAGTGTAGATTGTAAAATACACATGATAATTCAACTAATTTATATCGCAGTGACAGAGCCATGAAATGATCAGAGGGTTGAATTTTTTATTACAAACTTATTTAGATCTAGATCTAGATCTAGATCTAGATCTAAAGATAAATCTAAACAGAAGATCAAATTCTAGATCCAGATTGGTTCTCAATCACAATAATGAAAACAAAATTAGGCCTACCTGGGAGCAGAGAAAGCGACAGAAGTGGGCTGTCATTTCCTGGTTGTTAATGTTGTCAGTGTGAGGCAGTGAGTGTCATTCATTGAGTAGGTCTAAACACAGTGTGTAGTGTACACCGATCGTGGGCCACTACACATTCATTGACGGGGATAGTGGGCGTTGGCTAACCCAGCGCCGTTAGTGATGACGCATTGATAAAGAGAAGCTACTCATGTTTTGTTTTCATTTTTAATAACTGGTGGTGATATCCCCTGTTTTTGTAGTAATACTAATAACACGGAGCCACAGAAAGTGAAATTAAATAAATTTTGATAGTGAGAAAATTAACGGGGAGGATATTGTGTATCTATGCGGGTCAAAATGCTCTTTGGTGATTTTCCTAGCGATCGTATTTGAAGCAAAATATATAGGGTGAGCAAGGACCAACCTAGATCCCCTCACCACTAAATGTAAAGTCCCCGATGAAACTTTTTGTTGTTGTTTTTTTACATGGAGACGTGCGGAAAATCACAAGAGAGCTAAATGATAGGGATTTCTCAGAGAAGACCACATCTAACCCTCTATTTATGTTTTGACCCTTATTCTTTGCACTTTAATGTCAATGATTCTAGGAATCTCCCTGCTATTTTTTTTTTCACTACGCCGGATTTGAACCAAAATATCGATTATCTTGATTCATTTTCACAGGGGCAAACACAGCGTAGCATACTCAACGGAAAACAAAAAACATTTTAGCAAGCGACCATTGAAACGAAAGCCCAAAGCCGACGGCATGTTGTTTATCGAAAAGCCATTATGCATCTTCTGCCGGACATATCTGTGGTCCCGTGAAGAATTTCGGAAAGGTTGAAAAATTCAAATTACTTTTCTTTATAACGGGTGCTTCAAAGAACAAAATGTCGAAATATTTTTCTATCAAACTGCATACAAAATTAACAGAAATACGAATATACACATATGCATATACTTAATTATACAACAAAAATGTTTTCATGTTGCCCATATAAAGCAAGAAATTCGACAATGTTGAAACGGACAAAAGTATACCCACGTACTTACTGTTGGTCGCTGATTACACACTTGAAGGGTGTTAAACGTACTCGACACTCTCTAGAAGTTTAAAATTATAAAACAGTGTGTTAGTGTATGGCCGTTTGGTTGCATCTAACTTGTCATGGAAAGGGAAAGGTTGCTTTGTCTTGATCGTGTATGGCCTACATTGTTTGTTGTTTATTTTTATTTTTATTTTTATTTTTTTTTAATTTTTTTTTGGGGGGGGGGGGGGTGACTTCTATATGGTGTTTCTATATCTGCTCCTAAATTTTTTAATCTGTGATCCATATGCTGCGTGAAAGTCCCTCGAAATAGGCCTAGAAATGTTAGATTTCGCTTTTCTCAACTCTTTAAACTTCATTTTCATCTTCAATGCAAAACGCTTTCCTTTGAATTTTTTCTATGAAGGGAACAGAAGAATAAAGGTTTTAATGGTTTAAGTATGGAGATCGAAAGTGTACCGGTTGACGTGGGTCTACCATGTCAAACCACCAATCGCCAGTAGCAGCTGTAGACACTGCGACACGATGAGGCGGCGCGTTGTTGTGAAAAAGCAGGAACTCCGTTGATATCTGCAGCTTGGTGTTAGCCAAGCCCCACGCTTCAGTGTATGCAAGAGTTGTGTCTTGTACGTAGGGCCTAGTGTTTCCCGTTTATTGCTATTTTTTTTTCTTTGAAAGAAAGTCAAGTATAATGACATCATCCATGTCTCAAACGATGGTGAACATGAAATGACGACAGAGCGCTTAAGATTCCATGACTTTGATTGGCATTGCAGTTTTGGATCATATTGATGGATGCCCACTGGCACTATCTGTCAACAATTTCTTTTTGCTTTCCTCAATCCCAAACTTGAGGAGAGCGTTGCAACAGCTTTTTCTTTCCCCCTCCTTATCTTCTGTCAGCAGATAGGGCGCCCACCAAGGTCCATGCTTAAATAAATAAATCCAGAATACTCGATACACCGCCACGAGATACAGAAGTTTTATTTACTATCTGTTACAATATCTCTCTTATACCCAAGTGGATAAGTTATAATAAATTTGTAAGGCAGGGTAAATCAGATACAAGTCGCTAATACACGTACAATGTATAAGTTTTGAGCAAGAGTCCTCTAAACATTTAAACATACTAGATACTGACTGTTTTCTTTTATAAATAAAGTTGAATATCTCTGGTTCTTGAAACTGGATAGAGTTATAACTACTCTTTCATACCATAACTGCTTTCCCAGTCCGCCACATAACACTGAAGAGAATGTGAGTATATCATAATAATTATTCATGCAAGAGTTTAGAAAGTGGGGACGTAATATCTATTACAAGGCTGATGTCGCACAACACATGATACCACATAACATACAAAATGTCAGAGCTATGCACTTTCACTATACACCATGCACTTTTGAGGCTCAATAGTGGTTTTATGTACCTTCAATTTGATCATCCTCTTTTTATAGATTCTGAGACATTTTCTGCATCAAAGCAAGAGAAAACGTTTTGTATACGTATCTACTCTTCCTTATCCAGTAAGGGTGAATGTTTGTGCAACTCTTCAACTTAAGCTTCTACAAGAGCCAGAGACATTCCAGAACTATGCACAGCTGCCTCTTCACAGCTCCCTGGAGCTCCACGGTGTCACCAAACTGGGAATTCAGCCAAGATACACAAACTACAGGGACACACTTTCAACACAGGACTGTTAACTGATAACTCTAAATTATATTCTGTTATGGGTGAGGCGAGTTCTTATTGGTCATCCAATGTAGCATTAATTTAGTATGTACTTCAATATAGAAACAGCAAGTTGTCTGTAACAAACAAAAAACCAAAAAAAACAATGTCAATTTAAAACTCTTTTGAGATGATGCAATGTTTGTATTCAATTTTATTAATATTCAGTATCAATAGATATGGAGGGTTTTTTAAATCTCCAATAAAATAATAATTATAATTATAACTAAGATCTATAACAATACAGTGACTTAAAAGGTTAAAAATTAAGTCAAACATAAAAAAGTGTTCAGTTTGTTTACAATGTGCGGAAGTATTGGTTAAATCACCTGAGGTTTTTAATACATGGTTTCTATGCAAATAAAATTGTGAATAGGCAGCACAAAAAAGTTTTAAACAGGAAAAATTGTATCTAACTGTCAATAAAGTGTATGGTATGTATAAGAAACCTATTCATTGAAGACACAATTTAGACATTTCACAATCACATTCATCATAAAAATGCAGCTCACTATAAAAATTTCAGTGTCTCAACAAATATAAAGATTCAACAAAAAGGTTGATCTGTAAAACGGGAAACATTGGTTGTTTGAAAGATAATGTACCTTAACTGTTAGCTATGAGAATAACCCATTACATTAACATTATATAAAGACTTTGACTCTTCAGCAAACCTATGTCAGGGTTAAATAAATCCTAGTTAGATCAACATAAAAAAAATCAAAGTAAGACACATTAGAAAAAAATATACATAAATAAAACATTTCTTTAAGGCAGTACAATAAAAAAGTGAAAAGGCAATTACTTTTAAGACACTTTACAACAATGAATAATTACAAAAATAAATAAAAGAATAGGGCCAGTAATAAAAAGTGGCTGTAAAGTATAAAACACATGATTTTTTAAATGACATTTTAGCCTAAACATTACACCAAAAAAAACACAACAACAACAATCAACACCGGAGATATTGTAAAGCTTAAAAAGGCATAAAAGTTTCCCTTAGTGGTTAAGATGGGACTCCATCATAAATGACTCGTGAACTGCAAATCATTCGTCCATGGTTCAAATTCTTGTTGAAGCCGGTGTTCAAATGTTTAAATGAGAACATCAAGTGTTCCATAGTCAATTACACTGACAGCTTGCGGGACCAAAAGTAGTTGAAAGCATCGTGTGGGTCTGGCGAAAAAAAAGTATAACCCAATGGAATTGTGCCCTTCTGGGAATGTACTTTAGCAAACTTCGGCCATATGTTAGCCAGGGAGCTTAGGCATAGTGATCTTATCAGGTTACTTAATAAAACAATTAAGTTACAAAAAAAAAAAAGACACGAAGTGTATTAATATCCTGAGTAAGATGCAGGAATAGTCATTTTGATTGGTTTCCTAGTGAGGCTGGTCTTATTTCTACATTGAGGCACAACCAAAAATATATACAAATAATTTTATTACATGACTATGAGTTACATAAAATGAATATCTGGTTTACTTTAAAGAAATGGTATCATTTACATTTTTTTAAAATGTTTCTTTTTAAATACTAGAAAAAAAAGTTAAATTAAAAAAACAATTTGTTACATTGTACATGGCACAGCTTTACAGGGTTATCAATGGTAATATCAGGATTGTTCATTGCAGCCTATAATATCACAGTCTCAAAAAAAAAAATAAGGAGGGCAGGGGGGCATTATATTGAGCCGTTAATAGTTTACATGAAGGGTGAGCTACTGATGTCACATAAAAGAGTAAAATTGATAAAATGAATAAATGGTAAGAAACCTTAAATAAAAAGAGTTGTTGTAGTTACGAGATATAAAAACTCAACTTAAATTTGTTTTTTTACATACAGACATAAAACTATCAAAATGAGATCTGTGGCTTTAAGAGTTTTGTGATTGATATTCAAACACGTTTTCTAGTAGAGAGCGATGGCTGTATAAAATACCATATTTTATGTTTGGTGGCTTTTGATATATCAAAAACATAGTCAACATACAATATTAATTCACATACTGCTCATTTTATTGTCTTTAAATAGCATCCAATTGAATAGCAATTTTCGTAATCACTTCCATGACTTTCTGATATTTCCTTGTCATCTTTTACTTATTCAAGTAGATATAACCTCAAAAGCATTGATCATTACGTGAACATTTTCCAAAAACACCAAGCCATTTTTATAACCTTGGTGAGCAATGCAAACACATAAAAGAAAGTTTCTCTATTATTAAAAATATTCTTGTACCCAAGGGGTCAAAGTGACATTAAAGCGCAATGTCTTTAAAAATCACAGGAAAAATTACATTTGCTTCTCTACTAACATAAAAAAGTGAGATATGACAGATCCTTATTTTCATTTGTTTGTGTGAATTTAAAACTCGCAAAACTGCGTAGTTCTGATTTCATGCTGAATATGTGTTGTTTTTAGAGATAACTGATGCTTGACATTTGTTTAAAATGATATGGTATTGACTGTGTTATGAGTTCTTGAAACAATAATTTTGCACATTAGGGAGAAAGTTTGAGTGAAACTTTATAATCGTATGTAAACATAAAAAAGTGCATTTGCCATGATCAGAACTATATAATTTTTCCTTACAGTTGACTGTTTACAATAAATTCAGAAAAAGGGTAAAAGGCTTTCAATACAGTATATATTCCAAGTATATAATTTTATATATTTCTGAATCTAATGTAAAAAAAAAAAAAAAGCAATAAAGGCATCAGTGAAAAACGAAAATGTTTATAATTTCTAGACCACACTTAGAAGTAAAATAATTCACAAAAATAACTATCAACACCAGAACTTGAGATCATATTAATGGATGAATAAATTTCAATAATTCATTCCTTGGGATATCATAGAATTTCTATTAGAAACAAAAGAGGGGACAAAACAACAAGGAGAGAATGAAGAATGTGTCTCTAAATTTGGCACAAAAAGATGTTGTTTACTTCAACAACAGCTCAAAACACATCACAAAAATTTGAAAAAAATGAAACATGTATATTGATATGCAATGATAGCTTTATGAAAACAACAGTCTTTGAAATGAACATCAATTTGTTAGGTAAGTATATCAAATTGGCAGTTAGAATTCATTTCAAATTGTTTCATATCATGAAAGTTGTCAAGTAAAAATAATTTTTAAAAATCTGCGAGAGTCAAATTTTGAGAGTCTCAGAAAATTGTAACAACTAGGCTAGTTAAGAGTAGTTAAAAAAACTCTTTGCTAGCTGAAGAAGTCACTTAAAGCTTCATAGCATTGAATTACAAGACATAACCCCATAACAGACTTTTATCGAACTTTTTTTTATACTAAAAATCCGTAAATTTACGGAGCGTTGTCATCTCTGTCCAGTGTCTTAGTCTGACTTTGCGAAGATCTCCCTGGACGTCTCTCCGTCTCCCTTGTCCTTAGAGAGCCACTTGCTGCAGGGGAACACCGTCGTGGTGTTGGTCGCCATGTTGACAATCTCGACACGCTCGAGGAACCAGCTGGGGCGGAACCCGCTGTTGTCATGCTCGACCTTCACCTTGGTCAGCTCGCCTGGTGGTTGGAAGATGGGAGTGGTTAGATAGGGAGGTAGATAGTATAAATAATAGATTGATAGATAGATAGATAGATAGAT
>RQTK01000119.1:382602-425982 GCA_003991915.1 Elysia chlorotica | reverse complement strand
AGATAGAAGATAGATAGATAGATAGATAGATAGATAGATAGATAGATAGATAGATAGATAGATAGATAGATAGAGAGAGAGTGGGAGAGGGAGAGATAGAGGGAGGGAGGAGAGAAAGAGACAGAGAGAGGGAGAGAGAGAGCAGGTAGAGAGAGAGAGAGAAGAGGGAGAGAGAAATACAGAGAGAGAGAGGGGAGAAAGACAGAGAGAGAGGGGAGAAAGACAGAGAGAGAAAGAGAGAGATAAAGAGATATAGTGAGATCAATCAAAGAAAGAGATCTATAGAACATGAAAGAGACCAACAAAGAGAGGAGCAGAATGCACTTAGGAATATTTATTGTAGGATTTACGAATTTCTCTATCATAGCCTATATTTTAATTTTGACTCTTCAAGTAGTTGTGATAAAGAGCTTTTAGATCAAATTATTGCAAATTAAGTTACGCAATTTACAAGGTACTAAATCATCATCAGAAAAAAACAAAACACTTTAAATATTTATACAATGGTCCTTGGAGGTCCAAATTGAAAGTGACAAAGACAAGAGACCAATAATAAAAACCTATAGGACAAAATATAAAAACAAGGCAATGACAAGAACAACATCAAATTAACGAAGTGACTAGCCATTGTCAGAGAAGTTTGCTTAGTGATTGTGAATGCTGAAAAACAAATACAAAGAACTGACCCCCCTAAAAAGCAACCCACAAACACCACTGACCTAAATCCAAAGCCTCTATCTGGAACTTGTCTGTCTGGTTTCTCTCAAACAGGTCTCGGAACGACTGAGTCAGGGGTCTGCGGCCCGTGTTGCCGTTGTTTCCAAAGATGGTGATGTGGACGTTGGCATTCGTGCCGGCGCCCTTCACATCCCCGGTAACGACGATGATCTCATACTTGACCGGAGCCAGATCTGAAAGTGAAAGTTCCACAAACGTGGGTAATGATGCCAGTACTGGTAACATTTGCATCATTCTTTTTTCAGTTTTTGAAATATACTTGGCACATGAATCTAAAGATAGTTCTATAATAATTCATTCTCACGTGGCGAGTGATGCAAGTTACGTTTGCTTGATTCTAAAATTCCTATATCTTCATTTAAAAATATATTATAATTGATTCTTTTTGTTTTAAAATTTGTTTAATATACTTGGCGCATGAATCTAACCAGAATTTATAAAAATTCATTCTCATGTGATGCTTTACACACAAAAAAAGACTGTAAGACTAAAAAGAGCAAAAATTGCTCAACTTCAACAAATGAAAATCTGTTTCAGAATGTCTCATCTATTCGTTTTTAACAAAGACAGTTTAATCCGTTAAAGTCTGTTATAATATTATATGAATGTTTTTTTCTCATAAATATTGAATAATTATCCACCCTAGAACCGATAAAAACAAACACCAAGAAGAACCAGGCCCGAGCTGCGGAGCATCGCTCGGTTCACTCACTGCGCATCGTGCTGACTTTGCTCTCCTCCACCTTGCTCGCCTCCAGAACCTCGGCATCACGCTCGGAGACCCGTCGGCAAATCTTCACCCAGTTACGGCACGGGAACACATACCTGGGAACAACGAATTAGTGGTGGGAAGTTTCAATCTAGCTCAAGCTCTTGACAATCTTTGTGAGCAAATCAGATCTGATCAACAACAAAGTTAAGCATCACAAATGTAGGGACATTGACTCACCAGATAAAAAGGAGAAAAGGTGGGATTGGATGAGGAGAAATTAAAAATATGATAAAATACAAAACATACATGGGTACAAGGAATTATTGGTGGGAGGGTTTACTCAAGCTCGAGCTCTCAGGAATCTTTTGAAAAAATTAGATCAGATTTTTAAAAAAAACGTAAAATCTTAAATCTAAGATCACTGACTTACTAGGTGAGAAGAAGATGTGAGTATGAATCTGTTTTTGTTGTTGGTTTTTTTCCCCTTTTTTGAGGATTATTAAATATCAGCTATGGTTTTTGCTCCTTCAACAAACCAGGAAGAACCTTATGAGTTAAACATAATTATGTATATTTGGATGTAAAATCTGACACATGAGGTCCACTACTCAAATACTGGCAGGCTCACCTGTCGCCAGTGCTGGTGTCGGTAACAGCCACCTCGTGACAGTGCCACATGGTCTCCCTGCCCTTAGCTCCTTCCAGGGGTCGGTCCTCTCGCTCAAACGCTCCCAGCACACACCTCTCCAGGCGACCCAGATTCTGACACGTCAGGGAGAAGTTGTTGGTGGTTCCTCTGTAGAGAGAGTAAACATGCAGTCATTAATTGATACGAGTTAAACATGACTTTGAAAGTAGAATATGAAACTTGCAGTCACTTGAAATAGATGCCATGTTTGAATTCTAAATTAGTAGAAAGCATTTACAAGTGAAACAATTTGTCTTTGACTCATTATAAAAATTAAATATCTGAAAAATATTTCAAATAATTATGAACTCATGAAGTAATAATCATCAATACCTTTGGATAGAGTATATGCAGCCTGGTTGTAATTTGAGCTGTTTATATTATGTTTACATTGAATGTGTGTAAAAAAAAAAAAAAAAAAAAGAGGCAAAGATAACAATAACACCAGTAACAAAATCCTGGTTTGTTTCTTCAGGATATTTTTCTACCACACAACCAAAAAGCTGTATTCTCAAAAATAAAGCAGAGAAAGTCAGATAACTATATTTTATTCTTTTATCTTTTGCAGGGATGTGGAAAACACAAGATTTTATTTTAGCTGTTTTCCTTGCCACAGCAAAATATCTGTCACTCAAAATAAAGACTGACAAAAAAAATGGACTAAGGCTTTGTACAGAACAAAATGTTTTTACAGTGGAATTTGGGATTACCTTTAGCAATGTCATCTAGATCTAAAACTAAGTAGAACAGATTTTGTTGCCATATTATTCTCCGACATTTCACTAATTTTTTTACAAAGCCAAATTAACAAAAACATTTATACTAATTTAAGTATAGATTCTCACATTCTGAAACAGAGTAGACCTGAGTGCTTTTAGTCACCCTTCACTTTACAAAAAAAAAAATAAGGACAGAAGTAACACTGAACTTACTTTCTGAGTATTTTGTTGTGTGCACTGTTAATCATTTGGAAGATTTTGGAAGAACTTTTCTTGCCTTCCAAAACCAGCCATCCGTTATGGATGGTTCCTCCCTCACTCTTGTCTGTGGTGGTCACCTCAATCTCATAAACTGGAAAGTCAACAATGTAAAAGTTACTACATACATGTATTCCATTACACAAATGCACAGAAACTCAAAGTATGAACAAACTAATTGCAAGGTGTTAGATGTCTTGAATTATCTTGTCTAAGACTGAATTTCATAACAAGTTTGCAGAAAACTATACATATCAAAATTAGCAATTGACAAAAATAAATATTGAGAATCTTTTAAGTATCAAAATGAAAAGAGCAATCATTCAGACAGCTTCCATAATAAATTATTTTTAAGATTTTCCTTAGAGAAGTAAAACAAGTGACGGGCTATGGAATGGCTTATCTCCCGGACTCTGCCATTAATGTGAGTGCTGGTTACATAATAACTAGGGAGGAAACTCCACTCCTCCAACCAGTACAGTATGCTACATAGTTCACACAGAACAGGTCTGGACTGGACTGACAGGCAAACGGTCAGGGATTTACACTCCCATCTCTGTACAGGTTTTTTTGTAAAACTCAGGGGACATACGATTAGCACAAAATATACTTTTGTATTGGTTCAAACCTCTGAGCCACCTTAAATGGGGAACTTGGTGTATGCTTATAATGTGATAACTAAGTAAGAAACTCACCCATCTTATAGTGACCCCCAATAAAAGATTGATCAAATATTACATTTGTTCTATTTCTAACTGACTGGTCTTACATTTCCCCAATGGAAAAACTCAAAGAATACATCTGTTCTATTTTTAACTCATCCATCTTACCGTTGCCCCCAATGAAAAATTAATCAAACATTGCATTCTGTTCTATTTTTAACTGACCTGTCTTGCCGCGCCCCCCTGCTGTGGACTCCCTGCGGCCCCCTGAGCCCGGCTGCAGACAGGTCAGCTCTCGGATGATCTGCTTGTCATCCTCCTTGGTGGAGAGCCACTTGTCGCAGTGGAACATGTACGTCTTGCGGGTGCCGAGATCTTCCACCTCGATATGGGCCAGGTGCCAGGCAGCGCCGAAACCTTCAGGGGAGAAACACAGAGTAAATGACGGTTTCATGGTTTGTAGGTTAGTTGGTTTCTCTTATGTCCAATGTCCAAGATCAGCGCCTATAAACTTGTCTAAATCTTCAAATTCTTTATCAATAGTTAAGATCAATAAAAATAATTTTAAAAAACAGCATATCATACATATTGAATTACAAGACATTGATACTGACTTATGAATATCATCATAATACAGACGACTTTTTTATTTTTCTTAATTCTAATACGGAATATTGTTAAAATAGAATACAATATTTTTAGGAGTTTTAATGTTACTGTAATATAATAACCTATACTACAGCATTCTCTTTCCTTACAAAAGCAAAGAGAAGAGAATAAAAGAGCTTGAAATTGAATTTTGATGATTCATACACTTATAATTCAAGCAAAATATAAGGCAATGCAGCGAAACAGATTTTTTATGCTAAACAATATATAAAGCTATACCGACAAACAGACTTTTAACGCTATACAAGACATAAGGCGACACAACCAAATAGACTGTTGGTGCTATACAAGACATAACATAATACAGCCAAACATACTTTTGATGTTAAACAAGACATAAGGCACTACAGTCAAGCTTTTAAGAGGTACACAAGCATAGAAACTCTTCTCCAAGTTTCTTTCATACAAAAACAGCCTTAGACAAAATATGCTGGGCTCACCTTTGTTGTCATGCCACACGCGGACTTTGCTCAGCTCGCCAAGGGAGAGAACATCCTGCAGCTTGAAAACATCCACCTGGTTCTTTTCGAATGGCGACTTGTTCGTCTCCGACTTCTTGAGGTGAACCTCGCCCGAGTCGCCCAGAGCGCCAAACACAACGACGTAGACATTCGCGTCCGTACCAGCCCCGCTCACGTTTGATGTCTGCACAGAAATCTTGTAGGAGGTTTCTAGGGGGGCACATGGAGTACAATATCTTAAAGTTCAGAAAATAAATGCTCAGAGAAAATTCTCTCAAAGTCCACAAAATACTTAGAGCAAACTGATTATTTTTTTCTGTATTCAAATTATTTTTTTAATTGAAGAAATAAACAAAGCATATACTTCACAGAAACATTCCAAATTGAAGGTTGTACAATCTTAGAAACTTCACTGATACTACCATAAATAGGGATTGATGAAATATCAACCAGTGCTTCTATACAAATAATGATAAGTGAAGCCTTGCATTGATCAGCACAGCACTTGTTGACGCGATAGGGTCAAACTTTATCATTTTTTTTCTTTCCTCATAAACAATTAGTGTTCAAAGGGAAGGAATCTTGTAATATGTTACTATAACTATCATTCTTTCTTTTAGTTACCACGTCATTAGGGAATTATAGGCTTTATATAAACATGTCCTGAGGGAAAAAAGAGTGCTAGTGCCAACGTCTTGAAAAGGTTAATACCTTTTTCAAAATAGTGACTTTAAAAATAATTAAAAATCTGTTTTTCTGATTTTTTAGTCAGTAGCTGGGAGACTAAAAAAAAAACGAGAGGCTAATTAAACCACTGCAGCAAAAACAAGGCCTTACTTTCAATAACTGTCCTGCCTCGCTCCATCGCGGGAATGTCTACAGGATTCTTGGCCCCATCCTTGCCCTTGCCGATCCAGGCGTTATACTTGAACACAGTGAGCACGCCGGTCTCCATGTTCCTCAGCTCCAGCTGCGTCACACAGAGAGGCAAGGGTTGCCCAGGATTAGTGTTTTTAGATAGGTTTAAAGTTGATAACAGAGAAAACATGGCACAAATACTTGCTTTACTGCCAAACTGGGTAATGACACATAAGATAGCAGCTCTCTAGTATTTACTTATGTGTTTACTTGGTTTGTTTTTGTTTGAGAAAGTGATTGAGGTAGAGGCAAATCTTTACTGATATATCAGTAATATTTTTGTTATTGGAAAACTAGCAATAAAAATTTCGTTAGTTATTCAATTGGATATAAAAGGTAGAAACTCACAAACATAAGAAAGTAAAGATCGGTTGATAGAGAAAGGAAAAATCTCACCTTCTCCAGGAACCAGGATGGTCGGCTCCCTTTGCCCACGAGCTCAAGGCGAACTTTTTTCAGAGGCGCAACATCATCAATCTCCATCTGTAAGGTAAACACACGACAGGTAAGACCACAAGGACTAAAATTTCTTGTAAAGGAATCTATATCTGTTACTGGGTATGTATCTATATCTGTTACTGGGTATGTATCTATATCATTTACAGAGTATGTATCTATATCATTTACAGAGTATGTATCTATATCATTTACAGAGTATGTATCTATATCTGTTACTGGGTATGTATCTATATCATTTACAGAGTATGTATCTATATCATTTACAGAGTATGTATCTATATCATTTACAGAGTATGTATCTATATCTGTTACTGAGTATGTACTGTTCTTTGTAGCAGAGGAGCTCTCAAATAGTTTAATGTGTCATAGATTCTGAAGGAAGATCCTATACCGTGATGGGTCTTAAGACTAACGTCTGACAATTTTAATTGCTGCCACACACAAGACAGCGCAGCGTTACCAGGAATCATATCTTCAGGCAATCACATAATACCACAGACTGACTATTTTGTCTATAATTTTGTAATGAAGAAAACTATGAAACTTTTGAAATCTATGAGCAAAGTAGACATATGGAAACTATTAAAGTTATCTCTAGTCGATTTAACATTTCTCAGGTTCTCAATGAGTCCCTACACCAATGTCTCACAAGTTTTATAACCAACAATGCAGCAATACACAAACAGAGCAGAGAACACAGGGAGCTGTCTCAGCCAACCACACAGGCACTACCGAAAGAAAAATTAGCTTTCACAAACTGTTACCTTTATGAGATTTGTCCTGGCTCTCTCAAACCGATCCTCTCTCTTCTCAAGCTCCAGCTCAGATGACGTACCCCGAGTGCCGAAGACCGTCATGACAATCTTACAGTCAGTGCCAGCGTCAGCCACATCGCCGGTTGTCACGGTTACCTCATGTGGGATCACTGGAAATAGTAAGGGAGGTCACTTTAAAATACCTGAATGTATTTTCCTGTGATATCCTTACAGCTACAGCAAGGTTTCATGTCCAGTCATGAATGTCCTTCCCTGATCTTTCGTGATCTAAACTTACTAGGAAATAAGTGAATCTCTTTTATTCCTTTTGTATAATTTCATTAACCAAGTTGTTTCTTCACTATTCAAGTTCAAGCCAACAGATAATACACTAAATATCTTTAAATGAAATTTGTCATTTTTCATTGATTAAAAAAAAAGCCAAATATATATTTAAGCATTTCTCTAAAATGTCTTACAATATCCAGTTGCTGACAAAACTAAGATTAGATTTTAAAGTGTTTAAAGAAGTTAACGGATCAGTTTCCTATTCATTTCTTTTTTTTTTGCCATTGGTCAACACACAGTTCCTTACTTGGTTTGTAGGAGGTAACCGAGCTTGTTCCTTCATCAACTCCAAAAATTCTTGTCGTTTTTCCATCACTCCTGTCTCTAGCCAGCCACTGTTTGCAGTCAAAGTGATAGTGCTTTCCCTTGGTCGGTAGATCGACCTCGAGGTCTTTGAGGAACCAGCCACTCCCTGGGGTCACACCGTCATGTCCAATCTAGGAAAAAATCCAAGTCAGTGACAAACAGTTGTATGAACATCATTATAATATATAATAATAACATTTTATTTTGTTCAAGAAAATCGAATTGATTTTGACAAAAGGTATCAAAAAATGAATAATTTGAATTACTTGATGTCTCCTGGCATATTTTAATTCAGAAATAAGAATTGAGAAGCCTTACATCCTCTAAGATTCTGACACACGTTGCACACAGGCAAAATCGATTAGTCTCTATTTATGAATTTTACTCACCATAAACAGAGGATTATAAAAGGCATAATTTATAAGCTGAGTTTCACAGAAACAATGCTCTTTTCAAACAGGAACCTACAGATTACCAGACAAGCTTACAACCTACTGACCTCTACTTTCTTGACCTCTCCGACATCCACAGCTTCAAGAGAGAAGATTTCCACCGAGCTCGGCTCGAATCCATCTTTCTGGGCGAGCTCAAGGAACAGGCGGCCGGTATGGATTTTGCGCGGACCATGGAGTTTGATCCAGACATTGCTCGCCGTCCCGTTGTCCTCCCCGTCTCCCGTGCTGACCTTGATGGTGTATGGGATTGCTGGCAAATGTGGGAGAAACTTGGCTTTAGTTTTTAACATTCATTGATTAGTATAATTAAAAAGAGAAGGGGGAGGGGGAGAGAAGTACAAATAGGTGTCTAGGTATATATATCTCAGTGAAGAGAGAGTTGGATCAGCAAGCAGAAAGTCCAAATTGTCACTGTACTATGATTTTGGAATAGGTCACTTTTGCTACTTTTGATATAATCAATACAAAAAACTGTTTTATTTCCTTATTTCTGCTTTATATTGGACACAAGTTTCAAATAAGATAAAGTAAAACTTTATTTGAGCATTTTTAATCTGATAATTAGATTGATTTCATTTTCACCTTTACAAGTGTGTATCACTTGCATTGTGGCGTAAATCTTAGTTATGTCAAAATCGTAGCACTGTGATGAAATATTCTCCGCTGTCCAGACATCTTATACAGAGGATCACTCTCAAAGTATACATGCACATACTCTAGTATCCCAATTTTTTGTTTTCTCTACATTTTCCTCAACGCCCCACCCCCGGCACTCACTCGGCCCGTCCACTACATCCTCATCCACCGCCAGCAGCTGCTTCTTGCTCATCCGAGGACTCTTGGAGAACGGATCGGATGTCCGCATGGAGTCCAGACTGGCCACAGATCCGCCAAACTTGGACTTGAGGGTCCCCGTGCTGCTGTTCATATCCCCGTCGTAGCCCTGGGTGCGAATCATGGGAAAAAACAACACAAGTTACTTTCACTGGTTTTGTTCAATAGAAGGAATGGCAAATTAGTTGGGCAAGTTTAAAGAATCAAGAGTCATATAGCAATCATAAAAGCAGTGAGTTTAAATTGAGGGAAAAAAACAACTGAAGTTTTTTAATCTGGTAACATTTTATTCTTACTTTATTGGTTAAAAAAATGGGAATTTTAAAAATATCCCTTTAAAAAAGTGATTTTATGAGATTTCTGGCAAACATCACTGCAACTCTGTTGAATTAATATTGCCACGTATAAAGGCCTGACCTTCACGTAGAGTGAGCGCTCAATCTTGCCGTCGTCCTTGTTCTTGGCGAGCCAGCGCTCACAGTGGAAGACAAACTTGTCTGCTCCATCGAGGATCTCAACTCTGTCGAGGTACCAGGCCGGGTTGAACAGCGAGTTGTCGTGTCTGATGTGGGCCTTGATGATTTTGCCCAGGTCCATTGCTTTCACAGTGAAGATGTCCTCCTGCTCGGAAACAACAAATCATGGGAGATAAAAAAACAAAGAAAAGGACTCAGTAGTTAAATACAGCCAAATATATAGAAGGAGAGTTTTTTTTCTCCTTTTTGTGTTCCAAGGTTATGAATTTTAAAAATACCAAACAACAATACAAGTAATATTCTTATCAATTAAAAATGGTTCAAGGTGATCAAATGCATTTTTTGTTGTTGCAACTTCTAACCCATGTTTATCGTTTTTCTCAAATAATATCACAATGCAACAATCCATTATTGCTAAAATTCCACAACGCCACAGTTCCACAATACCACAATGCATCAATGCAAAAATCCTACAACACGATAATCCCACAATGCCACAGTGCAACAATTCCACAATTCCACAATGCAACCATTTTTTTGTTGTTGCAACTTCTAACCCATGTTTATCGTTTTTCTCAAATAACATCACAATGCAACAATCCATTATTGCTAAAATTCCACAACGCCACAGTTCCACAATACCACAATGCATCAATGCAAAAATCCTACAACACCATAATCCCACAATGCCACAGTGCAACAATTCCACAATTCCACAATGCAACCATTCCTTAGTGCCATCATTCCTAAATCCCACAATCCCACAACACCACTGACCTGATTCCGTTCAAACTTGTTGATGTTTGTTGAGGAGTCTTTGAGCGCACGCTCCCCTGTGTCGCCGTTCTCCCCGTAGATTGTGATGAAGACGTTCGCGTCAGTGCCGGCAAACCGTTCGTCTCCAGTGTAGACCTTCACTGTGTACTCCAGCTCTGAGGAAGCAAAACTGGCAGGCTTAGGGAGAGCACTCAAGTCAAGTAATATTCCAAGGAATTTGGAGGAGAGAAATTATTATGGAAAAATGATTAAATGTGCAAACAAAAAATAAGAAAAAAAAAATAGATAGATACATTTCCTATATTGTCATGGATGTGTTCCATTTGAATTTTTTTTCAAAGTAAAAAATGGAAATAAAGATAATTAGTCCGAAATTACTGTCACACATGCAGAACTGGTTTAGTTCCATCTATCTTAGTAACCCTTTCCATGCATCCTATCTCAAAACCTTATAATTTGAATACCCTGATTCTTTTTCAGATTGTGTTTAAGTTTTTAATGTATGTACTCCAGAAAATGAAAAAAACAGATTTGATATTTATATGTGATTGCAGAATGTTCACACAAAAAATTGAAATATATAACTTATAGATAGACAGATGGGATCACTGAAAAAATAAATGATTATGTGAGAGTCCTTGTACTTTGAAAACCTACATTTAACTTTTCTTTTTCCTTCAAATTTCAAAATTCAGGATATTGTATAAATTACATGTATAGCTAAACATATGCAAAGAAAAAAATGTATAGCATATAATTCGAGAAACTTGGGAAATATTCAGTATTTTTTCACTGTTGTAGAAAGTTGATTTTATTTTTTGAACCTGCAGATATTGTATAGCCTGTCTTGAAGAACAAATTTGGTGTGCTATCTTCTTTCCCTTAGAGCTTATTCAGAGGCTAATTTAACTTTCTCACTTTGTAAGTTAACCCTTTGCTGGGAGCTCACTTGGTTATCCATGCCTGAGTTAGTTACTGGGGGAACAGATAAAAAAAACTAGATCCTACTCTATATAACTAGGTTTTAGTATTTCAAGACCATCTGGGGAAAGATCACAAGAATGGGATAAAGATGGCGCCGCAAGGTGGAATATGGAGGACGTGAAGCTTTGGCTGAGGGAGACTGCACAGACAGGACGTTTGGTAAACTAGACATGCACCACAAGCATCTCACTGGATACTAGTTAAGCTAAGGTAAGGCAGACTGTAAGCTGAAAACATGAACGGTTTGAACACAGGAGCGGTAAGGTAGACAAGCAGGTAAATTCCCTTCTTTTCAGTCAGGCTCATCATTAGAGCACAATTTGATTTTGTTCAGTTCTGTGACTTAAAAATCTAGGCTATAAGCTGCTGACAAGCTATTGACAAGGAGAGGAATATGAGTCAGACTGGTTGGTTTCCGGTAGTCCACTGGGTTTTCCAGCAGTTCTTGCACGTACGTTTATCTCCTGGTCCAGCTGTTCCTGAAAACCAATATTGCTAAACGCAGTCCCCAGAGGAAGCTTCTATGCGATTGATACAGGGAGTGTGATTTTATAATTTTAAATACTGAAATAACAGAACAAAGGAGTAAAAAGGTTACACAAGATAGGCATGAGATGAAGATAAAAAAAATGTCTTGATGTTAAAGACACTCTTATTTATTATACCCAAAACTGCTTAGATCATAATATATATATATGCCACTAACACAGGAGATTGCTGATGATAAGGAAACGTTAAAATCAAAACCAATGAGAAGGGCTGCAACAGAAAATGAGTTATTCCCTTCCAACAATACTCTTCTCTGAGCTCACTTACTTTCATCAGATATATTACCTGCCCCTTCCACACACACACACACAAAATGATGCAAACAAATTATTTGAATGGAGCTTATTTTTTTGGCTTATCAATGTTGATAGACTAAAAGCTTGCCCTCCATATTTGATTCAATCCTTCTTTTTATTTTCCTGAGGATTCCCAAATTTAATCAACTCTAATATATCTACATCAAAATCTATTCTTTGAATTCACTAAAAGGGGGGACAGCATGCCAAGATATGGCACAGACCCATTCATCTTTCTGGATCATTGATGATTCCCTCTAGATTCCTGGCTGCTGAAACATTACACTTGTATAGTAACATTGAATGGATCGTTGAGAGTTGAAGTAGCAACATGCAGCAGGAGAATAATAGTGAACATAGCCACAAACACAAGTTTGCAATGTTCATGCAGTTTGGTACTAAATAATAACAACAGAGAGATATCCTTGTAAAAATTGTGTGTGATTGAAAAGAATTATTAGATCCATTGATGACACTTGCTGTGATGAAGTACAATACATGAGGTCTACACATTGTTTGCACACAACAGTCTCTTGTTATTGGATATACATACAGTAACAAGATAAGATTGAAAGGATCCACATTAAACATTAGAATATTAATAGTGTTGACTAGATCAGTAAATTTTGGTACAACTTGAGATAATCATTTTGACTTGGATGACCTGTTGGTGACTCAGTATGAATTTGACGCCTGGGTATATTTGGTGCAATGACAAAGACTTTAAAAAAGTGAAAAGTTTTTATATGAAGGTGACTTAAAGTGGTGGCATCACTTGATACTGTAATAGAGTTACTGTGAGCGATAAGACTGGTGGTAAAACTGTACTGAAAACATACTCCTGGTAGGGGAAGGGGATTGTCAAACTATTTATAGATTAATCTAAAGGAGTAACGTAAAAAAGCACACTTTCTGTGCTTCAAAACCATAATCAATTGTGATTTCTTGAGGACTGTAGACATTTTTTTAGTTTACTTTTTTATTTAATTATATCAACATAACTTTAAGGGTATATTTTTTTCTCGATGTTTTTAGTTGTATCAGCTCAACAGGGTAGGTCTATTCTTCAATCCATCCAGCACATTAAAAAGTAGGCCTTTTTTGCAAGTCAAATTATTGAACAATCGTACTTCCAGATAGACAATATAACCATGAAACAAATAATAATTGAAACTTCAAAAATAGGTAAGGAATGCATACATTTTTTTTTTGCAATCATATTTGGAGATATAAGTAGAACTTAGGAAAACTTTCGTATAAATATTGCTTTGACTAATATGAAGTGACACAAAATTTGACATAAAACTGAAACAATTTTTTTTTTAAACTGATACAGACTGACACAAAACTGACAAAGACAAAGCTGGCTATGCGACTGCTGCAGGCAACGAGCTATAAATAGCACAGAATACAAGACCAATGCGCTGGTGACAGGGGGAAGTACTTACTGTTTTCATCTGAATCAGAATCATCTGGTAAAGAATTGTCATTGTCACATAATTATAATTATGAATATGGATCGGCTGACTCTAATCCGAATTGTATAAGCCAAATTGTCCAAATTCTTTTCATAGAATTAGTCTAGACCTCCTCAACTAATTTATCTCAAGAGTAACTATTTTTTTCTTCTTAAAGGCATCTAAAGAAAAAAATTTAAGAAAATCATCTTATTAGCTTTTATATTCAGCTGTCTTTTTTCCACTCTTATTTACCCTAACCTCACATCTCTGAGCACTTTCTCAAACAGTATATTGAAAAAACATAAAACAAATTTAAATGTTTGGCGAATCTTATACACAATAAAAAAATAATTTTCTTTTCAGGTGTGAATATTGTCATTAAAAATCTGGAATGTAGTTGGAAAAGAGAGAAAAGGGAAGTGTTTTGGTGAAAAATAATTTTCTGTGATTTTTGAAAACCAGAATCACTATTCTTTGCATAAATCTATTAGTTATCAGTGCAGGTCACAAACTCAAAGTTTCTATTGTCCTCTAGCCATTTCTAAATCTAGCATTAAACTATTTTTAATGAATATCTGTTTTGTAATAGCTAAAACAACAAAGCAGATATACCACTATCATAACACTTGCAGTGTTTACTATTGCATTTATGTAGTTTTCATCTAATTTTGGTTAAGTATGTTAATATTTCAGATGTTTTCTATATTCAAAGTTTCTAAATGGTTTCTTTCTAAGTCCTGTGAATAATTCCAAACCATGGATCCAGCTCTGGCTGACTTGCTCATTCTCTGATTCCAAACCTACGACTCACCTTCCAGCGCCCCTTTGAGCGGGCGTCCCTTCTCGTCAGTGGGAATGAGTTCTCGCACGGTGAGCTTGTCGCCCTCGCCCTTGGCGAACCATTTGTCGACGAAGAACCAGTAGTCCTCGGTGTCGCCGGCGTCGTCCTCTTCCTCCTCCAGCACCGCGTCCAGCCGAGACCTGGCAACACAGCGACGGTGAGACAGCGACAGTGAGACAAGCAGGAGGAAATGAGGAAAGAGAGAGAGAGGGAGCACAGAGTACAGAAAAACTTTATTACTCCACGGAGAACGGAGCGAAAAGTTTTGCTCCTCTTTCAGTTTCTTTTTCCTCTTTCCATTCCAGCTGAACTTCTAAGGTTCATTTCTGCTCAGCTTTTGAAAAACTATTTTGAAGTTGTATAGTTTTTTTTGTTTTTTTTTTTAGTTCTTTATGAGACTATATGCAGTAAATGATTACAAGTGTGAATCTGCAACTGACTATGGAGATTTTACATTTTTACGGCTTCCTTCCAATTTTTTAATACCAGCAAAAGTTAATTTTGCCATATCTCTTCAGAAATGATAAAAATAGTCTTAATGTTAAGATGATAAATCTCTTCAACATCATGTTGTAGCTCTAAAAAATAGCCTGCAGTTTACGTCCAACATGAACAAGCATTGCATACTTAATTTCTAAGGACCTTAACAGGCACAAGTCTGAATTTTTAACTTTTGTCTGTGTTTCTTCCTTTGTTTAAGGTAAATACTTCTTTTGGTAATGTTTCAAAAAGGGATAATAGTGGGACAAAAAAAAAATATTAAAATTTGTTTAAGTACTGCAATCCTATAAGCTAGGAATACTGTTTGAATCAATTCTAGTGCATACCTTTCTCCCAAGGGTTGGAAGACTAAAAAAAATCATTGTCTGCAATGAATAATAAAAGAAATAAAGATGTTGGTTTTATAAAACAAGGCAGCAATCGGACTCAAAGGTATTTCACGAGAAACTCAAACTCAGTCATTATCTGTTTTTTCTCTGTTGATTTTCGTTTTGTTTACTCGTTTTAATTTTTTCGAGTTATTTCCTTATTTTTCAAAATGAGAAAATTAATTTTGTCATAAGGGTTTCTAATTTGAAAAAAGACATGACATCCTGTGATTAAGTCTTTAAAGAATGAAAAAAGCCACACTTCCACAAGCTCTTACACGAGTCATTAACCTCTCACCTTGAACCTTTGAACGTGCTCCGTCTGCGTCCCGGTGTGGAGCTCGGACTCCCAGAGTCTGAGTCGTCATCGGCCGACGATCGGTGCAGGGCCAGGATTGACTTGCGGCGCTCCTCCTCTGATGCCTTACGCCGCCCCCTCGCCTTCTGGGCCACAGTCCTCTGGATGCACATCTGTGGGGGGGTGGACGCAGCAAAGATCAAGATTTGCTCTTATACGGAGATTGAGAGCTTGTCTTCCTTTCATCAATAGGAGTTCTATGTGCTAAGGTCTCAGCTGTAATAACACTGATGGAGAATCAAAGGTTGTCTTACTTTCATAGATACAAGAACCAAGATGACACTCTGAGTGAGGAGCCAATTCGAGAATGACATTGTAGTATATAAAAGAGACAGAAAAATGTATAGTTTGTGACATACAGACAGATAGAAAGAGAGAAAGAGAGAGAGAGAGAGAAAGAGAGAGAGAGAGAGGGAGAGAAAGAGAGAGAGAGAGAAAGAGAAAGAGAGAGAGAGAAAGAAAAAGAGGTAGAGAGATAGTCGAGAGGGATCCAGAGAGAAAAGAGAAGGATAAATAGAGAGACAAGGGAGTCCATATTTCCAAATCAACATCTACCTTCCTCAGGATATATATACCAAACTCTGTGCAGAGTTGCCTCACCTTCTCCAGATTCCAGCCTGAGAACATCCCGGTCCCATCATGGCCAATTCGGATCTTCTGGAGACGTCCGACGTCCGGAGCTTCAATCTGGGCACAGGAAAACAACAAGAATCATTTTCCTGGAGATCTGATGGATTACTCCTTATGCCTAGTCTAGCATGAGGTGGTACAAATACAGAGAAGAAAATTGAAATAATCTGAAAGAAGGGAAAGAAAAGTATGAGAAAACTGGCAAATTGTCACAGAAAAAAAAAACGTATTATGTGAGTATTGTCTGAGTAAGTTTAGATCTACTAAGCATGTCACTGAAGGCTTTTAGAGACATTTATTATCTTAAACTTCAACTGAGACTTTGATAGGCTTGACCCAGTGCGTTTTTGTTATCAACTTATTACTGAAATGAATGAGAACTGAATGACAGCTTTCTTCAAATATAAAAAAAATGACCTTGACCTTGGATCTTGATTAGCTTTGCTGCCGATTATCTTTGCTGCAAGCCTCACCTTAAATTTGTCCATCTGGCCGCGCTCAAAGTTGTCGGTCTTGTTGCCGAGGCTGATTTCCTCAGTTTTGCCGGACTTGCCGTACATTTGCAGGAAAACATTGGAATCTGTGCCAGCACCCCGAACATTCCCCGTCCAGATTGTCACTTCATACGGAATCGCTGGATAGTCAGAGGGAGAACAAAAGAGATGAGTGGGTTGGCAAAATGTAGAATTTGTCATTGGCAATGTATTGAGATATACATTTTTTTCTCTGTCTCTGATTGTTCATCTTTGTCCTTTCTGTATTATTCAATCACTATCTCAACTCTCCTCTCTCTATCTTTTTTATCTTTTGCTGTCCATCTCTCTTTCTCTCTATCTCTCTCTCTTTCTCTATCATTCTATTTCTGCCTTTTTTCGTATCCTACTTTACTTCCATGAAGATGCACTTAACTTTTGTTTTTAGCTTTAAGAAAAGTTTATACTTTTTCTGTCCCCACGGGTCACATGACTCACTTCTCTATCCCCACTGGTCACATGACTCACTTTTCTCGATGTTCTCTGTCCGGCTGGGCTCCAGCTCCACCTCGATCTGGCGATCTCCCTCCTTCTCTGAGAGCCAGCGGTGCGCGGAGAACGTGTAGTGCTCCCCCTTGGAAGGGACGTCGATGCGCACCTCGTCCAGAAACCAGGCTGCCCCGGGCTTGCTGTTGTCGTGGCCGATCTTGATTTTTTTAATCTGAGGACACAACCAGGGAGGAGATGTGAATTTCAGATTTTTTCCTTATGATAAAACCACAGTGAAGGTGCTTTTAATAGATTCCGCCTTTTTTTTTTAAAGCGTTTTGGTTAGGGTGATTTCTTATTTTACAATGCATATTATTTTTATTCTGTTCTACACAAGATTCTTCAAGAACAGGGCACACAATTTTATGAGCGTGGCAGCAAATAAGTAAAATCATAGATATCAACAAATATCTGAAAAATACCAGGCAATACAATTAGCATCATAAGATTTGCCTTTACTGTTAAAAATATTGGTGGCAGTAAGAATTATCCTGATTGCTACAAGTGAAAATATCCAGACAGTATTCTCTGAAAATCAATGCTTGGTTAATTAAACAAAGATACCTTTCATTCACTTAAAAAAGACTTTTTAGAGAAAAGAAGTAAATTAGAACTTGTAAAACTCAAAGATGCTAACGGTAGAGAAAATGGAACCTAAAAAACAATGCCTTTTAAAAAAAATGCCACTGAAAAGCCTCTGCTTAATTAATCAAACTAAAACCCTGCCCAAGACCTGGCCCTGACCTTCCCGATGTCTGTCGCCTCCAGCTTGAACAGGTCGGTGCGACCCCTCTCAAACTTGTCCCAGGCATTCTCCGACTGGCGCAGCTGTAACGAGCCAGTGTCGCCCGTCGTGCCGAAGATCTTGAGGAAAACATTCGCGTCAGTCCCCGCGCCTCGCACATCCCCCGTCTTCACAGACACGTTGAACGTTGTGGCTGCAGTTTTGGAGAAAGTTGTTACCACTTACGACGGCAAAATAAACACAAGTTTATCTTAACATTAACAGAGAGCAACAAAACGGAGACCAAAGTGTTTCTGTCCACAACATAGCCTAGTTGCTCATATCTGACATGAAGAACCAACAAGAAAAATCATTAAGTGTTTCTATATTTGCAGTATTGGAGAAAGTTGTGACTAGGAAATATAAAAATTCAAGCGGATCCTAACATTAACAGAAAGCAACGGTACAGAGACCACAGTCTGTCTGTCCACGAGATTGAGTGAGTAAGCTTAAGCATGAAGAAACCAACAAACCCAACAGGCTCAGTGTATATAGAGTAAACACCAAACAGATTAAGTTCTATATCTTGTTAATTTAAATGTTTTTGTCACAACTTATTCTGTCTCATCAATCTGTGATCACTTGGAATTTTTTAAATACAAAAAAGGCACATTCTTTTTTCAACATGAAATTCAGTAAAAGAACATAGAGTTACACCTTTAGAGACCAAATGCTGTTTAGACATAAAAAAGATACATTTACAGTTCTATAGGTGTATGTCATGTTGTGTACCCTCGTCTATAAGCTTTGAGGCCACTGAGGGCCTAACCATTAGAAGTAGCCAAAATGTTTGAATCCATTTTTGAATTATGCATACAATTTCAAAAGAAGAAAATATAAAACTTAAAAGAAAATCTCAGATCTAAGTAAATTTAAATAAATATAAATTTAAATAACGTTCAGGATCTTTTCTTGACCCCTTGGCAATGTACGATTAAGGTTTAGGTACCCCTGCAAAGACAGGAGTCATGGTATCCCCGCTCTGTCTTGTTTGTGGCAGCACATAAAATTGTCAGACGTCCGTCTTGGGGCCCGTCCACAGCATAGCCTATAAAAGTGCTGCTGTTGGACGTTAAACCAACCCAACCCCCACCCCCCACCCCTGACAAACCAAGAAGCATAACTCACTGCTCAGCAGCTGCGCGCCACTCGCGGTTATCTCCCGCTCTATGAGGCCGTCATCCTCGTCCTCCGCCAGCCACCGGTTGCAGGTGAAGGTCATCTCGCCCTGCTTGTCGCGGTCGCGAGCGTCCAGCGGGGTGACCACGACCTTGTCGAGAAACCAGCCCGCGCCAGGGCCCGTGCCGTCATGTCCGATGCGGATTTTGCGCAGCTTGTGGAGTGTGACAGCCTCAACCTCAAACTCGTCCATCTGTAGGCACAGAGAGAGAGGGAGATGGAGGTGATTGGGAAAGATACAGGGGGAATTGTCAAAGTTATATGGGGACATGTAAAAGAGATAAGACAATAATGAGTGGCTGGAGGAACATGAGAGAACCGAGATAGAGACGAGAGAGAAAAAATGCGAGAGGAACGAGAGAAAACTAGTGAGACTGAGAAAAACAAAAGAAAAATGCGCAAACACGTGATAGAAACGCTATGGAGATATGATTGAAAAACGAGAGAGAAACATGAGAGAATTGAGAGAAACGTGAAAGCAGTAGAAAAGTCGGATAAAAATAAGGCCCCATCATGAACTGAAGACAGATGGTGGATAAGAATGATTAGAATGGCAATGAATCCCAAAGCGTCGGATGCAAGTTTGTCTCATTTCCCTTACAAACTATTTCTCATCATGTTTCTTCCCATCTTCATCTTCAAAAAGCTACAACAGGTGCAGCAGCATCTCTAAACAATAAAGTCATGAACACCACATCAACATCAACAACAACTTCAACATTTAGTAAGAGCAACACAAATATAACAACAGCAGCAGCAACAGTAACCACAACAACAACAACCACTGCAGTAGCAACAGCAACGATTCCAAAATGATCTACCTCGCTAAGAAGTTAATGACACATTGACACCAAATGCCATAGTCGAACCTTTCCCTTCTAGAACTTGTTTCAGTTTGACTAGGAACAGTAACAACAGCAACGGCACAATAATAATAATAATAATAATAATATGACACATTGACCTTTCCCTTCTGGAACGTTGTTTCAGTCTGACTAGGAACAGCAACAACAGCAACAGCAACAATAATAATAATAATAATAATAATAATAATAATAATAATAATAATAATAATAATAATAATAATAATACAACAACAACAACAACAACCACAGCAACATCCACAGCAACATCCACAGCGGCGATTCCAAAATGAACTACTTTTTACTTAGCTAAGAAGTTAACAACACAGTCACAGAGACACCGAATGCCTTTGCCATACCTTTCCCTTCTCAAACTTGTTGCGGTTGGACTTTGAGTACTTGAGGAACCTGTTTCCCGTGTCGCCAAGGTCGCCGAAGATGTTGATGTAGACGTTGGCGTCCGTGCCTGCGTAGGACTTCTTGCCCGTGTAGACCTGCACCAGGTACTTCACCACTGGGGGGGGGGGGGGGGGCACAACATTGAGAATACATGTACAAAATGTGGTGGGGAGGAACACGGAACACACATTTGGCTTTGAAAGTACAAGAAGCGGGGGTGGGGGCTGGTGGGTGAAAGGAAGAGGCTCTCACACATGGCATTGAGCAAGCTATCCCCAACATGTAACAGAGATGTCAATGCGAAAACACAAACAGCAGAGTCTGAGCTGGTTCCCTACCGCCCAACGCAAACACCAAGGCTACGGACGGGTCCCGAAAATAACCGGTGACATTTTTAACTGCCTCCACACACAGACAACGCGGGGTTTCCAGACAGTCAAATCATAGTGTCACCGACCCAACTACTATGGAACAAAATGGGACAAAAATACATTTCATCATTTCAAACCGGGGACCTCCCGATTGTAAGACCAACGTTCATCACTTGCGCCATTGCCCCAGAAAGAAAGAAAGAAAGAAAGAAAGAAAGAAAGAAAGAAAGAGAAAGAAACAGATCTATCAACCCACATCCCTAGCTGACCTCCCCGACTTTTCTCACTGTATCTCTCTGCCCTTGTTTTTATCCTTTCGTCTTTATTTCTGCCTCTGTGTCTCCCGCTGCGTTCTCGCTCATCTTTTCCTCGCCGGTATTTTGTCTAAGTGAGATATTATGACTGTCGTTAAGAGACTACGCTCCCATTCTCCAGCATCTTCTGGCTAAGCCCCCATCTATCCAACATCAGCTACTAGGCCTACATTGGTGCACGCATGTCAAGACAGTAGGTCTACAAGTTTAACACTGGGACTTCTATTTACATTTATTCATTAGAAGAGAGCCTTCAATTTATGCTAATTCGTAGTTAACCGCCAACTCGACATTGTGGCATGTTTTGTGTCAAATAAATTATAGCCAATGGGTATACAGGTTTAATGGTAGGATTGTATTTACATCTCATGATTAGAAAAGAGTTTCAATTAGTTTATATGCTAATTCGTGAGCTCCTAGTTTTAAAACTACCTCGGCATCGCGGCATGTTTTGTGTTAAACCAACGATAGTATAGAGTTTTGGTCTACCCCTCACTTGAGACGAAGTTTTAAATCGGCTGGGGAAGCTTCACGCCTTTCAACAGGCTGTGATAACATAAAAAACTATATCTAAATCTTTTTGGAGTTTCCTCGACATTACTTTATCTTATCTGCAACAGATCTTTGTGCGGATTTAGAACACCAAACGAATTTTATTACCAGCAAAACAAATAAAAAAAAAAAAAAAAGAAAAGAAAAAATGCCCTACTTTTGTTTCTCCTGCGGTTTCCTAGACCTATCATTTGTTTAAAGTTTCATTTTTGTCGGGGACACAAAGAAACGCCTTTATCCCGCAAATTCCGTCTTTCATCTCGCGTAGCCTACGCCTAAAACATGGCTAGGTGCGGGTTTCCCCGCAGATTTGTAGGGAGATAACCCAGTAGATCTAGTAGCGCGCGAGCTGTGTGTGGGTGAGTAGTGTTTATCTTTGCTGTAAGCAACGCGCCACCTCCGCCAGGGTATTGGGGTGAGTCTACCGGGGGTTGACTGACTAGCACCGACTAACACTGGGAGGACTTATCAGCTTTTAGTACTGCAGCTCTCACAAGAGATAAAATAGGTGAAAGGGAGGAAATATCTTAGAGGCCACACTCAACATGCTATAAGAGATTTGCTGACAAATAGCTCGGTATTGTGGAATTTTTACAGGTTTTTAAATATTTATCGATGAACAGTTAGACTTGCCAATATTGAAGATATTCAGAGGAGGCAATAAGACATGATCGCCCCCCCCCCCCCTTTTTTCCTTTCTGTCTCTCTCACTCTCTCTCTCTCTCTCTCTCTCTCTCTTCTCTCTCTCTCTCTTTCCCTCTCTCTCCCACACACACACATACATACAAACACAAAATATCCAATCAGTGATTAGTTTGTTAAATCAGTCCTGGATTCTCAAACCCCTCAGATTTGACATTAGCGCCGATCCGATCGGCGTGTTTAAACCATTAAATGATTTTGAGAGAGAGATAGGGTACCAGTGGAAATTAAAGATTTGGTGAGACGTTTCACAAAAAGAGCTCACAGTGTTATTGATACGAGGTGCTAACGTGACGCGTGCTTAGTCTATTTCTTCATTGAAATTAAGGCGGTTCACCAATGTTCAATCAAAGTTGCCATGATTGTTTAAAGAAGGAAGCAACTGCCTTAATCATTTCAACCCACAGGAGCATAATCATCCTCGTAAAACCTCTCACAATATCGTGTTGTTGTTGTTGTTGTTGTTGTTTTTTTCAGACATTATTTACACACTGTAGTACTTGTGTCCATAAATTATTAGTGTTGTTGTGTTAGGACAAGCTTGCTCTTTGTACACGATTTCTATGACATCGCCCACCCCAAATAACAGAGTGGAAGAAAATTGAGGCTTACAGCAAGGGAGAGCATACGCTGCAATGCAATCCTGTTAATCCAATCACCTGTCATATTTGTTTAGGTGCATTTAGTTAATTTGGCTGCCGCATATGAAATCTTTATCTAAAGGCACCCCTCCCCCCATCCCTCTCTCTTTCTCTTTCTTTCCTCTCTCTCCCTCTCTCTCTCCCCCTCTCTCTCTCACTCTCTGCCTCCCTCTCCCTCTCTCTCCCCCTCACCATCTCTCTCTCTCTCTCTCTCTCTCTCTCTCTCTCTCTCTCTCTGATCCAATGAAGCGAGACTCCTAGATTTTCAACAGATCCCTTGCGGCGACGAGATCCCAGCCCAATACACTGACACCGACCTAACCAATAGAGAACAACAACAAAATAACAACAGCGGATCGAACGGCACCTTTCCACAAAGAAAGGTAATGCTTTACTCATGTACCACATGACTCCAATTTCTCCCTCTTTCTCTCCCTATATATCTATCTATCTATCTATCTATCTATCTATCTATCTATCTATCTATCTATCTATCTATCTATCTATCTATCTATCTATCTATCTATCTATCTATCTATCTATCTATCTATCTATCTATCTATCTATCTATCTATCTATCTATCTATCTATCTATCTATCTATCTATCTATCTATCTATCTATCTATCTATCTATCTATCCATCTATCTATCTATCTATCTATCTATCTATCTATCTATCTATCTTTCTATCCACACTTCTATCCCTCTCCTCCCCCTACTCCCGGACCATCCCTCTATGTCTCTCTCGTGTGACAGAATGATGAAGCAGATGAAACTGTTTCACTCCTTTAATACTTAACCCCAAGGCGCTGGTGCGCATAGATAAGATTTTCAGTGCAGATTTGAACCTTCTCCAAAAACAATGAGAGCAATAAGCTTCAGATAGGATATCCTGGCTTTCTCTGTATCCACCCGCTATAATTAATATGTCCCATACTGAAAACACGTGTTACCTCTTTGTCTGTATCTCACTACCCATCCCACTTTTCTTTCCCTTACACCGATGGTATGTCTATCTATCTGTCTGTCTGTCTGTCTGTCTGTCTGTCTGTCTGTCTGTCTGTCTGTCTGTCTGTCTGTCTGTCTGTCTGTCTCTGTCACGGTCTGCATGTCTCTCAATCTCTCTCTATTCCTCCTTCTATTCTTCCCCCTCTCTCCTTCTGTCTCAGCCATCTCTACTTCCCTCTCTCTCTCTGCCTCTTCCCCCGTCCCCCTCTCTTCCAAGCCCTCCCCCCTGACAAACCAAGAAGCATAACTCACTGCTCAGCAGCTGCGCGCCACTCGCGGTTATCTCCCGCTCTATGAGGCCGTCATCCTCGTCCAGGGCGAACCAGCGTTGGCATGGAAACTCGTACACAGAGGACGCATCCAAGTCGTCTACGATAACCTAAGCGGAAAAAATTCTCTTCCTACCCCCCTCCCCCACCCCATCTTACTTTACTCACCAGGCAGAGGTTTCTTGATGCTGGGCGTCTGTAACGCGATCTCCCTGACAATCTCTCTCTATTCCTCCTTCTATTCTTCCCCCTCTCTCCTTCTGTCTCAGCCATCTCTACTTCCCTCTCTCTCTCTGCCTCTTCCCCCGTCCCCCTCTCTTCCAAGCCCTCCCCCACCCCATCTTACTTTACTCACCAGGCAGAGGTTTCTTGATGCTGGGCGTCTGTAACGCGATCTCCCTGGCAATCTCTCTCTATTCCTCCTTCTATTCCTCCCATTCTCTCCCTCTGCCTCACCCGCCTCTAAGTCCCTCTCTCTCTGTGCCTCTTCTCCACTCCCCCCTCTCTTCCTACCCCCCCCCCCTTTACCCATCTGACTTTACTCACCGTGCCAAAGGCTTCTTGATGCTGGGCGCGTGTGCGGGAATCTCCCGGACAATCTCTCTCTATTCCTCCCTCTATTCCTCCTACTCTCTCCCTCTCTCTCTCTCTCTCTCTCTCTCTCTCTCTTTGCCTCTTACTCTATTTCTTCCCTACTCCCTCTCTCTTCCTAGCTCTCCCCCCCCCAATTCCATCTGACTTTACTCACCAGGCAGAGGCTTCTTGATGCTGGGCGCGTGTGCGGGGATCTCCCTCACAATCTCCTTGTCGTCCTCATCCTCCGCCAACCAGCGCCCGCACGGGAACGTGAACCGCTCCTTCCCCTCCATCGACTCGAGCTCAATCTGAGGAACAAAGTGATTGACATCAGTAAGCGTTAGGAACAACGAGTGGGATAGGGACAAGTTAGTTAGGCACAACGAGTGAAATAGGAACAAGTAAGTTAGGAACAAGTAAGATAGGAACAAGAGTTAGGAACAACAAGTGAAATAGGAACAAGTAAGTTAGGAACAAGTAAGATAGGAACAACGAGTGAAATAGGAACAAGTAAGTTAGGAACAAGTAAGATAGGAACAACGAGTGAAATAGGAACAAGTAAGTTAGGAACAAGTAAGATAGGAACAACGAGTGAAATAGGAACAAGTAAGTTAGGAACAAGTTAGTTAGGCACAACGAGTGAAATAGGAACAAGTAAGTTAGGAACAAGTAAGATAGGAACAACGAGTGAAATAGGAACAAGTAAGTTAGGAACAAGTAAGATAGGAACAACGAGTGAAATAGGAACAAGTAAGTTAGGAACAAGTAAGATAGGAACAACGAGTGAAATAGGAACAAGTAATATATTAACTAGTGAATAAGGAAGAACAAGTGAGATAGGAACACGTAATATATTAACTAGTGAATAAGGAACAACAAGTGAGATAGGAACAAGTAATATTATGATCAAATGATTTAGGAACAACAAGTGAGATAGAAAAAAGTAAAATATTAACTAGTGAATAAAGAACAACAAGTGAGATTGGAACAAGTAATATATTAACTAGTGAATAAGGAACAACAAGTGAGATAGGAACAAGTAGTATATTAACTAGTGAATAAGGAACAACAAGTGAGATAGGAACAAGTAGTATATTAACTAGTGAATAAGGAACAACAAGTGAGATAGGAACATATGAGTTAGAAAAAATAAGTGAAATAGGAACAAGCAAGTTAAGAAAAAACAAATGAAATAGGAACGAGTAAGATATTATCAAGTGAGATAGGAACATATGAGACGTGAACCACAAATGAGCTAGGAAAAAGTAGGCTAGGAACAATACGTGAGATAGATTAATAACAAGTGAGTTCGGACCAACAAAAGAGATAGGAATGATAAGAGAGTTCGGAACAAGTAAGACAGGAACAACAAAAAAGAATGCGATTCAACCCCCTAAGATAGATTAATAACAAGTGAGTTAGGACCAACAAACGATCTAGAAATAACAATTGAATAAGGAACAACAAGTGAGATAGGAACAAGTAGTATATTAACTAGTGAATAAGGAACAACAAGTGAGATAGGAACATATGAGTTAGAAAAAATAAGTGAAATAGGAACAAGCAAGTTAAGAAAAAACAAATGAAATAGGAACGAGTAAGATATTATCAAGTGAGATAGGAACATATGAGACGTGAACCACAAATGAGCTAGGAAAAAGTAGGCTAGGAACAATACGTGAGATAGATTAATAACAAGTGAGTTCGGACCAACAAAAGAGATAGGAATGATAAGAGAGTTCGGAACAAGTAAGACAGGAACAACAAAAAAGAATGCGATTCAACCCCCTAAGATAGATTAATAACAAGTGGGTTAGGACCAAAAAAACGAGATAGGAATAACAAGAAAGTTCGGAACAAGTAAGACAGTAACAACGAATAAGAATAATAATAACCCCCCTCCCACACCCCCCAACCCCCTCACCTTGTCGAGGTGCCAGCCGGCGAAGGTGCCCTTGTTGTCGTGCCAGACCCTGATCTTGTAGGGCTTGCCCACCTCCGCGGCCGAGAACTTGAACGTGTCCACCTGGCCCTGCTCGAAGCTGTCGCCCTTGTTGACCAGCGGGATGTCGTCCGTCTTGCCCTTGTCGCCGTAGATGATCATGTGCACATTGGCGTCCGTACCCGCGGCCTTGAGGTCGCTGGTCACCACCCAGCACTGCCAGCTCGTCTCTGGCGGAAGAATGAGTGAGTGAGTGAGTTTGTTTTATGTCACGTCAGCACGGTAACGGCTATGTTGTGCCCATGATGTTCTAAGACAGTTAATGCATTATACTAGTAGCAACGGTGACTTCTTTATCTCTCTGAGTAGTAAAAACATAACAATTGTGCGTGAAAAGTTTGGTAATAAGTGAAGGGTATATACAGAAGTTTAAAAGATCCATGTGTAGGACTATCACAGTTAAATTTTATTATATACACCAATGTCCTTCAGGTACTTAAGTATGCGCTGATGACTAACATAAGTAAACATGAATTTGGGAGGGGGGGGGGGGGACACGAAGAGATGTCAGCTAAGTCATCAATTATCAATGTCTATAGGTTTGAATGTCTTAATATATCATTCAGCTCTATCTCTCCAGGTCTTCTCTCTCTCTGTCTCTCTCTTTCCATCTCTCTCTCTCTCTTTCTCTCTCCATCTCTCTCTGTTTCCCTCATTACCTTTCATCCTCCTCCCATTACTTCCCTTGTACTCACGTTTCTCCTTCCTCTTCCTCATGCCTTTCTGCTCATACAACGTCCGACAGATGAGTCCATCCCCTTCATCTGAGGCGAGCCACTTGTTGCACGGGAAAAACTGCTCGATGCCGCTGCCTGGGCAGAACACCTGAGCGATGGATAGGAATGAGGGCATTCAAGGTTAACATTTGGGGCACGAGACATGCACCAGACGGGACATGGTTGAGGGCATTCAAGATTAACACCTGGGGCACGGGGCATGAATGACGGCATTCAAGATTAACACCTGGGGCACGGGGCATGGATGAGGGCATTTAAACCAGATTAACTCATTGGACACGGGGCATGGATGAGGGCATTTAGACCAGATTAACCCGTGGGGCACGGGGCATGGGTGAGGGCATTTAGACCAGATTAACTCATTGGACACGGGGCATGGATGAGGGCGTTTAGACCAGATTAACCCGTGGGGCACGGGGCATGGGTGAGGGCATTCAAATTAGTTCCTGGGGCACGGGGCATGGGTGAGGGCATTCAAATTAGTTCCTGGGGCACGGGGCATGGGTGAGGGCATTTAGACCAGATGAACTCATTGGACACGGGGCATGGGTGAGGGCATTCAAATTAGCTCCTGGGGCACGGGGCGTGAATGAGGGCATTTAGACCAGATTTACTCATGGCGCATGGGACATGGGTGAGGGCATTCAAATTAACTACCATGTAGCACGGGGCATGAATGAGGGCATTTAGACCAGATAAATGAATGGGGCATGAATGAGGGCATTTAGACCAGATAAATGAATGGGGCATGTGTGAGGGCATTCAAATGAACTGCCATATGGCATGGACATAGCGTCTAGGAACCATTCAGTTTAATATCTTCCTGCAGCTTAATATGCTACCACCGAAAGCGGTCAATTACCTTAAAACATAACTCAGTGACATAATCATTGAAACGGGCCTTACTGAAATACCAAGTCACAATAGGATCAATAAAGTATATCAGAGTAGTTTCACCGATCCAGTGTGTGGTGGATATTCATAAAGTGTTTCAATATATATTATGTTGAAATCCAGCTGAATCTTTTTGACTCTGCTTACACGACAACACCCCCCCCCGTCACTTCTTTAACCAAACACGTACTTTGACGTTGGCCAGATCCATCCCCACCATCACATGGTGCGTACCATGAACCAGCCCTCCCCCTTCACATACTTTGACGTTATACAAGGACCAGCCTGACTCCCATCCAACCCCTATCCCCACCCCTCAGGTTTCGTGAAGTTATCCATAAACCATTTGTCTCCACTCAATCCTTCCCCTTCTTTCACATTCCAGTAGTCATGGGGTAGAACATCCGCTTTCGACGCAGGAAGTCCGTGGTTGGAGCCCCGCTCTGGTGACTTCGTCTCATACTAGCTGGGTCGGCGTCAGTTTAATGTGATCGGCTGAAACAGAATCATGGTATTCCCGCAAGTCTCTGTGTGGCAGTTCGTAGACTTGTCAGACGTTAGCTTTGGACCCGTCCACAAAAAGCCTATGTAGCGATAAGCAACAACAGAGATACCGTGACGTTTTTCATGAACCAGTCGCCCAATCCATACCCCCACTCCTTACCCCACCCCATCTCTTTACGCCACCCCCTCTCTTTCCCTCTCCTCCACATACCGTGACGTTGTCCAGGAACCAGCCTGGCCCCACCCCGCTGCCGTCGTGGCCGACCTCGATCCTGGAGAGCGGGCTGAGCTGCCTGGCCACGTCCACCTTGAAGATGTCCTCCATGCCCCGCTCGAAGTGACCGCTGTCCAGCCAGATCTTGCCGCTCGTCTCCTCCACAGGCTTCTGCTTCTGCTTCTGCTGCTTGAGCGGCTGCGGGGACACCTTGCTGTTCCTGCGGCTGCTGATGCTGTTGTTGTTGTTGTTGTTGTTGTTGTTGTTGTTAGTGGTGTTGTTGTTGTAGGTGGTGGTGCTGGCGGTGCCGCTGCCGTAGAGGATGACGTACACGCGCGCGTCCGTTGCTGCTCCTCGCTTGTCTCCCGTCTTCACGGTGATGACGTAGGGGAAACCTGCAGCGTACACACACACAAACACAGAGACACACAAACACAAAGACGTTTAGGGTTAGTAGAGGTTCTGAAGTAGCTCGAGCCCAACTGCGGAATATCAGGGTGATTCTATCAATGGAAAGTTGGAGTAACACAATGATCCTAGCATGTTGAGGCCAGATAACATCCGGGTAACAGTAACAGCTTACGGGAGGAGGTAGAACGTAGATCTGACAGTCTGTATTAGAGTTAAAGTTTGTGTTTACGGCAAATAAGCACAGGCTATATTGTCCCCAGGATGTCTTAGACATTTAATACAGTACACTAATAACAGCAGTATAGATGGGGAAAACCAGTGATTCTCAGATTTTGGAATAGTTAGATATGCTATTATAAGGTTATCATAATTTTTTTTTAGAGTATGACAAATTGGTACAGATACAAACGAACGTGTATAGACTTAATATTAAGTATTCGTTTCGTTTCGTGGGACCTACTTTCCACCTCCTTTCAATAAAATTACTAAACAAAGTTTTATAAATATCAGTTACATAGTTTCTACAACAGGCGTGATGTTGATAAGATTATGTAACCTCAGACATGTGTAGGTTATACGTGGTTAAAAAAACGCATACCAACTATCACACAAATGTTACTCATTTAGTGTTTTTAGTACTCATTTCGAGTGCAGGTTTAAAGGGGTTGGGCATGCAGGTCGAACGATTTGTTGACCAAAATTAGTAGTGAATCTATTTCATATAACCAAATCTAGTACCTATATAAAGTAGGGATGCATGCACATTTCATATGGGAATTATTTCGACATTCTATATCCAATAAATACGTTTGGATGAAATTACAAAAACAAAAACGGAAAAAATTATACAACATAAGTTTAACTTACGATTTAAAAAATGTATATGTTGGATTAGAGATTATTTCATTGCAAATTCCATTAAAATTCGCAGAAGTAAAAATAATTACAAAAAAAGAAATGCTGTCAAAAAGAATCTACAAAGAAAACGATTGTTTTCCTTACCCCAACCCAAATTACCTAGTTTAGTCCATTCTGTCTTTTTTTAAATCATTAGAAGAGATTTTCATTTATTATAATTTGTTAACTATGTTTAAACGTTTCTTGGTGGGTCTATGCGTGTGTAGAAATGAAGTGAATTCAAACGCATATCGCTAGATAGCTCAGTCGGTTCTTCTTCGGGCTGACGAATAGGAGGTCAAATGGTCGAATTTCAACATAATCTCCCCACTCCGTAGAGAAATAATTATTTGAAATATCAAAGGGACATAAATTAAAAAGAGTCAATAATAGTAATTTATGTTATTCTGTTTGTTGTTGTTGTTGCTGCTGCTGCTGCTGTTGTTGTTGTTGTTGTTGTTGTTGCTGTTGTTGTTGTTGTTGTTGTTGTTGTTGTTGTTGTTGTTGTTAAAGAAATGTGGTGCTTCACAAAAGCTTTAAAGCTGGACACATTGGACAAAAACAGCGTGCCTAAGAAAGCATTGACGGAGAGATGCAGCTTTTCTCCCACATCCCAGCAGATCTGCGCCCGTGAATGTAATACCGTTTCCCTAAATCAGACGTGGGATGAGGAACGTCTGTCAACACATCGGTTGAGGTGGTCACTCAATTATTAATAAGTGAATCAACAAAAAGGTGGACGCCAGATACAGTGTATTTTTTCATAGAGTGACCAACAACATCATGTATAATTATACATGTACTATATAATAATGAAGGTGGCACATTGGCAACGACAATATTACGTCAACGATACGTTATATACAATTTTTATATTTTACATTCAAACGGGACAAATAGTAATTCTTCGGAAATATCTGAAAATTCAGTCATTCCCAAGTAATTCGTGTATTGATATAGCAAACACATTACACGGGAATGACTGAAATTTCAGGCATTTCCTGGTAATAACTAGTTTTTTTAGCAAACACATTACTTGGGAATGGCTGATTTTTCAGGCATTTCCGATAATAACTAGTTTTTTTTTAGCAAATACATTACTTTGGAATGGCTGAATTTTCAGGCATTTCCGATAATAACTAGTTTTTTAGCAAACACATTACTTGGGAATGGCTGAATTTTCAGTTTGGAATAGTTAGATATGCTATTATAAGGTTATCATAATTTTTTTTTAGAGTATGACAAATTGGTACAGATACAAACGAACGTGTATAGACTTAATATTAAGTATTCGTTTCGTTTCGTGGGACCTACTTTCCACCTCCTTTCAATAAAATTACTAAACAAAGTTTTATAAATATCAGTTACATAGTTTCTACAACAGGTGTTGATAAGATTATGTAACCTAAGACATGTGTAGGTTATACGTGGTTAAAAAAACGCATACCAACTATCACACAAATGTTACTCATTTAGTGTTTTTAGTACTCATTTCGAGTGCAGGTTTAAAGGGGTTGGGCATGCAGGTCGAACGATTTGTTGACCAAAATTAGTAGTGAATCTATTTCATATAACCAAATCTAGTACCTATATAAAGTAGGGATGCATGCACATTTCATATGGGAATTATTTCGACATTCTATATCCAATAAATACGTTTGGATGAAATTACAAAAACAAAAACGGAAAAAATTTACAACATAAGTTTAACTTACGATTTAAAAAATGTATATGTTGGATTAGAGATTATTTCATTGCAAATTCCATTAAAATTCGCAGAAGTAAAAATAATTACAAAAAAAGAAATGCTGTCAAAAAGAATTTACAAAGAAAACGATTATTTTCTTTACCCCTACCCAAATTACCTAATTTAGTCCATTTTGTCTTTTATTTAATAATTAGAAGAGATATTCATTTATTATAATTTGTTAACTATGTTTAAACGTTTCTCGACGGGTCTAAACATTCAACTATTTATGTGTGTGTGCGTGTTTAAAATTGAAGGGAATTCAAACGCATAGCGCTAGACAGCTCAGTCGGTTCTTCTTTGGGCTGACGAATAGGAGGTCAAATGGTCGAATTTCAACATTATCCCCCCACTCCGCAGAGAAATAATTATTTTGAATATCAAAGTTAACGGAGAGATGCAGCTTTTCTCCCACATTCCAGCAGATCTGCGCCCGTGAATGTAATACCGTTTCCCTAAATCTGACGTGGGATCAAGAAGGGGGATGAAAAACGTCTGTCAACATATCGGTTAAGTTGGACACTAAATTATTAATAAGTGAAACAACAAAAAGGTGGACGCCAGAGACAGTGTATTTCTTCATAGAGTGACCAACAACATCAAGTATAATTCTACAACTATATAATAATGAAGGTGACACATTGGCAACGATAATATTACGTCAACGACACGTTATAATATAACAATGTTTATCTTTTACATTCAAACGGGACAACTAGTAATTCTTCGGAAATATCTGAAAATCCAGTCATTCCAAAGTAATTCGTGTATTGATATAGCAAACACGTTACTTGGGAAACACTGAATTTTCTTTTTCTTACCACTTTGTATATTCCTACGAGTTGTTCTTACGTCCCCACAAGTAAGTAAAAGCACATAGACATATCTGCAAAAACATAGCGCACTATAGATCTAGTAAGTACAACGTTTTCGTAAGCTTGCGACTCGTCTTAAGATATAAGAATAACAATGCCTAAGACGAGTTGTAAGCTACTGCACGTTGTACTTACGCCTAGTCAACAATTTAAGCAGGGGCTGGGGATCAGGTGACACACATATTTACGGGAAACGAAAGGGTTAAAGCAATGCCAGACAACTCTGATACATTTATTGATGATAAAACAGAAGTTCGCTTGCAGGCGCTAAGACTGATGGTAGAGAAGATTTAAAAAAACTAAGCAAGCACGGGATCTATATAGACTAGGACAGACAACTAGACACTCTTAAACAGCCACTGAATTTATAGCATGGGGCAAATAATTTTTTTAGAAAGACGATCGATTTGAGAGACTCAAGGGAGATTACCAGATCTAAACTTCCTGGAGAGAGAGAGAGAGAGAGAGAGAGAGAGAGAGAAGTTGAAGACAAAGATATGGAGAGAGAGGAGGAGGAGGAGGGGAAGGAGAAGGAAAAGGAGAGCGAGAAAGAAGGGGGAAGGGGAAGCGTGGGAGTGAGGTAGAAAGAGAGAAATAGAGAGAGCGAGGAGGAGGGGCGAGAGGGGCTTACAATGAGATGTCTGACATGGCTGAGTTATCCACATGAACAAACCTTCACATTGAGAATCTAAGTGAGCTATGTCCTTTCATCTCGTATTTAGTACAGTTAAAACAAGTCAAAATAGTTTTAGAAAGGGCTAGTGGGTCCAACGAAAATGTTCTTTTTTATTATTATTATAATCCAAATCTGAAAAAAAAACACGAAATAGAGCACTTAAGTCCTTGATTGCACCGTTTTGTTTGCTGCTGCAGTTTGGTGCATTTTGGTGGCCGTGGTTTACAAACAGTGATCTAGTAAGAGTTTGGAATTGGCTTACAACAATCTAAACAAACCCAAATTAGGATGGAGTAAGCACAATGCGTTAAAAGGAGACAGTGAACATAGTTACCTTTCTCATCTGGTGGGGAAAAGTGTATGGAAAAAGTAGAGAAAAATGCGATGCGATTGTTGATTATTTATGTCCTAGTTATAATTGTAGTAAGGCAAAGAACAACGGGCAAGATTCGATTGAAATAAATCAATAGGAATAGTGAAGTAAAACATTTAAAATTTCGATCTTTGTTGTGTATTTCTATTTAGCTTCATTTGAGAAAAAAACATATTTTTAAATCAAAGAACAGACTAAATGATTATGGCCATTAAAAAAGAAGAAACATAAACATAGTAAGTTACATAGTTTATGGAAAGGCAAATGTTACACAATGTGGTGGTATGATCAGATAATTATTACTTCACCAAGAGAGGAGAATGCACTTATGCAGCCATCAACTCGGTGTCTCAAGAACGACAACTCACCCGCCGCCATGTCCCGCGGTCCGAGGTTCAGGATGAGCTCCCTTGTGATCTTCCCGTCATCCTCGTCCAGGGCGAACCAGCGTTGGCATGGAAACTCGTACACAGAGGACGCATCCAAGTCGTCTACGATAACCTAACCGGAGAAAAATTTAAATAGATGAATACAAAATAATTGAGAGGAGACGATTCAAAAGGGTGAATATTGGAAAGAGAGACATTGAAAAAAATAATAGTAATGACAAAGTTCGAAGAACATTAGAATGATATTGTTATGTTTCCAGCTTTAAGTTGCAACCAGGAAAAAATGTTTCGCTTTCTATTCCGTGTTTGGCAGCACAATCATCAGATTTGAACATAAAGTGCACATCCCATGCATGCACACAAATATTACGGCATGTTTTAATATCCTGGGCTCCCGTCAAAGACTGACATCAGCGGATAATTCAGACACAAACTCAAGTCCTAAACCAGAGGATGGAGGAGCTATTTGAAGCTGCTGTATCAAGGGAAATTAAATATTAGAAAAGGCTGGTGTAGACAATTCTCATGTCTCAAACATTGGGAGAGTCGACATTCTGTGACTAGGCCGCCTAAGACGCTAACATTTCTATATCCAGACATATCAGAAATCCGTCCGCAACATGACCAAAATGTTTACGATGTGCTTAGGGAGAATTAACATTAAAAAATCTAAACGCACCGCGCTTCTAAATAAAAGTGAAAATGATTATGTAACCGCAACCACCAAGCGTAACACAATACTTGCAACCATTCAGTGACAACCAGTCATCAAGGGGAGTTTGTGCGCTGGACTGAACCTGAAACTCTCATCAACCAAACTTAAACGCCGCCTCTCTATATTCCGTTTTCATCCAATAACAGTTCAATCTCTTCATGCATCGCCTTCTTAATCTTCAGCACGTAGGTTTAAAACAAAATGTTGTGGGGTTTTTTCTTCAAGATAGGACTTTTTTCTACATCAGAAAGTACCTACGATTCACGCACATTGAACAAACTTGAAACTGTGAGCATATGTGCAGTCAGAAAAACATGAATAACATTTAAAATAGGCGACTTATACTTCGTTCTGTGTGCATTTTGCAGAAAGTGATTTCCAACCTATATTTACCCAGGATTTCCTTTTTATGAAAAATAAATAAATAAACAAATAAATAAATAAATAAATAAATAAATAAATAAAAGGTCAGTAAAAATGGACTTATTGTGCTAGTTTCAGTTTCCATGCGATTATCGGAAAATCCCGCGCAGAAAGGACACATCATGTGTAAGCCAAGAGTGGAGAACGAGACACGGGGAAGTTCTCAGCATCAAGGTCAGCTGACCGCCCGTGTTTAGACACCGGCGCACTGGACATTACTCTGGTGTTTAGACTGACCCCGGCCAGGGATGTTTACTGGTCTCAGGTGCTGGAGAGCTCTGGCTAGTTTAAAAAGTCTACCAGGTACGTCAGGAGTCTTTGGTTAGGTCAGGCAAAAGCAGCTATGTTTGAGGAGGAAGCAAAGGAATAAAACATTTAATGGCGTCCCTATTGAAGTCATTATGCATTCCGTCTTGTTGACATAGAGAATAAGCCATGGTGAAACCAGTGTATCTCAGCGCGACAACGCAATACAGTAAAGAATTAAAACCTTCAAAAATTATGAAGTCTTAGACTCTTGAACATAGTGTCTTTTTTGGAGCCCTCAACATCACTAGATGCGTCAATTTCTCAAAGATTTGCGACTGAAAATAGTCAGTCGTAGAACGCGACGGTGTTTCCTAAGTTCTTACGGCGAATCCTACACATTGAAGGGGCCGCAGAGGTTGGGTTGGGTTAGTTTAACGTCCAACAGCAGCACTTGAAGGGACCGCAGAGCGGGATGCCCAGGACTCGCTTGGTAACATCATAGTGACACCGAATGAACCGGGGCCAGTTCAATCGGGAAATGAAACCAGGAACTCCACAAAAGAGACCGCTACGCTGTACCGACCGATCTACCTGCCCCTCTCCTCAAACCTCAGACTCAGACAGATCCATGTTCTTTCATATACCAGTCCTGTATCAGTGGCTACAGTCAGAACAGCTACCGCCCGTGGCTAGTAGAATCTAGATACCCTCCTCTAGAGTTACCGGTCTCTACTGGTTAGACAGACTAGCAATGAGGGGGCTGGCGTTTGGAGATGCGTTTACTCGACGCCAGATTTGTATACATCAAAACACGGCACCGTTTGCGTCCGTTTATCTTGTGCTTCAGTCAGTCTGGTAGTCTGTTGGTCGGTTCTCAGTCGGATGCGTGGTCAAGCTGGTGCGGCTATAGTTGTTTCCAGTATGAATAGAGACCAAAAACTTGACGCTACCAGATCTGCTCTACGATTTATGGTAAAATCTCTCTTTTACTGAAACGTCTCCAAGTTGCATGGAGATTCATATACGGCGGATTGTAGAATCTCTGCTAGTTAAAGTCACCTAGGTTACTAAATAATGAATTCCTAAACATTGTTTTGTAAATTCTCCCTACTAGTCAAACATATCATTTACAAGAATATTCAATATGATAGAATCCTCAAAGTGTAAATACTAGATGTTGTCCTTTTTCCAGGTTTTCCAAGGGTTTGTCTCGTGTGGTAATGGTCGCAGCTAGAGACCCAAACAACCGTTCCCATCTGGCGATTTATTCCAGTCATTCCCTGGAATATTCAGCAGCAATTCACAGACACTTAATACCTGCCTGGATTGTCTCTTTTCACTAACACCAAGTCCCGGCGTGTCGATATAGTTAACAATATACTGATTTTGTATACGTCGATGCAGAGGACACAAAATAGGGGGAAAGTGACACCCTCTTGTGTTTTAGCTCAAACGGTGAACTTGTGTATATTTTGAAGTATAGAACTCTTTTCACCAGTTCCAACATAAAAGACCACACCTAGAGACTCCACTTTATCATTGTGATCACACTAAGTGGTATAAAGAGAAGACAAATGCTTGTTTTCATTATCTCCTGCAAACAAAAGTACAATGTGCCGGGTACGCGAGTCGAGTAGGTGTTGTCTTTCCTTGGTCAAAGGCGAACAGTGTTTCCTGAGTTTTGAAGCCGAGCGGCTGAATCATACGTGTGTGTGTATGTGTGTGTGTGGATGTGCATGTGTGTTTATTAGAGGTGGGTGGCGAGGAAGCTGATTCGGTAGAGCCCACGGATATTACTAGGTCTGTCACTGATCATAGAGTTTGCTACTTGTAGAATTGCTGTCAATAATGAATAATAATGAACGCCTAAAGCATACAACTCAATATCATAAGACAGCAGTAAAATTTTCAAACTAGATTTTTCGGACCCATCGTCGCGTATGATTCCCCTTGAAAACCTGGAAGACGTTAATCTAGGGGAAGTGGGTGTGTGTGTGTGGGTGTGGGTGTAGACGCATGTGTGGGTGTGGTTCCTGGATGTGAGTGGCGATGTGGGTGTGGATGTGGGTGTGGGCTCGGACGTGGGTGGGACGTGGGTGTGGGTGTGGATGTGGATGTAGACGTGGGTGTGGGTTTGAATGTAGGTGTGGGTCTAGATTTACGCGTAATTTCAGAAAATTGTTATTTGTATCTCACGAGCAGATATGCGTTGGTCGGATATTTTGTAAAGGCGCTTGTCATGACCAATTGTATAATAATATAGAAATTATGAAATCCTGGGATTATATCTACACAAAGGAGATCAAATTAAAAACCTAGAGCTAGATCGTTTGCGCGTCAGAGACACGGCATTGCCTTGTCATCCTGTGTAAACACATTAGCGCGCTGTTTAGATTTTGGGAGAAGCTCCATCAGATTGGGGGGCGGCCGCGCGGGTGGTACGGGTGGTACCATCTGGGTGTAGTACTGTAGGCTGACGGCACACCTGACAACCCAACCAGCCACGAGCAGGGAAACATTTAGGCGGGGGGGGGGGGGAGGGTTAAGGTCAGAGAAACCGTGCTTTTTGTCGTATGGTTGGCAGCCCAGCTGTGAAGCAGGACGCTAATCTTTCAACACCCCGAAGCAAGGGGGGGTAACTCGGTAAGTCAGCGTGATGGGTTGTCGGGACGTGACTGTCAGGAAGATGGTCGCTCCTGGCGCTCCAAAAACAAACGGAAGTCGTGTATCGCGCATGGGCGTGACAGGGTCCGTATGGGCGTTGGGAGACTTGACTAGGGTTGTTGATATGGTTTGAATTAGGAATAATAAAACTTCGGAGTGGAGATTTGGGAAGACATAATCCAAACATAGAAACATATAAGTAGACACGTGATACAGGAGAGGGACACACAAAGAGACAGATAGTAAACGGACAGAAAGACAGATGGACAGGCAGACAGACGTAAATGCTCACACAAACTGGGAAAGATACATACCGACAGACAGAAACAGATACAGGCACAGACAGACAGATAGGCAGACATCACCAAACATGGCGACCAAGTGAAATCACCTACTTTTTACTGTTGTTTATAGAACCAAAACAAGTAACCAAAACAAGTGCTAAGGTGAGGCCAGAACAAGGAAATCCCCCCCCCCCCAACCCCCCAAAGAGGGAATCAAACCAGAACACGTGTTATATGAGAGTTCTCACTTTCCTGGTGTTTTCTGTATAATCATGTTATATCCCCAGTAGTATTTGTTTTCTTTCATGTCCACGGTCAGGAAGTGGGCTATAAACTATCGAGAAAGGATCCCCAAACTAATCGTCACATACAAACAGTCATAGCGAGGAGACTCGTAGTTCAAGACTGGAGGGAAACACCTTACGTTAACACAATTACCGCGAGGTGGCATTATAAAGGTTCATCATAATGTACACACTTTAGGCGCTTTTGAGAAAAACGCAATGAAAAGTTTGGGCTAAAACATAATTATTATGACTAGGCCATTAGTCCTTACGATTCTTTCATTTTGTAACCGGGCACTCAATCCCTACAACTTTTGTTTTTGGTGATTCTCCTGAACAAATAGAACCTTATCCTGCTGTTATCTAATTTCACCAAAATTGCAAAGAGAAAGGTTTTAATGTCACCTCACAAGATACTGATTTGGTACCCAAAATACTTGAGATCAATGTCTTATAAATCTATATCTATCCCAAAACAAAGATGATACAAAAAACAAAGAGAAAGGTTTTAATGTCACTTCACGAGATACTGATTTAATACCCAAAATACCTGAGGTCACCTTCTTATATGTGATCTATACTTATCACAAAACAAAGACAACAAACAAATAAACAAAAATTATTAATATGAAAGAAAAAATATAGAGTCAGGTCGTGGCCAGGGTAAATTTTTAACAATCACTAAACAGACAAAACCGTATCATGCTGTAATCTCTAATTTTACCGATACAGCACATAGAACATTTTCAAAGCCGCCTCATGTAATACCTGAATAGTTTCTTTACTGTGGGTATTCCACACGACTCAGAAAGCAGTTACCAAGTAGGAAGGAAGAGAGGGAGAGAGAAAGAGAGAGAGAGAGAGAGAGAGAGAGAGTGGTAAATCTTCTAGACTTTTGTGTGTTCGCGCCCCCTCTTTCCGTCTCCCCTCCTCTCCTCCCCACACACACAGACGCTCACACACACACACACACACTTTTTCACTCGCGCTATTGAACCATCATTCTGATACAGCTCCTCGTATCGGTACCTGTCTTAACAGTAATGTACTCTTCGTCGTAATATGAGATGCATTTCTCTTTCTCTCTCTCTCCCCCTTTCTCTCACTCACTCTATCTTTCATTCTTTTTTGTCAAATCTCCCTCTTACTTTATTTCGTTCTATATATCTCTTATCCTCTCACTTCCCTCCTCTATGTCTCTGTAAATCACACATTCTATTTGGAAGTACATGCACAAGTACATTCTTACTATTATTCCGTTTTGCTTCGAAAGCTATAACCAACACGGCTGACTGATAGTATAACCAGCACGGTTGACAGATTGAAAAGTAAGCGCATGAAAATCGTTAACACTTTACCATTGCTTAGCATTACAGGAACAGCAGAAATAAAGTTAACCAATCGCAAAATTATAATTATTGTATATTTCAAACTACATTAAATATTTGCTATGAAACCAACATTTTCCTTGGCAGAAAGGATCACAGAGTGAACATCTGCCAGTTGAAAGACTGCCCAAAGCTTTGGTAAAGTTCACATTTCTTTGGATTCCCGAAGAATTCTCTATTGGAAACGGTGGCGTCAGCTGGGATACGAACCTCAGAACATTGCTAGGCAGTCGACAGCACTAACCGAATGACAAGAGATTGCGCTTTATTGGCTTGCGGTTTTTGTAATAATAATTATTAGTAGTGGTAGTAGTGGTAGTAGTGGTAGTAGTGGTAGTAGTGGTAGTAGTAGTAGTAGTTATTGTAGTAGTTGTAGTAGTAGTAGTAGTAGTAGTAGTAGTAGTAGTAGTAGTAGTAGTAGTAGTAGTAGTAGTAGTAGTAGTAGTAGTAGTAGTAGTAGTAGTAGTAGTAGTAGTAGTAGTAGTAGTAGTAGTAGTAGTAGTAATAGTATAAAATATATTACTATTATTATCATTATCATTATTATCATAATGAGAGAAGAGTATTAAAAATAGACCGGGATCTAGATGCAGATTCCCTTTCCGGCGTACAGCGCGAGTGAGAGGGCGGCACATAATCTTCCGCCGCCAGATTTCTCCAAGCACGCGAAATCTGATGGCGTCAGAACCATTCTACGATCATCTCCAGTAACGAAGAGCCCGAGTCGATGAAACCACCGTGTACCATGAAAGAGCAGCGCACTTCAGATTCTAACCCCGGGCTTGATATCTTCAAAACCCATAGATTCCCGAGTTAAAACCTCAGCACATTCTGTTCACAGCCACCCAAGCTGTTGCGCACTAAATTTTGCAGCGCAGAATTTTTAGTGGGTGAGCAAAATGTTTAAAGTGATGGAAATTCCCAATCAAGAAGGATTTATAAGACGCGATATCTATTAATTCTGTTTAAGTTGTGTCAGGAGATTGACAAGACTATAGGATAATATATCGGCCACATATTAAGGTAGGTAGCCTACACTGTAATTTGATTTATTTCTGGTATATACGTTTCTCGTAAACAATTAATAGCTTGTTTTCTTTGTTGCTGTTGTATATTTACTCGCATTGCTTTCATTAAAAATACTGATTATCATAATTTTATGTTTAAAATTATTTACTTAAATAATTCGTGGAATAGACTGATAAAATATAAGGAGGTATTTCATTTCTCTTCCTATCCCTTCCTTTTTCTTCTCTAAGTTTTAGCGCATGTGTTTTCAATAAAGTGATTACAAATATAAAAAAACAATCGTGAGTAAAATTTTGGTAGAGCTGACAGAAAAATTAAGGTATCCGGATAAAACACAAATAAAAAACAGTCATCACTACGGTGCATCACTTTCAGATTTCTTGTATTGGATAACACGCCTGTCAAACCATACTATTGTTTTAGGTTGAGTCCCCATTAAGATACAACCTTTTTACAATGTTAACTCTAGTTCTAGTTTTTCAAGGGGGGGGGGCGTGGTCCAGGGGTAGAACATCGGCTTCCGATGCAAAAGGTCCCGAGTTCGAATCCTGGCGGTTGCGTTCCCCACTGGTTGGGTCGGTGTCAGTATAATGTGACCGGCTGAGACAGGAGTCATGGTATCCCCGCCCTGTCTCGTGTGTGACAGCACATAAAATTGTCGGACGTCCGTCTTGGGGCCCGTCCACAATATAGTCTATATAGTGCTGATGCTGGACGTTAAAACCAACTCAACTCAACTCTAGTTTTTCAAAAAGAGTAGATATAGTCCATCAAGTTACATTTGAGTCAAACTGCTATTAAGACTTACCAAAAAAAAAAGACAAACAAAAACAACAAAATCTCTCAAGTCACAACCTACTACCATTAACGACGGTGATATATTTATTATGTAACGCAATATACAAAACCACTCTTAAAAATTATTATCCAATAGCATTGCTTTAGAAAAAAAAATGTGCTTCACAACAAGTTTGTATAGATCCGTACGAGCCAAGACCTCCGAAAACAGAGGTTCAGGTCACCGAATTGAAGTAAATAAATTTAGTTTTTCATAAACAGGGTAAACGTGGTAAACTTTAATTGCATATACATGTATTCTTTTATAATCGGTTGGACAGAAAGATAATCCGTGCGGTTTTCTTTTGTTCAGATTAAACAACAAAAATGTCAACTGTCCTAAAAAACAAAAACAAAAAGTATAACAGACACTAAAAACGCCTGTCTACTTTAGGGACTTTGCCTGTTGTTTTTATACTGTCTATGGTCTAGAATTAAATGTCAAAGAGCGAACAAACAAAATTCTTAAAAGAGAACGTGTGTAATTAACAATACTATATTAACTAAAAATGCTATGAGCCTTACACTCAATGTTTCTATTATCTAAATCCCCGGAAGGTAGGCTACGTGTATAGAGTGAGCTATTTTCGTATCCGGATGATATACATTATATACTTCAATGATAAGTGAAAATAGAAAAAAAACAAGTCCTGAGGCTATTTTTACAGGCAAAAAAGTGTCGGCTTATGTTGTTTTATGAACGGTAAAATAAGTTAAATGACAAAGAGGGTCGCATGCCAAGGCTGCTACCGTATGAATTTTAGGGATACACAATACATAGACATATCTTTTATTAGAAACAAAAACAGAGGCACCATAATCATCACCACCATCATCATCATCATCATCATCATCATCATCATCATCATCATCATCATCATCATC
>RQTK01000119.1:363863-381481 GCA_003991915.1 Elysia chlorotica | reverse complement strand
TCTCTCTCTCTCTCTCTCTCTCTCTCTCTCTCTCTCTCTCTCTCTCTCTCTCTCTCTCTCTCTCTCTCTCTCTCTCTCTCTCTCTCTCTCTCTCTCTCTCTCTCTCTGTCTATTGATCAATGCATTTAGACCTATCCATATTATGTCCACTATATTTTTCTACCTATCTATTTATGTCTTTCTTTCTCCCTCGTGTTTATTTGTTTTGCGGGGATTTCGAGATAAACAGTGTAATTCTGAAGCAATAATAAACATTTCACCAGCTTTATCTTCTCGCTACAGATAAAAGTATCTGAGCACGCCTTCAGGCTTTGTTTGTTTCTTTAAACAAATAGTAGAAAAATCTTTTGAGCCAACGCCAATAAAACCTCTATGTTCTACTACCTACAATTTCTCTAAAAGTCACAGCTAGCCAAAATAAGTTAGACTACGCTGACTACAGATCCGTTTTATTACGATCATTATTTTTCTTCAAGAAAAAAAAAAATAAAAGATTGTGTAAAGTCAGGCCAGCGAACAGTTTCTCGTATTAATGTAAACAAACAAGTGAAGTGTTGGCACCCCGGGATACGCGGGTATCTATCTCCGGGACGCTAGGATAAACAGGAACAAGAGACTGACGAGAGACGGGGGGCACCTGCCGACGTGCAAGGCTCTGCAGGCGCGATCCACTAGGTACCTGCATCTATCGGATCAGGTACCCTGGCACATGGCGGCATGGCGCTGGAGCTGTTCTGTTCCGGTAACAGATTATTACAGATATAACATTTATTATGTAAAATATGTCAAGTAGCTACCGGATATGTCAGATACCAGGTACATGTGACTCCGCTCCGGTCCAGGTACGAGTACATAGATTTGTTCCGGTACCCGCCTACTGCACTCACTGATCCGCTAGAGTCATCTTGACACCTGACAGAAGGCCTGCGGAGTGCACTTCACTCAACATACACGTAGCTCGCCTTTTCCACTTTTCAAACTATATCGCCATGGATCCGCTTCTTTACCTTTTCTTTTTTTTCTCACAAGTTACGTTATCGTGTGCCCAAAAGAAGGACGTAGTTTCTGTAAGGGTTGCGACTTGTTTCTCTAGTCCTTTTGGTTTCGGGTTTTTAATTATTACATTTCATTTTTTTAAATTCCCGAGTCGCGTGTTAAATTCATAGTGGTCAAACGTTATAGATGATTTTAGAGTTTCAAAATCCGCAGCACATTTTTTTTAATGTTGTCGGTATCTACCAAACTTATCCAGCTCATCTTACATTTTTGTTACCGCTGCATTGCTGTGTTTTACAGAGTAAATCACTGTGTTTGTTTTACACATGTTTGTTCATTTTTCAGAGTGTGACACGCCAGAAAACAGTATCAACAACAAGATTAAAAAGAAACAAGAACAGATTTAAAAAAAACAGTACTAAACAGCAATAAACAACAGATTCCAACAGCATCAACTAGTTGTAGAAAAAAGCAACAGGCAGCATCAACCAGAAGCAACAAACAGGAAATGAACCGCAACAAACAGTAGCAAATAAAACAAAACAAAAACAGCCGTACACAGCAGTAAACAAAACTAAACAGTAATAAAAGAAACCAACCGCAACAAGCAGCAGCCAACAAAACTTCAAAAGCAATAAACAACGACAAACAAAACTGAAACAGCACTAAACCGCAGCAAACAAAAAAGTAAAACAACCATTAACAACAGCAAACAAAACTATAACAGCAAACATGGCGGCTGCCCTTCCCCTGATCGTCCTCGCCTTGCAAGCGGCCATGTTGGGGCGCATTGGCTCCGCCCACGGGATATCCGTGAGGAACTCTCCAGACAATGAGGAGAACTGCGTCCTCAGCTTCGTGGTGCCCCGGGATAAGATGAAGTCGTCTTGTGACGTCGAGGCCAAGGTATTTTATAGTCCTATAGACTGAATTTGTTGTATGCCTTTTTGCCAACAGATCTATCTCTCCTATAGACTGTTTTTAGAATGTGCCTTCTGCCCAAGGTATCATACGCTCAATAGCCTGTTTTAGACTGCAATTATGCAAGGTATCTTCCTCTCCTATTGAATGATTTTAGAATATGCCCTTCGGTCAATGTATTTCTTGTCTTGTATCGAATTTTCTCAGAATGTACCATTATTTCATTTTCTCTTTTCTCTAATATTGTTTTTTTTTTTTAAATGTAAATGTGTTCCACTCCTAGATCACAGCTCTGGTTTATCAAAGAACCCTATAAAGAGCCGAATTAAAAAGCTGGGATTTAAACCTCAGATCTTATACTCGTATGTCCAGAGCATGAATACTCTGATCTACCGGCGTGCTAAGAGTTATACAAACTTTGGAAGAGGGCCTCATTTCTTTTCCTGTAGCGTAATTGTTTCAATTTTTTTAGAGGCAGTTTACAATGTATGTACCCGGTAGTACATCCCAGGGTTTGAAACCGCGGTTTTCTATTTGACTTCATTCAGTCTATATCTTGTTGTGTTTCCTTCGATAGTCTCACTCAGTCTAGTCTTCAGCTATCATGCTGCCTTTTTTGTTGTGCTTTCCCTTAAAATAAGCCTATTGTTTCTGCACCTTTCCTCAAAATCTGCATTTTTGTTTGTGTGTTCCCTTCACAATGCGATACTTCTTGTTGTGATTTCTGTGTTTTCCTCTCACTTTGCTTTTGTTGTTGTTCTATGCTGATGTTATGTTTTGTATTGCACAAGTTGGTTTTTGTTGCTGAATTTCCTTTATTATAGAGGTAGCATATCATAGAAGGGTAAAAGCGTAATGAGCTTCAGCTAGCGTCTAAAATATATATATATATACACACACACACACATATTTGTACATGTCCTTCCTCGGGCCAGGTGCAGCGTCGGATCAGCGCGGTGGAGACGCGGGCGGACGTGTACCGGCAGCAGGTGACCAAGCTCAGCTCGCAGCTCCAGCAGCAGCTCCTTGACAACGCGGCCAGGCTGGCCCGGGTGGAGGCGGCGCTGGGCTCACGTCCCAAGTCTGACACGGGGCCAACGCTGGGCGAGCTCTCCGAGCGGCTGGCCGTACTGGAGCGAAACATGAACCGGATGTACGCCAACATGATCGTCACCTCCGCTAGCTCAGACTCACAGGAAGCAAAGGGTCCGAGGGTCGAGTCTGCCTCCAGCGGCCGTCTGTTCACGGACAGTCCATGGGACGGGAAGACCGTTGACGGGCATGAGAGACTGGCTTTATTAAAGGGTGGCGACATCGAGTCGCTAGTCAAGTCCATCGTTCAGGCCGAGGTGAAGAAACTGACTGCAGATTTTCGGGATAAAGTTCAAGAGTACGACAAAGTCTTCTCGCTCTTCCTCCCCGCGGACAGCGGTGTGTTCCGAGCCGGAGACGATAGCTTCGCTTCTAGCGGACGTATGGAGAAACTTATCAAGGAGGTCTTGAAGGAAACAACGGGCGTCCATGATGGAACGGACAGTAAGATGCAAGAGCTGAAGTCCGATGTGGACTCAGCATGGGAGAACGTTTCAGAAGAAATCGCCGAGTTCATTGAAAACATGACGCGGGAGGAGGGAGCAGACCCTGGCGATCAGGGTGAACTGTACCTCCTGGACGATGTCCTATCTGAGACCAACGACTCGTTCAGCGGAGACGGCCCAGACTTTAACGTGACGGAGTCCCCTGAGGACGGCGCGCAGGACTTCAATATTGGGACCACCAGGATTGGTCACCAGGGCGGACAGGCTGTGACTTCAGGCGCCGCTAGCGGGAACAGTGTCGGGAGTGCGGCCGCGCAGGAAAAGCTTCGGGCGGGCGGAGCGTCACTACCGGGCTGGATGGGGGATCAGACTGTCGGCGGTCAGCCTAGAGCAGAAGAGGAGCGGTTCAAGTCTGAGATCCGCGCTCTGATGGTCCAGCCCCTGGCCCGCGTGGTCCATCTGGTGGAGCAGCAAGCCGCGTCTCTGAGAGACGAGATCAAACTCCAGGACGTGCGCGCCCGGGACTCGCTGGGCGAGGTAACCACCCGCCTGGACTCGCTCGCGGGCAGAGCCGAGGCCGTGGAGCTGAGCGTCGGGTCACTCGCCGTGCGCGTCCAGGACTCTCAAGCCGCGCTCGGCCGCGTCTCGGAGCTGCAGGTGGAGGTGCACGAGCTCAAGAAAAACCTCAGCCGAAGCGTGAGCTTCCTCAACGGCGCGGCGACCGCGGGCTTGTCGCGCGAGGACGCGAGCATCCTGGAAAAGCACGGCAAGCACCTGCATAAGCTAGACAGGCTCGTAAACCTGTTCAACAACACGCTGCAGCACTACAGCAACGAGATGGTGCACCGCTTCAAAAGCCTGCAGCCATACCTGGCACAGAAGATGGCACAAACGCATGAAAAGATTGAGACCAACACGGACGAGATGCACGCCTCCCTAGTGCAAGCCATGACGCGCGTGAATGAGACGCTGCAAAGAAACACGCTGCGCATTCAGATGGTGGAGGACAGCATCGCCAACGCGCAGATCGACACGACATTGGCGCGGAACCAGTTCGAGCGGCAGCTGCAGCAGGCAACCGGCGGGCTGGGTGACCTGCGCAGCGAGTTCGACAGGCTCGCGTCCTCGCACCGCGACAACCGCAGGAAGATCTCCAGGCTGGAGGGCCACCAGCGCGAGATGGCCGCGTCCGTGGCCGACACGAGCAACAAGCTCACGGACCTGCAGCGGGACCTCCGCCTGCGCCTGTCCCAGGATTGGGTCCCGCTCAGCTTCCAGTACGACGCGTCGCGCTCGGGGTGTTTCGGCGACCAGTACGTGCGGCGCTTGGAGGGCCAGGCGGAGGCGGGCTACGTGGGCGTCATGCTGTGCAGCGCCACGCGCTATAAGATCTTCCTCAGCAAGGCGCTGGACGGCACGTTCTACAACGTGGGCGACACCAGGGGCATGGGCGAGGACCACTGCGAGTTTGTCGGCGCCGGCCCAGACAGCGAAGTCAAGGTCAGCGATCCCGAAACCAGATTCGACATTGTGACAGGTAAGGAGGTCACTGCGTGAGATGTGCGTGTGCATGGGTGTGGAAATATGTATATACATAGTGTATGTCTTTGATGTGTATATTCCAGGTGCGACGCGCACTGCATGTTACGTGTGTGCGTGTCTATATTTATTAATCGTTACGGTAAGGGCCTTGTTTATCTCGACCAAAATGGTAGTTTTCTTAAACTTCAGTTAGATTTCGTAGAATCCTTAGACATTTTTAACAAAGCTTTCCATAATATTTCTCCAAGTAAATTGGCAGCAAAAATTGGACAAAAAAATAAGACATTGGTAGTGCGAACCATATAACACGGCACATTATAATATAATGCCACGGTATAATATAGAAAGCTATGTTTCATAATTTTCTTTCGCGTTCTCTCTCTCTCTTTCTCTCTCCCCCCCCCCACACACACACACAAACACATACTGATTATTCATACCCAGAAAATTACCCACCCACACAAACACAGCAAATGTATGAAATTCTTCTATACGACATTCCACGAGAACGGCGAGTCTCTCGATTCTCTGAGGTAAGAACAAAGGAATTCTTCCTGTCTTCCCTGTGAAGGAATTTACGCTTCTTCGTGATATCCGAGCGGGTGATCCTGTAGAATCATGTCATCCTTGTACAGTGGACCTCTGTGTGCGCAGGGGGCGCATGGCCCAGGGGTAGAACATCAGACCGCTCGCATATTAAACTACGCCAAGAGTTTGCAGTATCCAAACCATGGGCACAACGTAAACACCCACACCCACCCACAAACACCCTCCACCTCTCCCCCCCCCCCCCACACACACACAAACACATACTGATTATTCATACCCAGAAAAACACCCACCCACACAAACACAGCAAATGTATGAAATTCTTCTATACGACATTCCACGAGAACGGCGAGTCTCTTGATTCTCTGAGGTAAGAACAAAGGAATTCTTCCTGTCTTCCCTGTGAAGGAATTTTCGCTTCTCTGTGATATCCGAGCGGGTGATCCTGTAGAATAATGTCATCCTTGTACAGTGGACCTCTGTGTGCGCAGGGGGCGCCTGGCCCAGGGGTAGAACATCGGCTTCCGACAGAAAAGGTCCCGAGTTCGAATCCTGGCGGTTGCGTTCCCTACTGGTCGGGTCGGTGTCAGTATAATGTGACCGGCTGAGACAGGAGTCATGGTATCCCCGCCCTGTCTCGTGTGTGGCATTACATACAATTGTCAGACGTCCGTATTGGGGCCCGTCCACAGTATAGCCTATGTAGTGCTGATGTTGGACGTTAAAACTAATTCAACTTAACTCAACTCTGTGTGCGCATTGTATGTGAGAGACGTCTACCACTGGTTACTAATCTTTCAAATCGGGAGAAGAGAGGTCAAGCCGTTTGTGGTTTCCGGGACCACTATTTAAATACACGTAATCGATTGATGAAGAAAAATATCAAACCCCGTATGTTCATAATACGTGAGGCAACCAGTGTGAATCAGACATAGGCCAATGTTACACATTTTGAGATAGAGCACTCTAAACATAGAAGTATACTCTATATTGACCTGTTCAAAATTAGAGTTTTATCTGGTTAAAGAATTGAGGAGTTCAAACTCTTAAAAAACAACAACACGCGAATGTTACAATTTCACGGATGTTAGATTCTTACTTAAAACCACAATTTCAACACTAGTTTTAGCAAATTCATGTAAAAAAAAAAAAAACAGCAGCATGAAATGAAAATAGTGAACATTGTTTTGTCGAAGTTGAAATAGTTCTTTGAATAATGTAGGTCTAGACCAGCGACCGGGTATGGGACAGAATAACGAGCAGGACAGTGACTGCTTCAAACAGAATGTACAGCGGGTCTACCTGTAGAGCTACAGTGACTGCTTCAGACAGAATGTACAGCAGGTCTAAATGTAGAGCCACAGTGACTGCTTCAAACAGAATGTGCGGTGGGTCTACCTGTAGAGCCACAGTGACTGCTTCAGACAGAATGTGCGGTGGGTCTACCTGTAGAGCTACAGTGACTGCTTCAGACAGAATGTGCGGTGGGTCTACCTGTAGAGCTACAGTGACTGCTTCAGACAGAATGTGCGGTGGGTCTACCTGTAGAGCTACAGTGACTGCTTCAGACAGAATGTGCGGCGGGTCTACCTGTAGAGCTACAGTGACTGCTTCATAGGCCAATGTTACACATTTTGAGATAGAGCACTCTAAACATAGAAGTATACTCTATATTGACCTGTTCAAAATTAGAGTTTTATCTGGTTAAAGAATTGAGTAGTTCAAACTCTTAAATGTAGGTCTAGACCAGCAGCGGGTCTGGGACAGAATAACGAGCAGGACGGTGACTGCTTCAGACAGAATGTGCGGTGGGTCTACCTGTAGAGCCACAGTGACTGCTTCAAACAGAATGTGCAGCAGATCTACCTGTAGAGCCACAGTGACTGCTTCAGACAGAATGTGCGGTGGGTCTACCTGTAGAGCAACAGTGACTGCTTCAAACAAAGGGTGCGGTGGGTCTACCTGTAGAGCCACAGTGACTGCTTCAAACAGAATGTGCGGTGGGTCTACCTGTAGAGCTACAGTGACTGCTTCAGACAGAATGTGCGGTGGGTCTACCTGTAGAGCCACAGTGACTGCTTCAGACAGAATGTGCGGTGGGTCTACCTGTAGAGCTACAGTGACTGCTTCAGACAGAATGTGCGGTGGGTCTACCTGTAGAGCTACAGTGACTGCTTCAAGCAAAGGGTGCGGCGGGTCTACCTGTAGAGCTACAGTGACTGCTTCAGGCAGAATGTGCGGTGGGTCTACCTGTACAGTGACTGCTTCAGACAAAATGAGCGGTGGGTCTGTAGATGGAGACTTCACGATCCACACTGCGATACAGGATGACACAATCACGCCCCCAAGTCATGCAGTTCTCTGGTCGCTCATTGGTCCCGTGGGTCTAGATTAGACGCAATGGTTGGGCGGCGGAGCAGAGTTCCTTACCCAACTTCTTCGCTCTTGCTTTGGGCCCAGTTATCGCAAGTGCAAACTAATTCTAGTAATTCTAGTGAGTTTCAAGACATGGCACACAAAGAATATAATGGTTATAGAAGCAAAACGGTGTTGTCATGGCGGTTGTCTTATTTAAAACAATCTATTTATAGACAGTTTGTAAAGAACCAGACATTTAGGTCTAAAAAAAGTAATAAGAATCCCATCCTCTGATAAGGTTAGGCACTATCTGTGGTTTTACAATTTTCTACTTCAGAGAAAGTTGTTTACAAAGACGTACACCGAATACAAACAAAGACATGAAGTATTGAGGAATGCTGAGACAGTGCGATCAAAGTCAAAGGATTTACAGAAACATTATACATGTACCGGTAAAGCTCGCAGAAATACCTGTAAGGGCGACAATAATGTAAACGAGGTCGCGAAATTTCTCTAGATCATACGCGCACCTATACATTAATACTAATCCTAATGATAGGTAAATAGATACATAAATAAAATATATTTTACACTAAAACTTGGTTAATTTGAACAAAAACCTGACAAGTTTGCCGTATAACTATGATCCGTAAAGACCACTGCATCCGTATGTGGTAGTCTAAAGTGAGCTTACTTTGAAGCATTGTAGCAACACAGGTAAGGCAAATACGCCCCCCCCCCCCAACCCACACACACACACAAACTCACACACATACATACATACACATCTAAACCCACCTTTGCTCAGTGGTCTCTGAAACTCAACTATTTTGCCAGACACTGAGACAGAGTGCTTTTAGGTGTGAGTACAAGAACCGCCTAGCTAAGGTATGCGATTATGTTAGTGTTATCGTCATTCAGGTATTTCTACGGTGTCTTTATTCAGCGCTCGATCTTACTCTGGGCTCTCAATCTCAGACGCCAACACTACAACATGCCCAAGATCGGCTCAAAAAATCTTTTGGTCACGTAGAAAAACAGTTTATTTTCTTGTTGTTGGTGCTGTTGTTGTGGTTGGTGTTGTTGCTGCTGCTGTTGTTGTTTTGTTTTGGGTTTGTTTTTTGTTTTTGTTTTTTTACTATACTTTTTATTGTTTTGATGAAAATGCCAAACGGCGTCATAAAACCCATAGCCCCCTTGAGAAAGGGTGGGGCGCTGCCATGAAAGGGCTGTTAGACTGTTGATGATCTCAGCAGACGAGACTTCTCTCTCTCTCTCTCTCTCTCTCTCTCTCTCTCTCTCTCTCTCTCTCTCTCTCTCTCTCTCTCTCTCTCTCTCTCTCTCTCTCTCTCTCTCTTTCTTTAAAGCCTGGTGCTCTTGTATTGGAGGAAAGTAGGAAAGTGCATGACTGTGTTAGCTCTAAACACTTCTTTTGAATCTCGTGGTTTGAGGTTTAGTCACAGCCCGGATGCATGTACAGCCAAACCCCACACGCGGGTGGAAACGTTAATAATTATACTAGCCTATCTACATAGAATCTGGCCAAATCACAGCGCCCACTTGTTGAGTTTTGGGCCGATAATGTCAATACTTCATTTGAGGGGCGTTGGACTCATGACGAAAGGTCTTCATTTCAAACATTGTGATCCCCCCCCCCCCCCTTTGTCCTTAACTTGTTACACTTCAATATTATTGGGGTGGAGGGGGATGTAAATTAAATTCTATACCATTCAATTAGAAGAAAAAAAAAGCCGTTTGCCACACATCAACTAAACCCTTAAACCGAAGCGCGTACGCGATCATTATTTTAGTGCGGTCCAATGCATGGTTTTAGAAGAGCCGTAGAGATTGATCTTGGGGAGAAACGGTTTTGTTGTTTGTTGTTTTTTTCATTGCAAATCGAGAAAGAAAAGAAAATGACCGTTTGAGAATGTGAATGTTTATGGTGTTGTCGCTTATCTAATCAGTTTTGTTCCTTTCATTTCTTTGAAAACTGCTATAGAAATATAGATTTTATAAGACATGGAAGAAACGAAATTTTAAATTTGCTTTAAGTATTAAATAAAGACTGATTCTTTCGTGTTTTTTTCCTTTCTTCTTTTTCCCTCTCTCTTTCTCTATCTTTCGCTCTATCTCGCTGTATCTGACTATCTCTATATCTCTTGTTCGCTCTCTTCCTCCACGTATATATCTATCTTTCTATCTTTTTCTGCATCTCCTTCAATTATAGGTAATTACAACTTGCAATAAACTGTAAACAAGTTGCTTATTGATTTCCCTCCTCGCCCCCAGGTTATTCGCGGAAGAACTACGGCGACCCGCTAGTATTGAGCAAAATCAACCTGCTCAAACCGTCGCCAACGTGGTACGAATGCGGGGTGTCTATCCCCTAACCCAGCAGCTGACGAACCCACAAGTGCCTCAGGTGGTTGGCGGTAGGGCGCTCAGGCGAAGGTCCACTCTTTACAGCTCCACCCTGACAACATTTTCTCCTCCGACCAAAGCTTTTCTGCCATTGTTAAAATAATAGAAAATTTAATTAAGAGACTTACGACACAGTGGCTTACAATCGTCGAAAACAGATTGTGGGTGGAAGAATGTGACACTATCACAAAAAGTGCTCGTTTGGAAATATGAATAAAAATTATATCATGCAATACGGATCTACATAAGTCCATTTCTCTTCTGAACGTTTAAACTCACAACTATAAGTGTGTGATCTATATATATGGAATTCTGTGGAAATACCACAACTAATGTGATCTCTCTCAGACTTTCGAAATCAGAGATCAAAAGCAAGCAAAACGCTGCTTTTTTTATTACTTTGTAGGTGGCACCAAGGACAAAACGCCCCATAACAACATCGCAAAGTTGAGTTTTCAAAAAAATACCATTAAAAATGTTTGGTACATAACTTGATAATAGTTTAACACTGCGCAAATAATAGTATCACAATTCTACAATTTAAACTTCAATCAATTAGATATTTCTTTCCGCAATGTCATTTTTGACAAAATTTAGAAGTCTTTCAAATGTTCTGCAAAAATAAAACATATTTTAAAGAGAGAGAGAGAGAATCCAGTAGGTGTGTATGTACAGATGGGCTCAGCTTGTCTCAATTTATTCAGCAGACACTAATAGCAGACATGAGAGTAAAAACACATGATTCAAACTGCCACTGATGTGATCATAAGGTGGTCATTCATACGCCTTCGTCGCTTAGGGCACCTTTCGTCACTGTCTGGTTAGACACTGTTCATTGTGGTTCGTGAACAAATGCTACAACCTATTTCATAGTAAGCTTAATTTGGTGGTGGATTTTTTTTTCCTGGAGCGACTGCAACCTTCAAGTCGCACAAGGAACGCAATAATCTGGTGCTCATAAATGTTTATACTGACGTTATTAATGTTGCAAACATTCAGCTGTGCAATCACCACAAACTGCCGAAACTAGGCTGTGACTTTTCCTGTGGTTCTTCGAGATGACTGGGTGTGCATCTGGACCTGGCTGGCTGTTTGATGCCGTGTCTACAAGTAAACACAGATGTGATTTGTTATAAACCAGCGGGCGGATAAAAAGTACATGTACATGGCAAGAGAAGCGCTGGCAGAGAAAGCAGACACGTGATGGAAACGGAGACATACAGGCTGCTGTTTGCTCAGCCAACTTCAGCATTTCTGTAATAAATCGTTGTACGGTATGTTGCGTTGTGCGGAAGACATTGACAGGAGGAAATGGGAATGTGGAATGAAGAACGAAAGAGAGAGAAAGATAGATAGAGAGAGAGAGAGAGAGAGAGAGAGAGAGAGAGTGCAAGATAGTATGTTACAACACTTGCCAAGTTACAGGTGGTGAGAGAAAAAACACATTAATCAAACGTAATGTTGTGATCATTTTATTGTTTTGTTTTGCTTTGTTTTATCCACCTATTCGTTTCATTTTAAATTCCTTTAAAAAAAAAGAAGGGGGGAAATTCCTGGTGAGGTCAACATAAAAAAACGACGCTTCCCGTTTGTACGAGGGAATGTTTCAGTTTGAGCGTAGAGAGCTGCAAATATAATTCGATGCACTTTAAAATGGACATACATTTTTTTCCTTTCATTTCAAAACAAAAAGTGTAATTTTTGTGAGCGTTTTATTTGCTGTGACTTTTTTTTCCACCTAAAGCATTCATTATAATATGTTCGTAAAAGCTTCAAATAGATTTTACCTTTGTGATTCTGTAGCGAAATGTTTCCGCTCTCTATTTTAATGCTTTGAAAATAATTATACTTCAACATACTTCTTCTTTGTGTATTCGAAATAAGTTTGTATAGATAGGTCTTCATATTGTTACAATTGTTGTTGTTTTTAATTGTTAAAACGGACCGTGTATATAAGTCTATAAGTGTATACATTTTATTATCGACTACTTTCATTGCGTTTCAGTTTCAAGGAATATAGATCCCAGTAAACAAAATGGTCTGATAGTCAACGTTCTCTCTGCATTTTGTTTTTTTTTCTCTGATGTTTTGTTGGTTATTGCTGGTTGTATAGGAGTGAGGGGATGTTTTTTTTTTCTTTTTTTTTTTGTATGTTATTGTTTAATATTTAATTTCGAATTCATTTGTACTGCTACTTTATTAAAGTTTTTGCGGGAGGTGTTTTGTTTGTTGGTTTGTAAGTTGTTGTTTTTTAATTAAATTTCCTTTTGAAACACATATTTATATACTACATGTTGGCATACTTGTGATACACCCTGCAAATGTGTTTTGTACACTGTGTATGACTCTGGTTTATTTTATTACACTAATGCATTATAGCTGTTATTGTGGTCACTATTTTGTCATTCATGTAATGCACGCTACCACAGTGAGCATGTTACTGCAATCTACAGATCCGCCGGGTTCTGTAGCAGAAAGACTGTCTAACTCAAACCGCGCATCCCCCGCACTATCTCATCTCTGTGTGGCAGCGCGCAAAATCGTCAGACAATAGTCTGGGGATTCGTTCACGTTAGAGTCCAGCTGCTGACGTTGGGCATACGAAATCGACAATCTACCAACGAAACAACCCTTTATTTAGGTCGATACTATAACAGCAGCTGTGTGTTCTGCTCCTACAGCTTGGACATGGCCCTGTTGGTGTGAACGTCGATGATCCAAGACATGTATACAAACTTGCATTTTTAATGAAAAAAAAATTAAACAAGTACAAGATTTTTACCCACGGCAATGGTGTGATATCAACTTAACAATTGTAACAAAAGAAATCAAGTTTGTTGTAATTTTTTTTTTTTTTTAATGCTTTTTTTTTTCTTTTTTTCCTTTGTTTGTTTTCATTGGGGGAACAATGATTTGCGGCAGTGGTGTTATTTAAAATTGCATTTGTAATAAAAAAAAAATCAATCAATGAACCATGCATGCTTTGGGCTTAAGGATATCTGCTGCTCCTGAATGCAGACATTTTTAATAATAATAATAATAAAAATCTTAATTTAACCCTCAAGTGTTGCGTGTTGGATCACTATTAGATAAAAAAAAAGTACCGGTAATAAACGGGCGGCTATCTTGGATCTTTCATTACTGATTGTGTTTTTTTATGAACCCAGTTACCTGAAACTTGGGGTGTATACACTTGACGTAAACATACTGATTAGTATGTTGACAAAATATAGCTGATTCTGTGGTGTAGCATGCATGACAAATTAGGGGTTGTAGAAATATCGGTTACGGACAAATGAACCCTCGTGTTTGGTTAAAAATACAACTTAGAGAAATATACTTCTACACAAAGTGTTCTTTACTGGTGAGTTTTCTGCGATTCAAAGTGCTGAATCCGATGAAAAACAAAAAAAGTTATAGGTGTTTATATATCAAAATTGTTAGTTTTGAGAAAACGGCAAACAAAAATTTACAAAGGCTAAATCAAGGGGGAAATTGATGGTATTGGTCTATAAAAAAACAAGGTCTACAAATGGTATTCTATGAATTACCGGTCCGTCGAGAAGAAAAAGGGAATTTCATTCATATTTAGATGATGATCGTTCCGATATTGACCATTACAATGGTATAAATCTCGAATATTCGTCAAATATTGTGGTCAAGTGGAATGTCCAACATGAAATGAACGAATTTTGGGAAGCGAGTCATAGACAAAAATGTGATAAAAGGTAAATTTATAATTGCTTTCAAGCTGTTTTGATTATGATTCTATATTATTGAATAACTAGAGAATACAAAGAGACCAATTTTAGGAGAGGTGAAAATTATAAATATAAATTATAAATATTTACCCTCAGGTACCCGTCATAGAGATACATGTACATTAAAATTTAGAGATGCATTAACATTTTCATTTTAAAAAAAGTTTACGGTTTTCAGTTGAACGGTAACAAGAGTACTTAAATTATGGAAGTAAAAAAGAGGTATAAACAATTTTTCTTGGCCGTGCAATGTTGTGTATGAAACTGAAACCCTGCGCCCTGCCTCCTCAAGTTTGAAGAAAGTTCTTGACATGCCAGCGTGTTCACTTGGATTTTTTATAAACTTGCTTCAGTTTTCAACGTTGGGAGGTAGCCAAAAACTCGCCTGGCTTCAAGCTACCTGCCATCAAAGTGATAATGTTACGAGCAAAGATCCTTTCGATCCTTTCGTGTTGATGCTAGAAAATTAAATAGTATGCCTCATATTCAAACCATTAATGATCTAGCGTGCGTCTAACGATAGACAAAAAAATACATTTAATGAGTCGGACCACAATCGGATAATGGAACCCGCACTCTCCATGCCGGGCCCCCTTGTCTTGCCAACAGAAGGAGAGATGCTCTAACCACCAGGCCATTTGCTCCTTTGAAAAAAAAGGTGGTGTTTCTAGCAGAGGATGGAGGAGCTTACAGCTGCAAACAGGGTAGTGCCCACTGTGCTGATAAACCAGCTGTACGACATACTCACACACACACACACACACACACGCGCGCGCTTAATATTTAATGAGTGTATTGAGTAAGGTTTAGCAGCGTCGTTAAAGAAAACACTCACACACGACAAACACTCCATACTGTGCTATTTTAAGCATCACGCTCAGACAGTGCCAAACTTTATACATCTCAATATTCCACCAGAAACTTGTGTAGATCTATCGCAAATCCACGCTTACGCTTGCCACAAAACTCGGCATCTAGAAATACATGTAATAAAGAGAGCCAGTGACGTTCACTCAGTTGGCTGTTATGCTTCATTTCACCTGAGAAACACAAATGAACTTTAAGATATACGTGCGAGATAAATTCTCCAACAGGTAAAAGCAAGAAGGTATTTTATTTTCATCTCGTTTGTTATACACTTGCAAAGTCACGGATGAGAACTGATGAAACAAATTTACTGGATTTTTTTCCTGAAGTGAAAATCGAAATACAGGCGCTGTAGACGCTAGCATTTCTAGTTGGGGTGAGTGTATGTGAGTGTATGTGTGTGTGAGGGGGGCGTAAGGGGGGGGGGATGGGGCAGGCTCTCCTAAAAACAAATAGACGGGAACCCACGAAATTCGTGTGGGGTGTGGGATGGACAAACCTGATATGATTTTTTAAAGTTTTTAAGTGTGATAAAACCTAAACTTATGTTTCTCCAGAATATGTAGGAAACCATTAGGAATTACAAATGTTTCCACAAAGAAGATAAACCAACTACTGTTTTCTGCTGTGAAAAAAGGTTATAGGACGTCATTGTAAATATACATTCCAGTTAAAAATGTTTAAAACGCTTCCATGTTCTAGTATCGCGAAGCGAAGCAAAGGACAAGGCAATATTTAATTGATATTTTAGTCAGCACGCTTGATTTACATAAAAGTATAATATCAATCTTATTTACATCGTTCGGTCTTAAAAAAAAAGAAAATGCTACACCGTTTTCGTTAACGCATAAACTCAATTTCAAGAAATCTGTATTTGTTGTCATGTTAGGGAGAAAAAACCTAGACAATCTCATGCAAACTGAAGTGGTTGAAAGAAAAGACAGCAAGAAAAAAAAATACGAGACAAGATGTTGGACGGACATGCAACATGTCTTAACTTTAGGGAAGAGTCGCAGGCGTTGGAAATAACGAATGATCGGCAATAGTAGTGTGGAAGCATCATCAGCAAAGCTACACGTACAAAGAATGGTACATACTATACATGTGCCGGGTGGATGGCTGTATTGATTTATCTATTGATCTACCTAAATACATGTGTTTCTTTATCTGCACATCAATAAAAACATGTAGCTCTGTCTTTATCTAAAAATCCTCCACTATACATAGCTAAATGAACTTAATTTTCATTTGGCCTTATAATTATATATGATTTATTCTCATTGCTTTATAAAAGAAAGAATTAAAAAATGTCCACAAGATACTTGTATATATCATTTAAAAAGCCCATAAAAAAACAGGGAAAATAATTTATTTCATGTCGATGTATGGAGCAATCATCACACCCCCACCCCTCTTTTCCCCTCATGGTATGAAAAGTTTTGTTGTTTCTTGATCTATATTTTTTTTACTGTTCTATCTGTTTATGCACGGAATTTGTTGTACCGTTGTATTTGTTTATGAGGGTATACAGTATCTTTGTACTGCTGTTCTATCAGTTTGAATGTGTAAGAGATATTTGCGTAATTTAGAACTTATTCGCCGCGGCGGTAGATTTATCAGCGGACGCGAGAAACTCAGAAAAAGAACATGCGTGAAGCAGAGAGAAGAAGGTCGCAAAAACGGGAATTCAAAATAAGTATTGGCAAATCAATGAGATTTTTACTAGATCTAGATTTCCTATTTGCAGTTTTTGTTAAACTTTATTTTGCAGAAGTTTGGATCGATTTGCTGCGCTGGTCGTAAATCTCCTAAGTTCCTTCACCATTCTGCTCAAAGTTAATACTTTAGCTATATATAATCTCTGCTTTCGTTGTTTTTACCATAGCTGATGTTGATGATGTTGTTTATGTTTCTTTTCTGTTTGTTTGATATGTGTATTATTTTTCGAGAGTTGTTGATGTATGTGTGCCTGTTTTTGTTTTTATTGCTGTTGTTGATGTTTTTGTTGTTGTTGTTGTTGTTGTTGTTGTTGTTGTTGTTGTTGTGTTTGTTGTTGTTGTGTTTGTTGTTTATGTGCATTTGTTAGGGGGTATTTTGTTTGGTTGTTTTGTTTTTGTTTTTAGCTTTTTTGTTGTTGTTTTTTTTTTTGTTTACGGTTAAAAAATATGGAATATGTAATCAACGAAGGAAATGAATTATCAACTTAAAACTTTTGTGGTAGAGCGGACACCGAACGATAAGAGCATTGAGGCTGGGAAATAAAGGAGCCAAGGAGGTAGACAACTTGACGACGCTTTACCCAAATCCAGACTGATGTTTTGATCTGGCCTCACCAGGAGTTAAGCTAAGTACCAGGCGCGCCAGTAGCGTTTAGCTAGTATTATCTCTCTCTTTCTCTCTCTCTCTCTCTCTCTCTCTCTCTCTCTGTCTCTCTCTCTCTCTCTTTAACGGTCTGTGAGACATGTAAATACATGTACATGTACTATATAATTATATATATGAGGCACAAATGTTGTGGGGCATTTAGTTATATATATATTACTGTAGGGTTATATAATTTTTATTATATTTATATTTTTGTTGTCGGTGTATTTCTTTTTTTTTTTTTTGTAAGTATTTTTTTTCTTCACAAAAGCAAAAAAAAAAAAAATGCAAATAATGT
>RQTK01000119.1:315672-359227 GCA_003991915.1 Elysia chlorotica | reverse complement strand
TCTATCTATCTATCTATCTATCTATCTATCTATCTATCTATCTATCTATCTATCTATCTATCTATCTATCTATCTATCTATCTATCTATCTATCTATCTATCTATCTATCTATCTATCTATCTATCTATCTATCTATCTTTCTTTCTTTCTATTTGTCTGTTTTTCTGTCTGTCTGTCTATCTATCTATCTATTTCGCCACTTACCGCCATACCCTCCCCCTCTCTGTCCTACCCAACCTACAACCCCTTCCCACCCATCACCGTAGATTCCCCCTCCCCATGTCTCGGCCAAGCTTACAAGAGAATTGTTTCACGAGCGCGTTCAACCTATAGACCTACTTGTGCCGAGTTGGCTCGCTACCGAAGCTTACTGACAATTAGGCAACCCAAGAACAATACAAAAATAGGAAAGGAAGAAGTAAAAAAGAGAAAACAGGTACGTTACAGCAAAACTATCCGTGTGGAGGTAAGCCATATTAACAGCATCGATAAAACGGCCAGACAGTTAAGATAGAAACAGGGCAGGATTGAGGAGTAACAACAATTAAAAACATGTGCGCTGGATTACATGGCTTTACAAATAGGAAAAATATAATAGGAAGGCTTTAGATCGCTTGTTTCTTAAAACCCAACGTGAGCTTATAGACTATAATATAGCAGACGGGTCCTAAGACTAGAGTCTGATAGTTTTACCTGCTATCTAACAGAGACAGAGCGGGAATTCTATGGCTTCTGTCTCAGCTGAACACATTATACTGGCACCAACCAAGCAAGTAGGGAGCAAGACGGTCCTGATCACGAATCGAACATGGGACCTCTAGATAAAATGTTGTGCAATATATACCATTGAGCCACCTGGCATCCACCACTTTAGGGGGAAAATCATTGCTATGTAAAACGTTACTTTTTTTTTTTAAACCTCAGACGCCTACATTGTGTATGTAATGCAAACACAAACAGTAACAGACAGAGATAGAGATAATGAGTATCAAAATCTATGTACTGCATCTACCTGTATCTATAATTTCCTCAAAAACACAGTAAAAATGAATGAGAATGTACAGTTCTGCGTTTATTTACTTGCCTTATTCTTATCAAGTTGGATGCAAATTTCCGTCACTTAGATAATTCAAAATAAGAGACAGCAGTTATAGATTGATACAGAGAGACGAAAACCGAGAGACTTATAAAAAATGAGCGAGAGGGATGGTGGATATACACACAGGGGCAGTTGGACAGGCTGACAGGTAGCCAGATGCATTGCTTGAGAGGCAGACAGAGACAGAAAGACATGCAAACATAAAGGTAGGCACACAGACAGAAGAGATAGACGAACAACACATACACAGGCAAACAGATAAGATTGAGAGAGAGGAGAGAGAGAGAGAGAGAGAGAGAGAGAGAGAGAGAGAGAGAGAGAGAAGGGGACAGAAGGGGATATTTGATTTAAAGTCAGTGAAAGTTGTTTTTTTTTGTTTGTTTTTTTAATGAGTAAGCACAAGGTAATTTGAGCAAGGCTCTATCCCTAGTAATCGAACTCCAGACTCTGTGCTCGCCCCTTCAGAACATTTGCGACTGAGCTATGGGATTATAAATCAACAAGCAAGACTAGCAGCACACATGGCTGTAAGTTTTTTCCCTGTCCTGTGAAAGATCATGAGTAACTCAGGCAGACATAAGAGAGACCTCAACAAACTATGAAACTATATATAGACATCAGCACCAGAGACATCCAAAACAATGCACTATAGAATACACAAACTCAGAAACAAAAAACCAATGACAGTAACACCCACAGAAAAGACGAAGAGCCGAGGTAGCGAGGAGACGTACCTTGTCAAGAAACCAGCCGGGCCCGAAGCCAGAGTTATCATGTCCGATCCTCACGCGCTCCAGACGTCCAAGCTTTGGGACCTGCAGCAGAAACTCGTCTTGCCTGGAAACCAAACAAGTTCAAATCAAGCATCATTTTGTGTTGTATGTGGGTTTTTTTTTATAATATTCTTAAAAGCTTTAAATTATAGCAGGGATGATTCCAAGGCTTACAAGGTGTAAAACTGAACATGGTCGGGGAGTGACAGAAACATTGAAAGCTCATCAGCTATGGAGATTATTATTGTTATAGCATAGTAGGGAAGATTTTAGTTTCATTCCATTAGATCCTAAATACTTTTCATTGCTTTTTGTTGTTTTTTTAATAGAGGGGCTTGCTGTTAACATAGTTGTGTTACATCAGTGATACTATATGGTTGGAGAAAGCAAAGCTCTCTGATGTGTGTGACAAACCCAATCTTGTTATAATGGCACTGACCCAACCAAACTTTTCATACCAGAACTGACAGAGTCTGACCACCAGAACTGACAGAGTCTGACCACCAGAACTGACAGAGTCTGACCACCAGAACTGACAGAGTCTGACCACCAGAACTGACAGAGTCTGACCACCAGAACTGACAGAGTCTGACCACCAGAACTGACAGAGTCTGACCGTCAGAACTGACAGAGTCTGACCACCAGAACTGACAGAGTCTGACCACCAGAACTGACAGAGTCTGACCACCAGAACTGACAGAGTCTGACCACCAGAACTGACAGAGTCTGACCACCAGAACTGACAGAGTCTGACCACCAGAACTGACAGAGTCTGACCACCAGAACTGACAGAGTCCGACCAGCCAAACTGACAGTCTGACCAGCCAAACTGACAGAGTCTGACCACCAGAACTGACAGAGTCTGACCACCAGAACTGACATAGTCTGACCGCCAGAACTGACATAGTCTGACCACCAGAACTCACTTGTTCCGCTCGAAGCAGTTGGTGCCGCTCTTGGTGAGCTTCTTGTCGCCCGACTCGCCGAACTCTCCGAACATCGTGATGGACACGTTTGCGTCCGTGCCCGCGCCACTCTTGTCTCCGGTGAACACCGTCACCTTGTACTTGGTCACTGCAGGGGAAAACTTTGGGTCAGTGTTTTGAAGAGGAAAATAATGATCCTTTTCGATTCATTAGCCATAGAAGAACATTTTGCTTTTTTTTTTTTTAAACTGTTGCAAAACCTTGATATTGTTTAATTGCAGGTTTTTAATTCTTTGGTTTGTTTTTTTTCATGGTCCTTTTCAGTTTTTTAGTTTTAGAGGCACATTATTTTTGTTTGGGTTTTATCCTTTTTTATCTTTTATTTTCTAAATATGGTGCAAAATGTTGCTATTGTTTAATTACTGATTTTTAAATGTTTTTTTATCTTTTTTCCAGGGGCTTGGAGGTAAAACAGTACATGTTATACAACCAGATAGCTGAAAAAAGCTTGCACCCACTTTACTTAACTCCATTCACAAACTGAAAAAAAAAGTTCTTTCTAAAATTAAAGAAATAAGGAAAACCGACAGAGTGACGCCAACTGGAGCATTATTTTTTTTTTACTGAACTGCTAGTGCACAGCCGCAAAGCAAACTAAATTACAAAACATAACTCCTTAATAGACTCTTACTGAATTCTGACTTGCTAACTTTAGAAAAAAAAATGAAAATCCATAAATTAACAGAAAATTGGCATCACTGCAGACATCTCTAGTTTTTTTTCATCTCCTACACTAGAGACACCTCGAGCACCTCTTGGTTGTGACAGGTCAGGAAACATCGTTATACAACAGATTCAGCTCACTGCATTGATTAACTACTCTCTTAGCTCACAACTCGACTCACGTTTGCGAATGGCCAGAGGGTCTCTGTTCCCGATCAGGTCTCGGCAAATCTCGCCATCCCCCTCATCCTTGGCCAGCCACTGGCCGCACGGAAAGAAATACTTCCACTGCGGGTTTTTCAAGTCTGTCACGACAACCTGGAGCAAAACAGTTCACACATCATGCAGGTGGTCTCTTAAGCTTTAGCAGGTTTTTTTCCATAGCTCAATAAAAAATATGATGATAGCTGTAAATAATTAATCATAACCACAAATAACTATTTGTAGCTGCCATCATATTTTGTTTAGTCTATACAGTTACAGCTCTCTTCAAACAACTATTTTGAGTGAAAGATACTGCCAATAAAAGGTTGAAAACCTTATAAATACATATAATATGGAGCTGATTGTCCGCCAAGGGAAGCTATCACGTAAATTGTGTGGGGCAAATGAAGAAAACATAATTATCTACCATAGGATACAATTTTCATTTTAGTTTACTATTTTTTATTTAATTTTCTTGAATGCAAATAAAATTACTGGTCAGCATTCAAAGGGTTGATCGTAAAAGGTATTAAACTAAGGCAAATCTTTGAGCTGAATGCTGACATGCATCTATTTGTTTTTAGCAAAAGTTCTTGTTACATAATATGATGAGATTTGTTTCTTTTAATTCACTTTATCAGAATGAAAGAAAAAAAAATCATGATACCACTACATCACAGTCAATATTGTCAAGATAGGAAGTAAGCTAGAAATACTCCTCAGGTAGTTTTGTCTTTTATGTGGTGGCTCTATTTGTCTGTCCACAAAAACTGAACGACTGACATTCTAACTAGAGAGAGAGAGAGAGAGAGAGAGATAGAGAGAGAGAGAGAAAGGGAGAGAGAGAGAGAAAGGGAGAGAGAGAGAGAGAGAGTGACAATTTGGGCAATAATTATGGAGTAATAATACTACACATAGAGGGCACCGCTGTATTATATAATATGGAGCTGATTGTCCGCCAAGGGAAGCTATCATGTAAATTGTATGGGGTAAATGAAGAAAACATAATTATCTACCATAGGATAAAATTTTCATTTTAGTTGACTATTTTTTATTTAATTTTCTTGGATGCAAATAAAATTACTGGTCAACATTCAAAGGGCTGATCGTAAAAGGTATTAAACTAAGGCAAATCTTTGAGCTAAATGCTGACATGCAGCTATTTGTTTTTAGCAATAGTTCTAGTTACATAATATGATCAGATTTGTTTCTTTTAATTCACTTTATCAGAATGAAAATTTTAAAAAATCAAGATACCACTACATCACAGTCAATATTGTCAAGATAAGAAGTTAACTAGAAATACTCCTCAGGCAGTTTTGAATTTTATGTGGTGCCTCTATTTGTCTGTCCACAAAAACTGAACGATGATTCTAATGAGAGATAGAGTACTCAAAGATCGCTACGTTGGTGTCTAAAATGATCTCATAAAGTCATGGGTTATCCACAGAGATTCTAACTACAGAGAGAGAGAGAGTGACAATTTGGGCAATAATTATGGAGTAATAATACTACACATAGAGGGCACCGCTGTAAAGTGAACCACAAGAAAACATGTTTGATGCTTGCAGTGTACAGTGTATAAATATATCCTGTGCAGCTAAGCTGGGAATCCATCATCACAGTCATTGCGCAAAATATAACTTTGCATCAGTTTCTTACATTTTTGAGTCCCCATGCAGGAATTAATGAAAATAAAAATCATGTATGATATTATCAAGATGCTCCAACCGCGTGCGTATCTCACAACACTAGCGCTCACCCTCTCTAGGTACCATCCTGCCCCAAGACCCGTGTTGTCATGCTCAATCCTCAGTTTGGTCATGGGCCCCACACAGTTGGACTTGAAACGAAATGTGTCGGACGATCCTGACTCAAACATCGATTTGTTTGTGTTGGTAAGATGGACTTTTCCTGAACTCCCCGACTTGCCAAACAAGGTCATGAATACTTTAGCGTTTGTTCCGGCACCGCGCCTTTCTCCTGTCACGGTGACCACTTCGTACTCTGAGGACCGAGGTGAATGAGAAGCAGTCAGTATATGTGGTCAAAAAGGTAAAAATACAATATAAGAGTCCATGATGCAAGACTTAAGAAACCTGTGGATTCAGCTAAAGGAGACATCATAGACAAAGATAGAGAGGTTGATTAATAAAATTGAACTTCTCTTAGTAGCTACCTAACTAAAGAATCAGAATTTTGTACTGTTCTCTAATACAACACAATCATAACATGACAAACAACCAAAGTATTGCAAAGGATTGAACTAGAAACACAAGAAATAATTTTTTTATCATAATATTTTCTTTTTAAATAAAATTCAGATTTATATCTACTGATAAAATAGGATAGTTTGGTAATGCCAAGTAAAAACAGACTGTCTATTCAGCTTTAAAGGTTTATCTAAATAGAAAACTAGGCTGTCTTGATAAATCTACAGTGCAAATTTTCATGCAGGTAGAAAAGAAGAAAAAATTTTATAAATCTTTACAGCCCCACCGTAGAAAACTTCAAGAGCATTTAGACTTACCCGAGTCAAAAAAAGTGAAAAAGTTTTAACAAATAAAAATAATAAGGCACCGTTTTTGAATCTCAATTATAATTAGCTGTAAAAGACACCATTGGGAAAGATAGAGGATTTAAAACCAGGAGAGAAACTGTCTTCTCAGGGAGATTGCGCATTTTAGTTTATCACCACACAAAGACACAATCATCGCGGTAATTCACAACACCCACCTGTCTTAGAAGCCTGTGCCGGCCACAGCTCCCTCATGGTCTGGCAGTCGTTGTGATAAAGTGAGAACCACTGGTTCACGAAGAAGTGCCAAGACTTCCCTGACTTTGTGTTGATAACTTCAACCTCTTGCAGAAACCAAGCCTCTTCTTTCTTCAATGCTGATGTCTGCACAAAAAGAAAATATGCCAAAGATGTTTATTTGGTATTCCACAAAGCAGTTACACAGAGGAAAATATATTTCAACTTCTTGGAAACACTATCAAGAAAATATTAAAACTGAACCCATGTTGAAAAAAAGATATAAGTTCCCACATAACTACTAAGAAGTAATCTTACTCTTGAAAAAGGAACAAATAATTAAAAAAATAAATATATCTCAGTCAGTTTTGCTCTTGACTGACAAACAGGAGGAGTGGGTCGAATCTCATATGGTGCCCCCATCTCCCAAAATATTTACTGGGAAACCAATGGAAATCAGCAAATACCTTTACAGACGCATTATTTGCGATTTTTCCAAATACTTCTTAGAGAAAGTCTTCCTATATTTAACTTTATTTAATGTTAAAGGACAGAAAAATGGAATGTTAAAAGCTTATACAAACTATGAATGATTTAAAACCAATTTATATGTTGACATCTTGCAATGAAGGAATCTCTGCTTTACATTCTGCACATTAAATACTTATTCATATTGATAGACTGGAAAACTTAAATTTTCCGACATTACAAAAAAAAGGATGTAATATAAGAAAATAATTCAATCAAAAATATCTTCTACTTCAAAAGCAGGAAGAATTTTTATCATTTAATTAGCAGATAAGTAAATATAAAATCAATAAAAGTTTCCCACATTTGTAAAGCAGCTCACCTCTATGACCATGGACTTGAGGTCTCCTATGTTGGGCCCCCAGATCTTGAAAACATGTGTAGAACCCTTGGCAAAACGAAAAGCAACTTTCTTGGCAGACTTTACAGAACCTGCTTTCTTGGTCAGTCTTGTCTTTGGTAGTTTTCCCCTGACCCCCTTCAACTTAATGAACACCTTAAGATACAAAACAAAACAAAACAGGCCTTTGAGCGAGAGAAAAAATAGCAAGAATTTGAGATTTCCTGAAAATGCTGCATTTTTAAATGTGGTGACAATAAAGCTTGATAGCACATATAAAAAGTAGACCTATTGTACAAAGATAGCATACATAATTACACATTTTTGTCTGCATCAATTTTGTCCATATCTTTCGGTAAATAACAATGTCATCTTTTATAATATATATCTCTTACCAACCCTTAATATAAAAAAAAAATTTGGCAGAGATAGTCTGTACTAAAACAGCACAATTTAAAAGTGTCGTGCTTAGTCCTGACTTAGTATTCTTAGCATCTTAAATTATTTAATATTTTTTAACTACCTAAATCTATTCCATACACAAAAAATCTGTTGACAGCCATAAAGTTTGCAACACATTTTCAGAATTTGAAAACATTTTTTGGTGTGCTACTGTAGCGGTATCATATTAAAATTGATTGGGCAAATGATGTTTCATAAAACTGACCTTTGCATCAGTGCCACAGTTTCTCAAATCGCCGGTTGTGACAGCGACCTTGTAGAGAACACTGGAACCCTTGCCCTCCATGGCCAGACGCCTGCGCTTTGACAGGAGGCCACCCTGACTGTAGATGCTGCTCCCAGCACTGCTAGGCCGACTCAATCGCTGAAGTCTCTGATCGAATCAAACAAAAACTGACAGTGTTTACCTTTTCATTTCGCATCTTTCAAGGCCTATTCATTGTGCGCGCACTACTTTGGAGAATTTTCAAAATTGTATAAAAGTTGGAATATATAACTTGCGAAGGAGTGCAGATCAAAACAAAGAGGTGCCAGAACAAGAGCATATCAATGCAAACAACATCGTTACATGTGTGCAGAATGATGGGAAAAGTTTAAGGAACTGGCTGTAAAAAAAGAATGAAGATCCAGATTTTTATATCTCAAAATCAAAATCCATTAAATAATGACTGTACTTACTATTTCCTTTGCTCATCACAGTAAGCATCTTAAATTTTTATCAGTATGTTTAAAATTCCTATTAATATTATTTGTTTTGCTATGAAAAACACATAGGACTTAGTCAAATTTAGTAATCAAATTCAAATGCCTCAGATCTGATTAAGCACTTAAACAGAGAATTTTATAGTTTAACTTACCTCTCTTCTTAAAGTTTCAAGCTGAATCGATCCAAACCTTCTCTCAAAATATTCCACGAGGTGAGGATCACTTAAAGGGTCGTATGAAGGGATTGGTATGCTGTTGCCATTTTCCACCCGAGGATACCCGAGTGTTGAGTTTACAAAGGCTTCCATTTTACGAGCTGAGGGTTATGGATATAAAATGTATGCGTAGACAAAATTTTATGAACTGTGGAAAAGTATTAGTGCAAAAATTTTAATCAAAAAGGTGAAAATACCAATGATTTATAACAAGCATGTGTCAAGAGATAATAAAATCTTGAATATAAATTTCAAGTTACGAAATAAGGGCTATCATTGAAATTGATTTCATGGAATTTTATCTATTTTCTTCAGTTTAATATTTGTTTATAGACTAAAAATAAAACTTCTACATAAATTTAAAAAGACTTAGTACTCATGCTTTATAATCATATTAACTCGTCATTAAAATGTGTGGCCTGTATGATACATTTTTTTAATATTCGTTCTGAAATTGACAATCTAACTTTAATAACAGATTAATTAGTCCTTCTGCATCGCATCTTACTAATCCTGAAACATTCAAATATATGAGTTCTGTTCATGTACTCACCAGCATATGGGGCGTGTCGACTGACATCTGACTCAATAGGTCTGTGGTTTATAAGGGACACATTATAAAACCGAGTTGGATTTTTTGGTTCAACATAAGCTGGTGAATGCCATGGCACGGTATAACTTGAGGTCTGTCTCCTTTGAGGAGCTGAAATGGGAATCAATTACAAAAATCAAATTAGCAGTAAAATTTCACATATAAAGTATTCTAAAAGAACCAATTTGTCACACAATTTTTTCTAGGGCTTTTCCCACTACGGAACATAATATCACAAATGATAAGTTCAGCTTCTACGACAACAAATCAACACATGTTTGAAAGTAGCCTCAAAGAGACTATTAGACTTTTTTTTAATTTTGCATAATTTGGTGAAAATTATTTATCCTCCTGTCATGCTAAATTTTCAGTAAAAACTTTAATTAAGAGGTGGGGGATTATGATAACTATAATAAAAAATAAAAAAAGGGAAGAAAAATATTACCAAAGTCTTTGGTGAAATTAATGTATTAATGGGTTGATTGAATAATTTAGAATTTGATTCAAGAAGCAATATCTGTCAAACACTCAATTGGATATTTTCATGGCTAGACAAATAGGCCTATGCATGTGCAGCAATCTCCCAACATGAGTTGGTTTTCAGTTCAGACTTAAAGACATAGCTCTATACCAAGAAGAGTTATAGAACATGGGACAAAACTTAAACTGTATGGTGAGGATGGTTAAACTCTCAGAGAAGCTCATTTTGTGAGATTGTCACACATATGAACTTGTCATAACCACACATAAAATAGTGTCTCCCAACAATAAGGGTATTCACCAGAGTATGGCCTTGGTCTAGGCTTGGCTTTTCCTGAGGCATAGGGAGGGTGTGGTTGGTAGCGTATGTGGCTGGAGAGTGGGGCATCGGATCCTGCCATGCATCGTTTGACTGCCTCGCTATTGTTGTTTGGTTGCTGCATCCCTTCTGCTTCCCAATGTGGTCACTAAATATGAATATAAATATTCATGAATGATAAGAGACAGACAGACAGACAAAGAGAGAAAGAGAGAGGGGGAGGAGTAAGATAGAAAGAGAGAGACAGAAAGAGAAAAAAACAGTTCACCGAGGGACAGTGAGTTGCCTCTCATAATATATTATGAGTACCGGTAGTATGGATTTGAACAATACACACAGTACACATGAACCATAAACATCTTTTCAGTTATTGATAATCTGTACGACTGATAAGAGAAACCAAAAGTATGGAAAATTCGATCATAAATGGAAAATGAAAGTAAAGGATGTATAGAATAAAACATTATTTTTGGAGAGGTGGTTTCAAATTTGTTTCCGTGTCACTACTTTGATTGCATACTAGGGTGTTACTATGTAGTTTTGTATAACCCTTGTTGTCTAAGTTAGCATGCAAGTCTAAGATATGAATTTCAAGTTGTTACATGAAAAATCAAAAAGGCGCATATCTTATAATTCAAACTTCTAATATAGACCAAGAGTAATAACTAAAACAGTTTTCAAACCTACATATTAGTTGATATCTAATCTAGATCAAAGAGGGAATCAAAAACAGCATATACAATTAAAAATTAATACAAATGTCTGTTTCTCTAGACGGAGTATCTGTAGGCCTATTTACTACATAAATAACGTTTCTGCATCTTTAGATATGGTATATATGAGTTTGGCTCAAAATTTTGCTATGACATGAGCACTACACGCAGTGTTTTTGTCCGAATTTTGCTGTGCGCACTTTACGTGAGTGCTTTTATTCAAACCAAATTCTTGGTCTGACCGTCAAATAAAGCTCAGTTCTCTTAATATTTTCTCGGTCTAAAGAAGATTATTTCCTGTTTTTAGCAAAATAATCACGATACACATTGTTTAGACATATACTTTATAACATATGGAGAATATAGCAAAATTTGGACAAAAACACTATATAGACCATATGGCATTTAGTGCGCATAGACTCAGACTTCTCTAAATCTGGATCAATATTATAACTATAAGGTATGAGTGAGAAATATGCTGGATCTCGTTGAAGATTTCAATTTAATATGCCATGTGCCATTGTGTGCAAAGATCTAAAACTAGATTAGATCTAGTCTATTCTACATAGATCTAGATGATAGAATAATAATTCTTGCAGACGGTTTCTCGAGGTTAAATTTAGATTAGATCTTAAATTAGCTTAAAATTTTACCTCGAAGAACGTTCTGAAACCAAAATGAAGTTTTAAGCTAGATCTATGTCTCCCATTTCATACTGTTTGTTTCCATTTAGCTATTGCCTGGCAGAGAAACACCGGTTCTGTTAAAACGCATACTAGAACACTTAGGTTTGTAAGAAAATATTTATGATTGTTTAGATTGGTTACCACATGACAGCGCATGCGTATCGGAAGTAGACAAAACTTTGTTTTTGTTGGTTTGTTGGATTGGATTTTAAGTTGTGTCCACAGAGTTCAATTCAAATAGCACTCTGTGTTGGCGTCTGAGCACGGGTTTGACCAATGTGTCTTGTTGGGTTGTTGTTGGGTTTGTTGTTTTTTTTTAATAAAATTTCAGAGTATTAATTTTTGTAGTTGTAGTTGTTGCTGCTGCTTTTTAGGGGAACGATACTCCAAGGGCCTCTAATCAAGCGGCTGCGGATCCTATCTCCGCTTCTCGTTTATTTTGTTTTTTGTCGGTATCAGTGCATAATGACAGCCACAGATTGCTATTAATAGACAAATGTGGGCCCATTTGAAGCCTACAGTGTTACCCTCCAAGTAATGGGGTCCCATCGCCTATTAGACCAAGCTTACAATATTCCTTGAAACCGCTCAGGTACCTCAGGCTTTTTCCCTTTCTATTTGATCAATGAATTATTGCCAAAGTCCAGAAAACCCACCTGCGATTTAATGTGTTCCTTGAATTGAGGGACGTTAAGCTATAAGAGAGATCCGCATTTTCACCAAAGATTGAAAAGTTTATTTTAAAGTATCGTTTTCAAGTCTAATGTTGGGCCATCAAGCCTGGCATGAACTTCTGAAAGTGTGCGCGCCATTAAATTGGAAGGTTTATAATGTACCTGTTCCACCTCCGATCAGACAAGCCAACACTCTCAGAAACGAGAGAGAGAGAGAGAGAGAGAGAGAGAGAGAGAGAGAGAGAGAGAGAGAGAGAGAGAGAGAGGGGAAGACTTTGGTTGGTTGAGTTGGTTGCTTAAGGCTGCCCACAAAGTGAAGCTTATATTTATCGACGCTTTAAGTTGCTTGAAATTCGCGCACATATGCTTGGTGTTAACCCCACAGAGTAGACGCCTATATGATATAGTATATCCTGATTATGTGTGTGGCGGCTAGCCAAAATTAGCCTACCGGGGAATTCTTATACCGACAGCGCTCATCAGCTTTCGGCTTTCACGCTGAGGTCGCCCTTAACTATATTGTGGACAGGCCCAAAGACGAAAATCTGACAAATGTATGTGGTACTACCACAGATTGCTTTTAATAGAACTCGGTGGCTACCACACAGAGACAGGGCGGATATACCTTGACTCCCATCTCAGCCGGTCCCATTACATTGTATATTAACACCAACTCAACCAATAAATGACGAAATCGGACAAATAAAATGTTGAAAAATCGTGGGTTTCAAACACGGGACTTTCCGAATGGGAGACCAACGCTCTACCACTAGCGCCAGTTCTCTCCCCACCTTCCCAGGGAGGGAGGAAAAGAGATAATGAAAGAGAGAGAGAGAGAGAGAGAGAGAGAGAGAGAGAGAGAGAGAGAGAGAGAGAGAGAGAGAGAGAGAGAGAGAGAGAGAGAGAGAGAGACAGAGACAGAGCGCACATGCACAAGATAATAAAGAGCACCATGGATTAATGTGTGGAAGATGGAAAGTGCTAGAAGTAGAAGGGTTGTCTTTAAAACTATTACAATACCAAAAAGATTCACTGCAGAACATATCCGTCTATGTTAACTTTATGGACTACCAGAGACCGTTCAACCAGCATGAAGAAACAAAATTTGAAGTTTCAGCACACTTCAAATTAATATATAAGCCTATCCCACAATGCCCAAGTATTTCATAGGTTCTCAACTAGTAATAATAATAATAATAATAAAGAAAACAACAACAATATGCTTTGTTCTAATTCACGTGCGTCATGTCAGTCACGTCTTAAATTACAATGGAATCGTCCCTAGAAGATCTAAATTACTTGGGAATAATGTTTTTAGAACAGCTTCAAGAATTCTTTGAGAAATATGAAGAAGAATACTATATTATTTTAACAAAAACAGAACATAACACCAAGAGGTTAATTTACAACTTTATTTCACATAGATTTTTTAAAATACATTATTCTTTTAATTCTGAAAATTAGAGAAAAAATCTTTTACACCATAAAATAAAACATGAAATGACAGTTTTACTTTTTTAAATTGTAGTTTTGCATAAGTGGCATTTTATTTAACAAAATATGAAGCGAACTTAAAACGCGCAGAACAAAAAGGGAAAAACTGTTCTATATATAAGTTAACCTCAATAGAGTGACCCTCAGCAGATCTGGAAACAATTTTCTCCGGCTAGACTCCGAGCTCTTATGGCGATTAGCCTGCCTCTCTCTACGACTCCTGGAGGAACCAAACTTGAGCAGGCTTTTGTTGGTCCAAAAGATTCACCATAACCTAGTCCCAGCCTGACTCAGTCATTGTCTTCCATTAAAATTGTAAGGCTCTTGATTATTCAAATTACATGCTATATATTTACTATTTATTAAATATCGGTAAGTTTTATGTCAAGATCAGGACAAAAACCAGAAGCTTTATATCCGAGTTATCTAACAATGCCATACAGATTTATTCAGGTTTGTAATAAACGGTATCATTTGGTGGGATATTATAACTATGTACCTAACAATTTATTCAGTTATAATCTTATAATTGTATAAAAAGGATCAAAGGATTGATAGAAGAAGTCAAACATGAATACAATGAAAACAATAGTAAATTGAAACTGACATTTTTTTATGTCAACTTTTATCTATTTCTTGTTTATGAAAGATTTTAAGTTATGAATCTTTGAATCTATTATTTTAAAAAGGAAAAAAAATGATCTCTATATTTTTAGAGGTTTACAAGTCACAGTACAACACTTAATAAAAATATAATTTACAAAATATAAAGATATTTTCAGCGACCATACAATGAGATACCGGTACTACGATCACTGCCCAATACAAGAGGATGATGATTATGAATCCTAGAAACCAATGACAGCTCAGGAAATACTAAGCACTGTCTGCCTCACTAGCATTAGTGCTTGAACTTCATGTTGTGGAAAAACCAGTCGACCTTGGTGGTCCAGCTGTCGCCGTACGCGCTGTGGAACTGGTTCTGGAAGTACTCCAGGGCTCGCTCCTCAACCTTCTCCACGGCCAGCGTCTTGCGGATGTAGCCAATGTCGTCTAGGGACTGGAGCTCGGGGATTCCACACTGCAGCATCATGGTGAACAGCGTGATGATCAGGTTAGCGTGCTTGCGCAGGATCAGGTACGCCTGCCCACACAGCTCCTGGAACCTGCGGATACAGAATTCACGGTAAACACTGCATAAGTTGATATTTCCCAACTTTCAATTCATTGGATATTTTGTTTTATATATTCCTTATGCACCCCTTTAAAAAGAGCACATCACTAAATTAGTATGTCCCTTGGAGATTAACTCAACTAGACTTGAATAGTTTCAAATGGTCTATTTTTTCTATTAATAAGCTTTAAGGGTATAGAATTGACTGAAAAATTGCAAGACAAAGACAAAACAGACTGTTCATAAAAGTAAGGCAGAGCTCTGGTTTTTAACAACAATTCTTGAAAAAAAAAATTAAAAAAAAAACAAATGCTTCCCCTGAACTCACTCTTTGAAACCTTTGTGTTTGGACGGTTTGTCCGCCCCTCGCGCAATCACTCGCTGGAAATCCTCTGTTAAAACAAATGGAACCCTCTCTCTGTTGATGCCAAACTTTTTCTTCTTGTGGTCCAGGAAGTGGCCAAAGTCAATATGGAACACCTGAAATCGTGAACAGGAGAAATGTTTAGGTCTAAGAGCTTCCCCCAAAAAAGATTAAAGGACACATTGGACTACCAACTGCAGGTATAGGATGAAAAAAATCTCATACATTCGGCTCATACATCAAGATTGGTGGGCTCTTATTTTCCAATTATTATTATTCCCTTTGGACCCAACAGCCTATTTTAGCCTGTTGGATAATATGTTGTCGTCCATCAATTTAGTGCCAGTGTTTGGAAAAAAGTGCACCTTGCACCTAGTCCAAATAAGTACAGTAACACTTTGTTCAGTTTCAAACACGTTGATAAAGTAAACAATGAGCTCAGATAATCAGCCCAACCTGTTGCATCCAAGTTTTTTAAACTGGTGTCGTTACAAAAAGAAGCACAAAAAAAAGTATCTGAACTTCATAAACCTTATTTCAAAAGACCTCTATTAATGACTTGTAAGTAAATTGTGTTGCTTTGGTTCTCATGTTTAATCTTTTCACATTGCACTTCACCTACATTATTAACTTTAAAAGCACTTTAAACCTAAATATTTTCTGTACATTTTTCCCCACACAGTACAAAATAAATGTGTGACTGCGACAGAATACCTCCAGTTTGTAATCTTAAACTTCACCTGTCCTTCCGAAGTGACCATGATGTTTTCTGGATGCCGATCGCCGATTCCAAGCACAAAGGTTGCCACACAGTAGCCTGCGCACGATCGTTTGAACACGTCAATGGCATGGTCGTACCTGCACACCAGAGTAAATAATCACATTACAAATTATCCTCTGACCAATCTCTTGCAGTTTTTCTCAATTGAGACTTGTTGATATTTTTTTCTTGACAAAGCGATATAAAATAAAAAAGCAACGGAAACAGATGGTCATGTAGGGTAAGAAGCATTGTTTTCTTGTCCTGCCTCTATTTTACACAATAATATTTCTTAAGAGTTAACAAATAACAATTTTGGTCCGATTATCAGATAGTTTGCCAAATATCAAACCCCGATGTTCTTAGCAGATTTTAATTTGTTGTTTTTTTGTTTTTTTTTCACTTACAAGTTATTTTTATAATTCAACAAGTATCATTATCTTACAACTTAGGATGTGATAAATTTAGGATCTTTGAAAACCAATGAATTACACTGAGCACCCTAATAAGGTGCCGCATGAAAACGTTCTCACCTGTCTGGGTTCTGTTCTTTGATCCACTTGTGTAGCTGAGAAGAGTCGATCTGTATAGAGGAGAGAGCGCCTCCCTTGGACTGGATGGCAGTGATGGTCTTAGCGTTCTTCACAACTTCAATAAGACCCACATCCTTGCCAGTGGAGAGACATCCGTACGGTATCAGTCTGGTGATTGGGACGAAACATAGAAATAAAATGTAGTAGAAAGACAATCATAGATTCCATCTATACTATTTATGTACAAATCTTTCTTTTAGGTTTAGAAATGCCATGACCATTTAATTATTGCTATGTTCTAAATATATCTTTAATGATTTGTCAACTGGCTAAAAACTTCTTATATGTGTCCAAGAAGTTAATTGATAACAAAAAGGAAACAGATAACAGACATAAACATTTTAACCTGAGAGAAATAAAAATGAATGCATTTTTATGGCACCTTCTATAAGCACATATTTAGCTACAAGTGGTTTCCTAACATAGGGTGAAAAGTAATGACATGAACAGGGTCTTTCACTGGGGGTTAAATGTGAACGGCTGATAAGTTAAATCTTTAAAGGCAATGGAATAAATGGAATAGGTGAGGCAATCTTTTTTAGTATGAGCTTTTAACCCTATTGATGTATGATCACATCTTTGAATCTCTCTTCACCCTTAGCTCGGACCAATGTGCAACAAGTACTGGGTACACTGTCCTTTGGTTTCAGAATTAGAACCAGCCACAAGAAGCATTTCGATCTCCTCCTGAGTCTGATCTCTTTACATTAGTAAAATTAGATCTAAATCTATCTTTGCTTAAACTTGTGAACTGCAATTTTTTAGTTTTTTGTCTATTTCTCAGTTTAAAAAATCTGTGCTGTTGCATTCTTAAAAGACATATCTCACTTGATCATTTATAACAAAAATTTAAAAAAGTGTGATATAACTAAACAAAATTGTAATGTTTTATTGCTAAAGATACTAGCTATACTGACCTGTTGCTCACCCAGTGATGATGGTGCTCCCACAAAAATTAATAATAAAAAAAAAGAAGAAAAAAAACACATTGTAAAAATGGCTGACTTTCTTACCTAAGGTCGAGCCCTTCATTTTTCCATATAGAATCCATGAGTCCAATCACCTGCAGTGTCAACATGTCCTGCCTCAGATCTGAAAAGAGAAGACGTTGACCATTCAGCAAAAAGCACCTATTTTAAGTGTTGGGCAGCACTGCTCTCAAGATTTACATTATATCAAACAACAATAATGGAACAGAGTACAGTAGTGTTTAACTCAACTACTTGTAGTGCACTCCTCTCAATTCGAAATTTCTCTTATTTGAACATAATTAAAAAGTCTGGAATAAATCTTTTTAAGTGCTTCTGGCATATAATCATTTGTTTAATTCAACGATTTACTGCTTCGTTTCTTTTATTTCAACAGGTTTTCAACCCAATACGACACTTTTTAAACAAAAAAAAGCAGATGGTTACAGTGTGTGTATTAGACTGAATAGATATCCTTGGAAAATATTGATAAACTTTGTCTTGGAGGTCTTGGAACCTAGACCGGACTGACCCACATAACAGGACGGAATGGAGATTAGGAGTCAAAAATGCTGGCCGCCTGCTGCCTACCCCAGTACCTGGGACACCCGCAGCAGATGACAAATAAACACAGGATAGTGAGTGAGTGTGTGAGTTTGTAGATCCTACAGGCTAAAAAAGCCAATGCATGGTGCACAAAGAAGATCTCTGTTTATATTCCTATCTTGACCCATAGCCCAGCCACTACAGTTTGGAACTCTCTTTGTAAAATACTTGATCTTCTAATTCGAATTTCCCGTAATTTGACGTGAAAGTGCTGGTCCCTGTAGTGTCAAATTATTAGGTATGCACTGTATGAAAACAGTGAACCATCTGCCAATAATAAAAGCACTTTCAAGAATTAAAAAAAAAAAAAATTAAAAAAAAAAAAAAAAATTAAAAAAAAATAAAAAAACAGTCTTTTCAGAAGGTCAGTATTATGTAACCATCTGACACCAGTTGTTCCTTGCTGTTTTTGTGTTGCCACAGGTAGAGATTAGCAAATATGCTGGAATTTATTGCTGTGTAGAATCACTACAAAATCCTGTTATAATTTAACTTCTAAGACATTTTAAAACTATTCTTTCCTAGCACAAATTGGTTTTTTCCCTCATACTTTGCCAGAGCATAGAAAATATCCTTGAAAAAGCTATGCCCAAACTAAAAGTAATAACATAAATCAGCAACACCCTCTCTTATTTTGTTTCCTAGGTTCTCCTATATCATATACAGCAATTGAACCAAAAGAGCAGCATGTCCTTAACTTTGTCACATAATACTGGCAACAAGCCAACCCTTAGGGCACAAAAAGCGGCTATCAGACTGAGAAACGCGCATGGAACCTAAAGCCTTCCGATTAGAAGTCTCACCCTCTCACCAGGTCCAAAGTAACTCACCGTCGCCGTTTTTGAACATGATCCTGTAGTAGAAGTCTCCCATGTCGGCCATGGTGTCTGGGTTGGACCAGACGAGCCACAGGGGAAGCTTCTTGCTCGTCTTCACACAACAGTCCTCCAGGCTGTGGAACACAGTTACGGTACCCAATAGGTGAGCAAAAAACACTGAATATTGTTACTGATTTAGGCATGGGTCATTTCCTCTAATTTTGAGATAATCAGTACAAAGTGTTTTATTTCATTATTCGTGCTTTAAGTTGAACATAAGTTTGTAATAATATAAAGCGAAAACCTAAAAACTCATTTTTAATGTAAACATATAAATAGATAGATCTCATTTTCACCTTCACATCAAAATATCACTTGTATTTTGGCATAAGTCTTCGTTGTGCCATTATTGTAGCACAGTTATCATATATCCTTTTCCAACATATTATTTTTAGGAGCTAATAATTTTTTTCAATACTCAAACGGATCTGGGTCTATGATTCACAGGAGACAACCACAGATATCCAATTTTTGCAATTGGAAGTAATTGTATGTAAATATAGATATAAAGCTAAAACAATGCTAATAGGCGCGAGACAGTTCAATCAATGTGCTGCTAAGGACTCCATACAGGGTTTTTAGTTTTAGTTTAGGGGAACCTAAAGTTAATCAGAGATTACCTTTCTTTCCTTTTTTTCCTAGTTAGTGTAAAAATAAATCTGGTCGTACAAATCAGAACTATTCAACTGAAATTATCACATCATGCAATGCTTAGAGCGTGAAAACCCCAGTCATGTTGCGAGTAACTCACTTCAATTCCCCGAGGATGTGTGCTGTGTTGAGTGGACTGTGAAGGTTCTGGAGTGCCTCCCTGTAGTCGGGCTGCTGCAGCTGCATGTGCAGGTACTTCTGATGCTCGTCCTGAAACAGTTCAATGTAACAAGTCACCACGAGGCAAGGTAAAAGAAATTGGATGACAAAAAATGGGTTACAAAAAAAAACTGTTGTTTAACAATGATAAAAATTTAAGAACTGCCTAAGTGTATTCACAAAATGAACACTTGCTCCGTTTTTAAAAGCCGGGAGGTAGACGGGTGTAAAATAAGATCACCACTTTTTTACCCTTTACCACATACTGTGCAAAATTGACAGGGTAAATGACTTTTTGATTAAGAAAGCTAACTTGAAACCTGTCTGACTCTGGAGACCAAAGGTTTGGTTGCTTTTTTTATATTGATATATAACAGAATCAAAACCTGAGATACTGTTGAATATATATTCTAGGAACACTATATCATGATTTTATGTTAACAAGCTGGGACAACAATATTTAGACCTATTGGATCTACTTTTTGACTGTGTGTAAAATATTCGGCATCATGCAGCTAGAGTTTTGTCATAGCATGTCTAAAATATTGCACATTATATGCATAGGCATTGGAGCTACATTATACTATTTTTAGAATATATAATATATAAGCCAAATAATCTGTGAAAAGTATCAATGAGGGTTTCCGTTATGACAGTGTGAGTCATTTCTTTGCTAGAGCCACTGAAGCCAAGTTTGTGCAGAGGTGCAAGCTTGAAGCATGCTCTTGGTTGGTTGGTTGGGTTGGTTTAACGTCCAACAGCAGCACTATATAGAGTATATTATGGACGGGCCCCAAGACGTCTGACAATTTTATGTGTATTCTCTGCATCCGGGTTAAGATGGTGCTGACAACTGTTTTTATCTATTCCATCATAAGTGAATGTGTACTATCTCATGCTTTTTAGGGTATATTTATCCAAATAGTTATTGACCCTACATTTGAAAATATGTGCACATCACTACATTGTAGTATGTTTTACTTTTGTGTAACTGTAAGTGTATATTTGTACACCTCTGTTTTTCAATATTATTTGTTATCACTTAGTTGCTTGACAATGAAAGTTCTAATTTAATTAATCTCATTCTTTAAAAAAAAATTCTCTTCTATTAATAAAAGGAATAAAAAATGTATCATGAGTGCCCAAATAGATATACAGTTGTGTGTAAAAGATGTATTTATGTAATATGGTAATAATAAAATAAAATCATGCATACTAGTGTGTTTCAATAGTTTTTAATATTTCCCAGCATATTTAGCGTGTTACTGTGTAATTTGTCTTTTTTATTATAAGATAGGATATTTTAGGAAAAAATGTAAGATGAGTACCCAGGTCCAGGTACATGAAAATCTAACTCCTTAAAAACATATTTCCTTATAAGTAACATATATCCTTTGACATAGTTCCATAATCCCTTGTAGATTTTTGAACCATTCTATGGTGTCATAATAATTGCCAGTTTCTGAAAACACATTTGCATAATGTCTAAAATTCGACACAGACAGATCCTTAAACACATAGCTTCTAATATTTTCGACACACTGACATCCATCCTGTGGCGGTCAGTTAATGAAAAGACAGTAGCTTGTATACTAACTTTCAGCATTATAGAGCCTACAACCTTGTTGTATTCACTAAAGGGTTAATGCTCTTGGCCTGAAAAAGGGATGCCCGTTGACAGGCGGTCCCATGATATCTTACAGTTAAAACATACCGCGTTGACTTCATGTTTGAGCATCTCTGAGAGCTTCCAGAGTTTGTCAAGCGCCTCCACTTGTCGTGCCAGGTTTTTCAGGTAAGGCCCGCAGCCACGACAGTAAGCCTCGAGGATCAGGCCAAACCGCTGCCGGATTGACGTTTGGTGCATCTCAGACCTGGGGACGCGTCAAGACAGACTTTTGCAAAAAAATAACTGGAAACGACATATACATTCTTCATCAAGTCATCAAGTGGCAGCAGCATCAGAAAAGTAGAGTAGTAAAGTTAAGACAGGCTATACACTCTGTGCAAAACCAGCTAACTATTGTACAATCACTATAGATTAAAAAAGATAAATAAATCAATAAAAGCATGAAAACAATTAAATTTCATATTTTAGACCTCTTCACAGCTGGGGCTGCCACTGGCACAATAGTTAGGGTGTACAGCCACCAATAAATGTTCTGGGCCCTCTGTGTCAATTCAGTACGGAATGGGTACCTGAGGCTCCTAAGTAAGGGCAAAATTAAAGTGTGGCAAGGAAAGTAATGGCAACCTACCTCACAAATGCTGTTTGCTTGATAGAATCGGAATCTTAACTCTTGGTTTCCCCAACACTCTGTCAAAGAGCATGAGACAAACTTTAACTAGCAATCCATTAACTCACGACTTACTTGAGATGCCAGAAGAAAACGTTGCCAATCTTCTGACTCATCAGGCTTCTCTTGAGGAGGAATTTTGTGATTGGATTATCGTGGTAAGGTTCGTACTTTATGGCCTGCGGATTGCAATGGAGATATTTGGATTACATGAATAGCACACTATATTTATTTTGTTAGAACCAACTTTTAAAATCGTGGGCAGGGAAAAGCAGAAGATAAAAAAAAAATAGTGATTAGTGAACTTGAAAAATCTGGTGTTTTAATTTAACTCATAACCCACTAAAAATAAGAGAGGGGAAAAGGCTATTTTTTATTTATACAGAGCAAACCGGAAAACATGAAACTCCAGGAAAAACAAAAGATAGAAAAAAAAGTTCTTTAAGCAAGAATAGATTTAAAGTCAAAATTCATTCTATTACTTTACCCACTACTTCGTTCACACACACAGGAAAAAAGAAAGATTTCAAAATGGAAGAGTGTCTCCGCAAAATCCTTAATAGCACAAAATTATGGAACAAAAGGCTATAAATAATTTACATAAATTAAAAGAATAAGACACTAGAAACTAAAGGAGAGTTTTTAGGCAAGAAATTTAGATACCAAGTGATCTGTAGACATTTTTTTTCCTTTTCAATGTTATAATATATTTGGATTCGTGTAGCTGTGACGGTACCTGGACCAGCTGAAGGAGGTACTGTGCCAGCTTGTCGTCACCCAAACCCTTGTCCAGGCTGTTCACGGCAAACTCACGGACGCGCAGGTCGGTGAAGGAGCAGTCGAGCAGCTCGAGGGCAACCTCTACTGGAATCAGCGGCCATCGGTCCAGCAGGAGGTACAGCTAGAGCGGGACGGGTGAGAGAACAAGACCATGGTATCATTGAGCAGGACGGGGTGAGAGAACGAGACCATCGTATCATTGAGTAGGAAAGAGAGAACAGTACCATGATTGGGAGGAAGAATGCGCAGGCTTCATATAAATTACAAGCTTTTATAAAAACTCAAAGCATCTTACATTATCAAAACTCGAGGCATTTCACAAGCTTTTATCGAACTAAAGGCATCTTGCAAGCTTTTATCAAAACTAAAGACGTTTTACTTCAAATGTGATAATATTGAAAAAAAAAAGTAACAGTAAAATATGTTTGGAATGGAATAATATCAGAGATAAAGTGATAAACCAATTTTTTTTTCATCATTAGTGGTCGCATTTGTATTGCTTTAAATATAAATATGAAACATGGCAATAGACCAACAAAATTCTGTTGTCCATTTATCACTATAAATAAACAAAATAACGGTTAGGAGGTAAAAGAGAAATGTTTCAATTATGAAGTGTTGGCAACAATTTATCACTCTACACCGCACAAACCTGTGCCACATTCTCTCGATCATTCCATTTCACAGCAGACAAGAGCTTTGGGAGGGCTTTAGGACGGCTTAAACAGTGCTCCCTGTGACATGTAAAAAACGCAGCTGTAGCGTTGAAATGTCATACAATGTTTGTACAGTGGAATCCGCTTAAGGTAAAAACTGTTTAAGATAAACTATGACTGAATATACATCATTTCTAAAGCATGAATTCTATTTTTTGTACTTCACAGTCATCTTTTAATATAAACTTATAGGTTGTCTCTATGAGGGTTCCATTGTACATGAAAAATACAGTGTTCTCCATATCACATCAAGCTGCTTGGTGAATGGTTAGGGGTTGTTGACATTTTCATTTGCAATAGCTATCAGATTGTTGAGAAGTATGACTTGCTAAGAACATTAAAAAATTTCGTTTGTGCAGATTATTTTAAGCATTTACTCACCTGAATTTCCAGAGTAGGATTTTATCCTGCTCCGAGATGTCTGACAGCGGATCTTTCTCGGTGATCTCCTCCAACATGGCCAGCTCTGTCTCGCACGGCTGCTCCTTCAGTGGTAGAGGAAAACGATGAGAAATGCACAAGGAGGTTAGAAAAGATGTCTTCTGTAAAACATTGAGCAGCCCTCCTACATAAAACCTTGAGTGAGGTGAGATATAGTCAATTTACAATATGAAATAAATTAATTCATGGTATGAAATTGGAAAAATATTTCTCCCACATCAAGCTCTTTTATTTCAATAATTATAGCCCAAGTTTTAAATTTTATATTTTTTTTTCAAACTTTTTTCCCTCTCTTTGGTTTACCACTTTGAAAATCACATAATTATGATGCTAATGCTTGGTTGTAATTCAAAATAGATAGTTTCTCTAGACACATGTATGGCTAATCGCAAGCCTCAATCTCTCCCACATTAATGAATGATTTTTATTTTGTTAATTCCTTTGTTTTATCTTGACTCTGAGAAAGTGGGTGCCCAATGCAGGTCATGGAAAACAAACTTCTGAAACCAATGACGTTAAGGACTATAGCATAAGGAGGTGATGGACGCTGCGAGAGAGACGACCCTGACCTTGGCGCTGGCTTCCTCTCGCTGCATGGCCTGCAGCGCCAGCTGGTGGAACTGATCCTCGGACGGGTATGCTAGCGGGTGGCCAAAGTTGTCAAACTCAATCTCCAGGCATGGACACTCCTTGTTTGGGTTGGACCCTGAGGAGCAAGCAAATCATGTTTTATGATTCTCACATGTTTAATCACTGTAAGAGTGCATGCGTTAAACCAACCTTAGAATCAGGACTCTACAAAGGATAAGGCTGAGAGAGTGAGTGCTTGTTTTTACGGCGGTCAGCACGATAGTGGCTATATTGTGCCCATCATGTCCTGAGACAGTTGATAAAAGAGATCAGGATCCCTGTGAAATTTCCTTTAATTACAAAAATGAACAGCTATCGTTTTCTGAGGGAAGAATTTGAAGCCGTTTGTGTCTGCCCATTTCTGAAGAGCGTTGAGCTGTAGTTGGAGTTGCAACTCTATGTTGGAATTGTCGGAGCTACCTTAAACCCCTATTTGATTATATAGGTTGATCAAAACTTAAACAAAGGCTCAGTTGTAAAGACAGAAAACTATTACCATTGAGGTATAGACAGAATCCAAAACTGTTACATATGATGTAAGGAAAGAAAACTATTACTTGTGAGCTAAAGATAGAAAACTGTTACCTGTGGTGTAAGGACTGAAAACTGTTACCCACGAGGTATATACAATGTGTATAAAATGTTTACCTGTGGTTTAAAGAACTTTGACTACTACCTGCCAGGTTAAGATAGAAAACTATTACCCAAGAGAAAAAGAAGTAGAACTCTAGAACTGTTACCTGAGAGATAAAGACAGACAACTGCTGATTGTGAGTAAAGGAAAGAAAACTCCTACAGCTGAGCTAAACACAAAAAACTTTTAACCCACAAGATGGGAAACTGCTACTGTAAAATGTGTTGAGGAGAGAGAGAGAGAGAGAGAGAGAGAGAGAGAGAGAGAGAGAGAGAGAGAGAGAGAGAGAGAGAGAGAGAGAGAGAGAGAGAGAGATGCATAGTTATCACCCGCATAAGAAACTGCTACTGTAAAATGTGTTGTGTACCATGGGTAAAGCAAAGAAAACTCCTACAGTTGAGGTAAACACATTAAACTTATAACCCACAAGATGGGGAAACTGCTACTGTAAAATGTGTTGTGTACATGTGATGCCGATGGGAAATCGCTACTGTAACATGTGTTGTGTACCTGTGATGCCGATGGGGTTGAGCAGGTCGTCCATGCCCTGGGGCATGCTCCACAGGTGCAGCATGTAGCGACCATGCAGGTGGCGCTTGTTGAAGTCAAACAGCTGGAGGTTGCCCCACGCCAGCGCATAGTGAACCTGCACGACAGCACCCCAGTCTCTATTTACAAAGTTTGTGTCTAAACTTGGATAGATGTGATCGCAATGTGACTTAAAGATTTATTAGGACACATTACCTTTACAGAAGCTACTATACATGAGAGACAGATGTGGTGATGAAAGTTTATTTGACCAAAGGGAAAAGTAGAAAGAAAATACACTGCCATAGAAGAAATAAGTACACAAATTGCATCAGGTTTGTAAGGTTATCATAACCTCTAACAAAATTAAACCACATCAACCCCCTATCATACATAGATCTATATTCTGACCACTTTCAACAATAAAACTGAATAACATAATTCAAACAAAGTCCCTTTAAAAAAAAAAAGAGCATATCTTTTTTTTATTAAATATTATAATGTGTTAAAAAAAAAAAGTGGAGGGTTTACTTTTTTGACTTATTGAATATGTGTTAAATCAAATACAGTTTAAATATTTAAAAGAAATATAACTTTATCATTTCTGGAACTAGAGACATTCATCTTAATTTGAAAATAAAAAAGAAAAATCTGAAGTGTTTTTATATGTTTAGTGGCTTCTAGCTCAAAACTTCTATTAGCAACTTGTGCCTCATTCAACCTGGTTGCCCCAAATATAAGTAATGAAAGTTCTATACGATTATGTTGACCACTCACCCGTCTGTTCCGGCGCTTGGACTCTGAGCAAATGGACAGGCAGAGCCGGGCTGAGCGGGGGGTGTCTGGCACGCGCAGGAAGTCGAGCCACTGGTCCCAGCGAGGGTTGTACGAGTCCACAAGTTCCGTGTTCTTCGCCTCACACATCGGCTCCGTCCCGTGGTAGATGCACGCTCGCACGTAGATCTTACAAATAATAAAGCCCATTTAGAATGGAATTTTGTTTCCTTTTTAAGTGCTATTTCTTTAAAGGGGAAATCCTATTTTATTTTTGTTCACACCACTCGTCCATATCATAAAAAGTAAAGTTGGTAGCATGCTCTTGACAGAGTGTTGGGAAACCACTCTGCATAATGGTAGTGTATGCTTCTGTACTATTTTTAAGATTTTAACATCGAAACAAAACAGATCTATGAACTAGGATAAGATTTAAAAAATAAAATCAATTGAAGAGAAAAAATTAAACTACACCAAAGTTATACTGCTTGTATTACTGTATCTATTGCATAATCCATTGTTAAATCCCCAAAACAAATAAATCAAATCTTGTCACTTGCTTAGCCCAATGAGCTTATCAATGCTTTTGCCTTATCAGTATCTACCTCATGGCGACATCAAATTTAAAATGCGTCAATTTGTTTTTCATCAAAATTTTGGACTTTTATAACTATAAACAAAACTTTTAAAATTAATATTAAACTACAAACTTGAGATATATACAGTGATAAAAATTTTTATACTGAACTGCTACAATTACATAAAAAACATGACCCCATACTTTTACACAATTCTAGTCTGCCAACTTTTTTTACTGAAAAATTCATATATTATTTGAAAATGGGCCCCATTGTCTAAATGCTGTTTTTGTTTGTTCAGTGACAACAAGATCCTCAACCCTGCAAACAAAGATTGTACCTTGCAGGATTCCTTGATGTTCACGTATGTTGCACAGTTTATCTTCACCCTGAGTGGGGCGTCCACGTCGAAGATACATGTCGTCTGCTGTTTGTTGATTTCTGCCAGAGCTTGGATTCCTGGGAAAAAAAAAAAAAAAAGAATCAGCAACATCAGATGTCAAAATCCTCTCTCAGGATTTCCACAATAAATTTACTGTTGAAATTTAAATTTAATATGACATGCAGTTGTTCTTTCTTTTTCTTACCCAACAATATTTTTTTTTTCTTCCCTCATTCTCTTCTATTTGACACGCTAACCACAGGTTTTTAACGGATAATATTCTGACCTTTCCTTTACATAAGTCTAGTTTCAAAATAAGGACAGATTTGTTTAGGCTTTCTATCCTTGTCTTCTATACTACTTAAACGAATTCGCTATGAGGTGACAGCATGTAATTTAAACAAGTCAATCTTTTCCCTAAACACAAATTTTACTGATGTGCAAAAAACAAGATAAATCAGACAAAATAATCTCCCATAAATCAAACTGAGTAGTTGTGAATATACAAAACAAAACAATGGTTCATGACCATTTTACAAACTTCCTACCAGCCAATGCACATACCTCTCTGCATGTACGTAGGCCATGTGAAGTTTGTCTCCGGTAAGGTGGCGTACACATTTTCCTTGGTGTGTAGCATCAGCTGAGGCAAACTTTCTTTTGCAAGGCACTCTCTGATATACTGTGACATGAAAAACATAGAAAATCAATAGAAACAATAAATTAAGCTTATAATAAGAACCAGGACAGTTATAAAAATAAAGGGAGTTTATTTTGATAAGTCATTCAATGACGATCCACTGAAGAAAATAAAAGTGCTAAAGTTTACTTATAGAGTGTTCATATCCAATAAACTCAATCCATGGCGCTTTTACACATTACAATCTCATTCAAAAAAGAATATGACATAGAGCTTAGGTAAAAAGACATGTAATATTGTTGCAAAACAAAAAGCATTCATTCATACAAGAACATGACTTGCATACATAATTAGGATAGGTGATCAAACAAGTGCATTTTTAAAAGCTTTTTAAAAAGTCATTCTGATTCAGTGTCTCTCAATTGTTATGAAAGACTCTTCCGTATTTTCGGTGCAGCAGCACTAAAAGCTCTCTCACCATACTTTTTTGCTCTTTATCTTTTTACATAAAGAAGTTTTTTTCTACACGAACAAAGGGACAAATGGTAATTAGGGAGAGTGGAGATTTAACAAGTATTGAACAAAAATTCATGAACAGTAAAAGAAAGGAAGAATACCAAAATACATTAGTTTGGAGTCAATCCATTCTATTTACAAAGCTGACATGGAAAAAGAGATCTGGGAGCAGTTAAACCAAAAGATGGCGGATCTGCAAATTAAAAAATTATCAACACATTGATCAATCCTTTACAATTTTCTCTGTTTTCTCTGAACATTGCGTTACATTACTGAGAAAATTATTTTTAAAATGACTCTCTCTCATGACAGAAGAAAAACAAAATCCAATCACATGAGAAAAGTGTCTCACCCTATACAATCTTATTATGTTAAGAGTCTCATCCTATACAATCATATAATGTTACGAGTCTCACCCTATACAACCATAGCCTGTTAAGTGCCTTACCCTGTATTGACTGATGGGACGCTCAGCCAACAGAAACTGGTCACAACCACAAACTTTCAGGACATACATATGGCGGTACTCCTCGATGCAGCGCTCTGCGTTTTCCCGACTCATGTTCATAAAACGACTACGTCGTCGGATCGTCTCTGCAATCACGTCGCTGGGTACCGCCATGTGGGGAACCTTCACCGTGTATTTGGTGCGGTTGTTGTCATCATTTACAACCCACACACAAATTATCACTGAGGTCTCTGGTGAAGGAAAAAGAGTACTGAAGTAATGAATCAGAATGGAATTTGTTTTTACCAAGAAAATGTATCATCAATGTATTTACACTCTAATAAAAGTGAACTTTTCATTTTTTTTAATTCCCTCATTTTCAAAATAGCAAAAGAAATATAAATTTTAGACAGAAATATTTTCAAATACCAAATAAAAGTTATAATTGTTTGTTTATTTTTCCCCTACCAAATAGCTTTTTGGTCTCTCCCAAAGTTTGATAGTGTTAAAGATTTAAGACCAAACTTTCATGCCTTGTATTGTTTTGTAACTTCGCAAGATGGATTTCGCCGTCAACTAAATTTAGGTATGCCTTGTAACCTCTCCCAAAGTAGTTGTGCCACTGTAAGTCATAGAGAATCTACTTTTTTTTAAAATGATAAAGTGCTTTCACAGAGTATGAAATTTAAAGACTAACTTCACAACATTTGAAATTTATAGACAATGTACCAAATAATTGAAATTCAGATGCGGCACACAAAGTGATCTCAGCTGAACCATTATTTTATTAATGAACTTTTTTGTGTAAAGCAGCATGGCATTGGCGGAAAACACTCAGGTCTCTTGAAGGTTTCCTTTTCAGAACCAATTTTGATCAATTTTCAATTTAAATGAAGTATGACATATTTGGTATCATAATTTAGCTTTAACTTTCAGGTATATGAAAATGATATTTCTATGAGCAGCAGATCCTCACGTTCCGTGCAAAAAGACAACGAAGAAAGGTAACGGCGATTTTCATGGTGTACACTGTGTTTTACAGGAGTCTGGGATAAGGGATGTGACTGTTAAAAATTAACAATTTTTTTTTTTTTTTTAATTTTATCTACCTTGTGAACTATCTGAAGCAACAACTTTAAAGTTTAAATATATTTTTACACAAAACTGACAACACAGCATAAAGAAATGCACATAAACAGTTAAAACTAAAAATTATTACCATAAGTGCATAAATTAAGTAACAAATCAGGTCTCTGCAAAGAATGCTATTTTTAGACTTTGAGTGTTTTCTGCTATAATTATTGCAATGCAATAGATAACACTTTCAGAGGCTTTTACTGCAATTTGACATGCCGTTTTTTGTTGTTGTTTTTTTAACTGAAAATTGATTTCATTGCACTTAAAATATGAAATGTTGAGCCTGTGTACCATCTGAAAAAGTCTTGAGCCTGTCTAGCAGGTGCTGTGGCAGATCCACTTCTGAGTCGATCTCTGGAGGGTACGTGTACAGGGCTCTGATATGGTCCCCGCTTTCGTCTCGCTGGTCCACAACATCTTTGCATGCCTGCAGATTGGGTGGACATGAGAACCAGTGCATGTCTTTAAAAAATTAAAATGTGTAAAAAAAAAAATCTTAAAAAACGGGGGCCAGGCGAGGAATGCAAGTCTTAGTGTGATGGTGGAAAATTCTACATTTTGATCTTTCAGAGATTGCTCATGGTTTCAACTTTCATACAGAGCTTACATTCCAAACTCATCACACTTAGAAGAAGAAAGGATGGAGAAAGGGAAAGAAAATATGAGAAAAAGACAGATAAATAGAGAAGAAAGTAATATTAAAACAATAATTGAGAGAGAGAAAGGGAAGTAAAGAGAGAGAGATCTAGAGAGAAGGAGAGAAGCAGAGAGATACAGAGAGAGAGAGAGAATGAGGGGAGAGGGGGGGGGGGGGTTTTTTTTATTTTTTTTTTTTTTTTGGGGGGGGGGGGGGGGGGGGGGGGGCGACGAAATGGTGAAAGGTGGAAGTGGAAAAATGGTTTAAAATACCTTTAGTATATTACGCCGAAACGTTATGACTTCTAGCTCTTTATTGTTGTTAAACTCATTGACAGGAACTCCAATAAGCATACCTGAAGAACAAATAAAGGGAGGGTAAAAAATTATTGGTCAGCAGTATTTGTTTCTTTAACTTCAAAATAAAAGAAATGTACAGCTATTAACTATATTACTAATCAGATTTTAAAAGTGAAAAATATGAATGTCTTTTTCATTATTAATTGCATGTTTTATGCACAGCATAACAGATTTTGTTCATGACTTACTTTCTTCTAAATTAAATTTATTTTATTCTTTTTTTCTCTAATTTGAGGATGAAGTCTAAAGAAAACTATTTAACACTGAGATGATGTTCCACTCACTAATTTCATAGTTGACCATTTTCTCATCACGGTTTCCCTTGGGCTCCATGACCTTCAGAATGGGCTGGAAAAGTCGAAGGTCGCACAAACGCCTAGTCTCGTCATAAAACTCCTCACGCATCGCATCTTGGGTGATGGCCAGAAAAATGTAGGACTCTGGTTCCATCAGTTTGTAGAATAGCGGGTATCTTCTTGCTTCCTGTGAAAATCAACAAAATATTGACAGCAACTCCATTTTTGTCTTAAAATTAAATGTTATAATCTTATCTGCTTCCCTGCTCATATGCTAAGTGCTTGTACCACACACACAAAATGTAAAAGCTTGCAGTCAAATTTCTTTGAATACTTAGCTGAGTCTGGCACGGGTGATGGATGTGAAAAAATACTTTTTAATAATAGTTTATAACTAATCGTGTGAGGGGAATCAAGGAAAAGCCAGTTATTACTTTCTTTCCTGCAGGTGGCCGCAAATTAACTTATTTATATTTAGATAGCTGTGGGTGTGATATGTTCCAGTTCGAATAATTTTTTACATGTAACAACTTTCCTCATGTCTGTTTCTTGAGTGAATGGCTCATGCCTTTAGAACACATGTCGCCCCAACTGAAAGTTCTACAATACAGAAACGGAAATATAAGCTGAGGATCGAACCTTTGACATCCTACTCCTCAATCCAAAGCACTAATACTAGAGACATCTGGCGCGTTATATTGCTAAGAAATGCAATATGAAATTAATGTTATGTCCCATTCCAAAAGGTTTTTCTACAGAGATGGGCGGAAAAAAGGGAGTGGGTGAAAAAAGAGCGGCGATACCAAAGATTTGAACCTTGTACCTCGAGCTTCCCAGTCCCCAGCACTGGAGACTGAGCTATCTTTACGCCCATACTAAGCCAACTCCAATAATATGTAAATTTAATTAGATGTACATCATACGAATTTCTAGAAAAATATCAGACCAGATTTTCGGACACTTGTCAATTATCACACCCTCTGTTTGCCAACGCGGGCTACGGCAGGCGGAGCCGTCGAAAGGGAGTAATGATCAAGTATTAATAAGCAGGGGGTAATGGGGGAGTAATGATCAAGTATTATTAAGCAAAGCACCGGAAGTTACTGCACATGTCGGCCTACTATCCAAATAAATTCAGTATAATGTAAAAGCGAGCCAATTGCAATTACAATCCCACAGTCATACTAATATAACAGATTTTGTTTTCAACATGCAATGTGGCCAGTGCCTGTTTCACATCAGTGTTATAAGACCAATTATATAAATCAGACAGAACTGTGATGAGATTAACTAGCATGCTGGCTTGCTCAACCTTTAACATCAAATATAGAAAACAACTACCGGTACTAATTAACATGGTTTGCATTCGGGAGTTGTTTTTTTTTTAAATGTGTTCTTTGTTCTGACACAAAGCATCCCCAAGTTTTTACTGGATTGCCAGTACATCTGTTCTCAAAATTTTCAGGGACTTCAATCAAGCTGCTTTGTGGTCCCAACATGGTTTTAAACCTGATACTCCAAATTTCTTAACACCACAAACTGAAAAGATGACTTTTAAAAAAGTTAGACATTGCTTACACATAAAAATAGTTTGGAAAAATATACAATTTAGTGCTGGCGCAATTTATATTTATCAGGTTTCTTTAAAACAATTGTACAGAAATGTTCCTGTTTTATGTAGTCTACTATAACTTTGTTTCTGGTATGTATGTAGTATTGTTACAGTCTATAAACGAGCGTAGGATATCAGACTAAGGCACAGGGTCACAGAATTCCTCTCTGTTTACTGCAGGATAATAATAAAATCCAAACCCGACCTGCCAGAGCTCCTTCTTGATGGACTCGAGTGTATCATCCCGAGCACAAGGAAGCGTGATAAGGACTCCGGTCGGCAGCAGACAATCCACCTGCACATGCTGGGGCATTAAGTAGTGCTCCCATAGCTCTCCAGAACTTGGCGGCATCTTGGTAGGCCCTTGCAGGATACACCACACCTCACTGAGATTTCCTTGTCCTACTCAGGTTTCTGTGTTTCATAAACTTATGTGTCCAACTTTACACTCCTCCATCTTTCTAACCTGAGTTGAAAGAGAGAAACCTTTCATTAGCATCAAGCTGAATATAAATTTAGAGCATTAGAACAAAAAATCTAGAGATTTAGATATAACCTGATCACCAGTCTAACTTTTATCCAAAACGCTTAAATATTACATTTGGAAGCCGTATGGACTGACAGAAACAGGTTTGCAGTGAATCTAGGAGGTGTCTATACGCACAAGACTGGGCCTAGATAAAGTGTAATACCATACACAATTTTGGCCACAAGCACTATACGCTCAATAGCATGTTTTTGGACCACTCAAAATTAAAAGTTATTAATTGGTCAATCAGCTGAAGAAAGCAAAACTCATAGTCACGGTTTAACGTTTTCTTGGTCTCAAGGAAGATTATTTTTTAGTCTTCTGTGTGAAATAAAAATGTATTGCAATACACAACAATTCTGTTCATGAGATAGATCATATAGCAATAAGATACTAATTACGAAGTCACAGTATTACACAAGTGCATAGCAAAATTTTGAAAGAAACATCCTAACTTGGTATAGACTCGATCAGTGCTTGTCTTCTGTGGGATATTGAAAGCCTAGGGTACATTTTATAATGTTAGGCCTACTTGATTACCCAGATCTATCAAACAGGAGCACCAGATAAATAGTGATGTGGACCTATGAGATTACACGTCTTAGAAATACTTTTTAAAAACACCCGCAGTCAGCTGGCAGTTTTCCACATCAGTACAGATTTTATTTAATTTAAGCCAGTACAAGCTGAGAAACTAAAGAGCAAAGAAAGGCAGTTTTGGGGTTACAGTCGCCGATCTCGGCATAATTCTACGGTGGCGAGGCGTACAATGATTGATTGAAATTAGGTTTACAACTAGATCTAGATCTATTTCTACTTAGATACCATTTCGTCTTTAAAAGTAAAATCTGGTTTAAAGAAAATCTAACCTAGATTCTAGATCTAGATCTAGATTAGATATGTCAGATTCTCTTAAGTCTCGATCTAGATCTAGAAAAGATCTTTAGGAAGCTAGGTCTAGATTAGATCTAGATCTAGACTAGAATGCAATCAGAAGGTTATTTAGTCGATTCAAATATTGACTGTAAAAATGTAATTGATTAGATGGTATGCTGATGGACAAAGTTAGGCCTAGGCTTTTTTTTTCAAAGGATCGAATTTTACTTCTGAAAAATATGTACATTGTAAAAGGACTAGTGTATAATCTAGTTGTTTAGGTCTTAGGACTAGGAGTGTGTTTACCTGTGGAGTCCACTAGATTATTGAATAATATCTGACCCTAGCATTGAAAACAGGATTGGCCTTGAGGGTCATGTCACGTGACTGTGAAACTCGAGTCGAGTCGACACAACAACATACTCAGACATTCACTCAACGGACGACAGCAAGAAAAAAGCATACGATTGTGCATGCGTCAACATAGTGAAAAGGCGCAGTAATGTAATTTTGTGTGTGTTTAAATTTAATGTAAGAATCATGTGTATCTCTAGAAAAAGATTAGAGCATTCAATGAGGTTGCATTCTAGTCTAGATCTAATCTAGACCTAGCTTAGATCTTTTCCAGATTCTCTAGTCTAGATCTGGAAAAGATCTAGGTCTAGATTAGATCTAGATCTAGATCTAGACTAGAATGCAACCTCATTGAATGCTCTAATCTTTTTCTCTTGATACACATGATTCTTACATTAAATTTAAACACACACAAAATTACATTACTGCGCCTTTTCACTGTGTTGACGCATGCACAATTGTATGCTTTTGATGCTGTCGTCCGTTGAGTGAATGTCTGAGTATGTTGTTGTGTCGACTCGACTCGAGTTTCACAGTCACGTGACATGACCCTCAAGGCCAATCCTGTTTTCAATGCTAGGGTCAGATATTATTCAATAATCTAGTGGACTCCACAGGTAAACACACTCCTAGTCCTAAGACCTAAACAACTAGATTATACACTAGTCCTTTTACAATGTACATATTTTTTCAGAAGTAAAATTCGATCGTTTGAAAAAAAAGCCTAGGCCTAACTTTGTCCATCAGCATACCATCTAATCAATTACATTTTTACAGTCAATATTTGAATCGACTAAATAACCTTCTGTATCCAGGCGTCCAAAAATATATTTCTGTATGAATAACAAGTATATTTTTTTTCCTTATTGGGGTTATTAGTGGTGGGATCAGCAGATCTTTGATAACCAATTTTTCATGTCAGTATCATTCTGTCAAGACTTGAGTAATGAATTTCCAAACTATACTATACTATTAGTATTAGCCTTACACGCATTACACAAAAGCAACCTCTGGCAAGTTCTTCGTCCACTAGGTGTCTCTTATACTTGTAGAACTTAGTACGTGAACAATTATTATGTAGCTGTACGGACCCTAGATCAGCAGATGAGATTCCCTTTTATTCTTGACCCTATGTGTAGGCCTTCGTGTATTATCCGACGATTCTCATGTATGGTCCAATAACCTGTGGTGTTTTAGCCCAATGCTAGACGACAGACCTACACCAACCCAGGGGCTTGATATGTTACAAAGGATGCAGGCATTCAAGGCACACCCAACTAATCATGAATAGGTCCATACCTGTCGTCCACCACAAACCTGTGATGATTTTCATTGGGTTGAGAAGAGGCGCCAGATAGCTCAGGTCCATGATAACATTGAACTTTGGAGAGTATACATTATAAAAAGGATTTTTTGCTTTGTTTTGTTTGTTTTTTTGTGGGGTTTGTGTGTGTGTGTGTGGGAGGGGGGGAGGGATATCTAGTAGGACATTTTTTCTAGAATGACAAATTTTCTTTCACTTTTTTGGGCATAGACAATCGTCACGACGCTGGTACATGTATTACTTCAATTTCAAGTACATTATAGTAGCTCCTGGAATCGTCAGCATATCAATCCAGCCACTTAACTGGTGAAAGGAGATCTTATATCATCAGCCTTTGTTATTCTAAAGTTCTCGCATTATGTGCATGGTTGCCTTTAGCTTTAATTAAGACAAATTTACTGAAGCCCTTGAAAATGAAAGGCTACCATTACCATGTCTCAAACAGTCAATGCGGTGGTAGACTCAAAGTTAAATAACACCTAAATAGCCCAAATGTCTGGACCATTCACGTAAAAAGATACATTTTCATTGAATTATTTATTAAGTTACGCCAGCACGGATAGTTGCTAAAATCTATGATGAAATATTGGGTATGTACATAGCTTTCTATACTGCTACTGTCTATATACTAGTTGTATTTTGTTTTAGGTTTTGAAAATGATAAAAAAAAAAAGTTTAACCCAAGAAACTCAAGAGATAGGACTAGGAGTGCATACATATTACTCATAATATTGAAGTTTAAAGAGAGACAGCAAAGACAGTTGAAGCATCTATTTTAATAACTTGGTAGAGAGTTCGCCAATATGTGGTGCACTGGATTTAGTTTTCATATAAGAATCATTGAGTAACAATAGGGCAACTTAAAAATGTTAACCTCGCAGCTAAATACCATAACTGTTCCCCTTTTCAAACGTTAAAATTATGTCACACAACTACATGTATAATTTTACTGTCCCTTCTGTTCTCTAAATATTGCTAATTATCATCGTTTGTCCGAGGCTTTTTTGCGCAATTGATTTTGAATATTGACATCTTTTGAAGTCCTTTCTCCGGAAGGATAGGATATTCAGTAATTATTTTGTGTTTTGAGAATTTAAATCATAATAGTTAATACACTGTACTGTGATAAAACATTTAAATAAAAAAGAAGTACAATATGTTATTGTTAGGGGCCATTTAAATATTACCTTACACTCTAGAGGGGGGGAAGAGGTGCATTAGCTGTTGTGAGAAGTGTCCAGATATGGGGAAAATGTGTAATTTAAAAAAAGAGGGGGGAGGGGAGACAGAGGGATCAAAAGGTCCCAAAATAGGCGTGGGATTATATTTGAACGACCCCTTATGCCCTGTAATGATTTTTTCACAAATGTAAATTTTCTTAATATTTGTTGTGTTTTTTTTCATTATTTCTAATGGATCTAAACATGTTAAGGGATCTGGTCCCTTAATAACAGAACTTGGCGTGTACACTGTTTTAATGTAAGCTTGTCACAATTTCTGCAACAAAGCATTGTATCATTGTGCAAATTTGCACTTCTAAAAAGTAAAAAAATTACAGAATTATTCTTATATCTGCAGGAAAATTTGGCAGGCCGGGAAAAGACTTTCGTTTTGTTTTGTTTTTTTTAATAAAAACCCAACCGTAGGTTAGCCCAAGTTGGTAAAAAAAAGAGAAGAGTAACTGAAAGAAACTAGTATGAACATTTTGCTAGAAAATTATATCTTTGTAACACCTTGAGAGCAAAGAAAGTTTCAACTTGATTGGAGCAGCAGTTTAGGCTCTAGCACCTAAACAAGATTTCAGCTATTTTTTTTTTTTTCATATACACAAGAAGAAATAGAAATGTTTCTCATTATAAATTTAGTAATCTAGTTTGAGAATGCCCCAACACAAAAAAAGTCTGAAATCTAGGGACTTTCTTACAAAAAAAAATGGAAATTATATTTTGAAACAGATGAAAAAAGGAGGAAACTAGACCAAAAAAGGAGGATTCTAAGCCCCGCTAGTTCCCCAAAATGTTTATAACATTTCAGCATCAAATAGGAAACAAAACTACTGTGTGCAGTAGATGTCAACCTCTAAACCCAACTTTAACTCACAACTACAACGTTAAACAGAGTAAAATGGACATTGAGGCAACCTACTTTATGGAATATAAAACTGTTGAATATGTACATGTAACAAATGAGAACTAAAACAAAATAGATCAGTTATTGGTTGTGTGGGAGAAAGTGTCAAGTTAAAGAAGGAAGATGACTGTAGGACCATCAGAGATGATTAGCTTCTGGGATTTATGTAAAATCATTTAATCTCAACAATGAGCTCCTTTAAAACTTTTCAAAGAGTCATGAAAACATACTAAAACAGTATGTAAATTATTGACCTGTCCATGAAATTCTAAGGAGTGTGTTTGTTACTGTATTTCATTCACATACAAGACCAGACTATGAAATGTTGCAAAGTAAAGTTTTAAACAGTCAACAGTGTGTCCAAATTTATCTTTAAGTGACTACATGAAAGCATTGATTATATTAGTTTGCACCCTTCGTTTTTTTATTAGACTGCAAGGTGAATTTGAAAAGCGAATCCCAAGGAGAAAGATTTGGTTCAGTGAGAAGTAACCTTAAATTAAAAACATTGGTTTTCACAGTGTCCACTGAAAGGACCTGATCCGGACAGATCTTTGTCTAACCTGTCAGTCAATCCTTTAGTTTTATATAATGGAACAGAGAATAAAAATGGGGCTGGATATCACTACTTGACAAAAGAATTGAAATATGTAGGGCTAAAGCACAAAAGATAAGTTGGATTGTTTAATTTTAATTCAAGTAAAAAAAAAAAAAGAAAAGGTGTGTTTTCTAGGTTATCAATTTATTATATTTATATGCACCGTGAATCATTGACTAAGAAAGTTGCAGTATATCTACATTTTATACCTTTTTTACTTGTGCACAATAGCAGAGCAAAAGCTGTTTGAAAAAATTACTCAGTCATAGATCTGTCTAATGCAAAATTGTATTATAATGGACTTGTCCAAACTAATCAAGCACATTTTTCTTAAGCTTAAATGTTGGTATGTATCAAAGAAAGTAACACAAATAACCTGACAAGTCTTGAGCAAAATGTATATTTTAACTTTAAAATGTTTAATTTAGATTTTTAAGGTCTGAGTTTTCTACTGAAAAGAGATCGAAACCTCCTGATCTAAACCTGCATTAATAAAATTGCATATATATCCTCTTATGTCCATGACATAGTTGATCTACGGAGGATAGCATTTACTTCATAACATTGAGTGAGCAGTTAGAAGACTAGTAGTAGTATGAATTCTGAGTGGGCCTCAATAGTTAGGGCTCAAGTGAAAGAGACATTGAAGATGTTATATGTCAAGATGTTAAGTTTATTGTTGAACTTCCCAAAAGTTAATATTTAAATGTTATACATCAATGGAAAGGAAAGCATTGGGATTTGGTAAAACTTCAATTTTACATTCACAGGATAAAAATCATAATTATATATAATAGTATTTATGGTACAAAGTACTTTTGTTCCTTGATCTGGGTGTCTTTAAGCTAGAGCTTTTGTAAGTTATTGGTGAATGATCTATTATAATTATGAATTTTATGCCAATAGCGTTTTAAAACTGTTTGATATAGGGTCACCTGGTTACATTACTCAAAATGCACATATTAGAACTGGTACTGTATAACAAACACATTGCTCTAGGACAGATAATCATGATTATCAACACAATGCAATTATCATGAGCTTTCTCTCAACAAAATAAATCTCAAATTAAGAATCAACGCATTCTGCAAACATTTTCATACCCTTTAAAAAGTCATTGGAATCCAAATGCATACAATTTTCAATAAAGCCCCAATAATTTGTTTGTTTATTTTCTATTGCTAAGCAGAGCTAGTGTCACATAGTCATTCTACTATAAACTGACAGGAATAAAACCCAACAAAAGTCATAATAACTACTATAACAATGATCTTTCAACACATTTCATCAAAACCAGCTTTTTAGCAATATGTATCTGGATCAACCTAATAAAAAATTAAAATACACCATACACAATTTTGAATAAATTTTGGTGTATTTCATCTTTATTTCATATTTGAAAATATAAACACTCCCCTTTTCCCCTAAACTTTTCAGACTCAAAATAAAATCCAACACATTCAGGGTATTTTTTCAGGTTACTCTAACCTATCACGTTGTTACACTGTACAGAACCTCATGGCCATTCAAACTTAAATATTGTTAATTTTATGTGAAATTGAAAAAAAAATCAGGTTAACAATTCCTATGTCCAATATCAATCCATTCAACCAGTCGCTGATAAATTACTTTCAACAAACCTAAAGAAAAGGGTATATAAAAAAGTGCATGTGACATATTCATGATAATCATGATGTTTTGATATTCCGTCTGTCTATAACTATATGGGATTTTAATTATTAAGCACATATCTCACATAAAACAAATGAACAGAAAAAGAAAGGACAGAAGGAAAAATGTCTTAATATTAGAAGATGTGGGAATATCGCTCTCAAGTTTTCATGCAACATCCAGAAGTTTTCAAATCACCCCATTGATTAAAAAAATGGTGCACCAACTGACACTCCAAATGAAGTGAAATATTCAGCATGTTGTTTGTTTTGTTTTCTTTTAGGAAAAACTTTTTGATTGAGAATTGGAATAATTGAAGTTTTTAATACTTGATACTTGTGATGTAGTCACACATCATATACACTAGAAGAGCATCCTAAGAATAGAATGTGTTTTAATGTGCTAAGAAAAAGCGATCAGCTGGATATATAAAATGAAAATGTAATGTAATTACAGAGACTTTACTCACTCGCATTCACTGATGTACACATCACCAGAATATCAACATGCAAGAGCAAAGCAAGCCACACTTTTAAAAGTCTTGAAATTTTAAATTGCAACCAAAATATATATGACTTCAAATGTAGATATATTTTCTGAACTCAAACTGCCAAATAACATTTCTGATTTTAAAATAATACTTGGGCTATTTCAACTATTTGATTTTTTTAGTTTTCTTTCCATTGAAGTCTGAATACAAAGAAACATAGTTTCCTGTGGGAGTATTGATGTAATGTTTGACATAACAAGATCATTTAAAATCAGCAGCAAAACATAATTCTCTCTTGACATGCGAAACAATTATCAGAAAATGTTAACAAGTACAATGTATATCATAGTTCTCATATTCAAATTATGCCCTTCACGAGCATAGACAATTTTTACAGTCAGCATTTATTCTTATTGTACTTCAGCTTCAGAGACATTCTCTCAAAACTTTGGCAACATATAAAGTCCACCACTGATACTTCGCTCCCAATGTTTATAAACAGTCCAAAATCATTCTCAAGACTTCTTACCCAACCACGAATACACACACACACAAAAGAAAAAGAAAACAATCAAAATTAGAAGCGTTACATTACTTATTAAGACAAAAAATTAAAACAGGTCGTTCTAAAATATTTTAACATTGAGAGCATGAATACAGAAGTCTTTAGCTAATATGGTATATGAAAACAAAAGCATAAAGTGAAAGAAAAGTATATAAAATATATGGCCTGTATGCAAAAAAGAGAGAAAAAAAAAAAACCTTGTATATCAGAGATCCGTTTTTCAGCTCTACACATTCACACAAATATTTTATTTACATGCATCAAATTGACCTCAGCAATAAATTTTGATAAACAACACAAGTAAATGAATTGTAAAATAAACAAAATGCTTTTCACAGTTGTCGTAAGCCGCGGCCATTTTAAAAGCCTCAAAAACTGTGTGCATGCAATACATATTAAATTATTACTCGGTTTGTCTTAATAAAAGAAAATACTATGACTCACATTATTGCTCCAAAAACAAACATTCTCGAAAGTTATAATAATATAGAGCTAAAGGCATCACACTTTGTTCAATCCTAATAGCATGTCTGCAATGCTATACATGATTACATGTATTTCTAAACCTACAGTGATTATTTGATAGTCTCATGGAGATCCAACCCCAATGACCCATGTCTGCATATATAAATAGCTAAAAAAATGTCTTAATTCTGAAAAAGTGATAATAGAGCAAGCAATAGAGGAGTAAATAGAAACCAATGGAAGGTTTATATATAAGGTGCATTCCTTAGAATGCATCACAATATCTTGCCTCTTGCTCTCGGAAGAAACATGGACAAGGGCAAAGGCTTGATAGTTGGCTGTATGAAATGAAAATGAAATGAGCTACAAAATGTAAATGAAGCATACACAACTACCTATACACTAAGGCCTACAGCTTCATGACTTGTGATTTGATGTGAGCCACGTCAATCCTTCAAACAAGCCATCGCCAGAGGTAGCACAAGATGGTTGAACGTACCAGTTCCGATCTCGAATTCTGGTCAAACCAAGTTTTTCTTGGACTTCATGAGGCTTCATGGCTGTTAACATAAAAACCAGAAGAATCATTAACATTTAGTCAATAGCAGATGCCTCATATTTAAAAAAGACATGCTTACAAGGGTATCTACAAAATAAAGTTTTGAACAATAGATTTTGTCCTGTCTAGTATCATGAACTTGAGGTAAAATTCGCCTGGGATCACATTAATCAGGGATGCCACCAGACACCAAATTTCCAGAACATTAGTAGTGGGGAAAGAGCTAAACTTTGCCCGTTTCACATAGTGATTTTACCTCATACAAAAGCTAACATTTGGTTTTAAACAACAACAAAAACATTTGCTTGTGTTCAATGAATAAGGAATGGCGTTAAACTTGAGCGATTGTTTTCAAAAGAAGCTTATATAAATGCTGGTCAAGCTTACGAGACTGGGAGTAGAATCAACTGAGATTGTACAACATCTTTGATAGTTGGTACTTTATACTTCCATTTAATTTCCCTAGAAATCTATAGACACACATGTGCCAAGTTTTTTTTCACATGAGCAGTACCGAACTGAAAATGAACCCAAGTAACTGCGCAATTCCAGCCCTCACTAAGAGAAATGTACCAAGACCCGATGATGGTGTTTGCGCGAATGTGTGTTACAGCTGCACACATGCTATGTAGGTACGTAGATCTATATCTGAGAGAAACCATGCGCAGCAGCACATTTCACCCCCACCCCCCTTTAGACACCCGTGCAGGTGAGCCCTGTCTCTTTGCACACGCTTACTTACTGAAG